>JAJHSJ010000016.1:24181245-24623244 GCA_021015155.1 Magnolia officinalis | reverse complement strand
TTTTTTGGACAATGGTGTTTTCTGGACAGTTTTTTTTTCGATAGGCTTTTGGGGTGGATACTGTTTCAACCAAGTCTGTGAATGCTTGGTTTGGTGGGTTAACAAATGGCAAAGATGTGGATTACATGATTGTTGCTGGAACAGTAATCAGATCGATAATTCTTTTGGACTGCTATATATATGAAATCTGCAGTGCTACTTTCTGTTGCAGGTTCTGACGTTAACTGATATGCGATACTCTGTCTGAGATTATAACTTGATATAATTTTCATTATACAGTAGTCATTTCTGCAGTAGGAATATGTTGGAGGATAAATGTGAGTCTGATTTGTTGTGTTTGCAAGAGGTTGGATATACAAAACTTTCAATATATACAGAATATGTTGCAGGAAATCTGCCCTTCTGTGATTCTTAACACCGTTCGTCTCATGTTGGCTGATTTATGACTGTAACTGGTTGAGAATGATACTTGTGTCACAGGTGTCCCTACTCAGCAGTAATTTCTACTGGTGTAAAAAACTTGGGATTTCTCTGTGTAACTGGCTGAGAATGCTACTTGTCTCATAGGGGTCCTTATTCAGCAGTATCTTCTGCTGGAGTAGATGTTGGAGGATTTCTATTAGTAAGTGGTTGAGAATGTTATTTGACTCACAGGTGTCCTTACTCAGTAGTTATTTCTGCTGGAGTAAAATGTTGGAGGATTTTTAAGTGTAACTGGTTGAGAGTTGCTTATCGGATACACTTTTACAGGTATCGCGTGAATTTAGATATTTGTGATTTCGGATTGTGATTCATATTTTGATGATGGTCTATTTTTGTGTTGTCAGTTGTCAACTACCTTTCATAACTTTACATCCACACCTGTTATTTTTTTGGTTGCACATGTAGCACATATAGTAGATTGATCTGAAAAACTGTTTACTAACGTAGGATGTTGATTTTTTTGCAGGTGGATGGGTTCATGCCTGACCTGAACTGCTGGATAGTGTTCACTATAATACTATGGGATGATTTCTGTTGCTATTTCGATTAGCAATACTAAAGACGATATATATCTGCTCAGTTGGTAGATTGATCTGAAAACATGTTCAGTCCTGTAGGATGTGGATTTTTTATGCAGCTGGATGGGTTCATGCCTGACCTGAACTGCTGGATAGTGTTGGGTTTCAAATAATGTTGGCTTGTAGATATCCGTCTCTTAATTTGTTTAATGTTGTAGATCATCGATTATCATGCAGGTGGATGGGTGTGGATTTTAATGCTGGCTTGTAGATATGTGGCATTTACGCTATGGCCTTATAACCATTACAATGACTGCATTGCAACATTGCCGGTTTTAGCTTCTTATTGCAACATTTCTGTGACATATTTGGATGTTATTCGACATGTTGTTGTTGATATTAATCTTTTTGAATCCCAGCTTTACTGATATGCTCTTGTATGTCATTACTGATGATAGGTTTTATTGACATAAGGTAAGTGAAACAGAGGTAGTTGAATCTATTTATCTAATGATAAACTTCTTACCTTCATGATGTAACATACAGACTTTCACACAGCCAGCATTTTCATTCTCCCTAAAAATTATTATAATTTCATCACTCAATATGTGGACTGAGAATTTGTATGTCTACCAATTGCAGAGAAAATGAAGAGGAAGTTTTACGTAGTGTTTGTGGGCAGAACGCCTGGTATATACGAGACATGGGAATAGTGCAAAGCTCAAGTTCCTGGATTTAGTGGATGCTTACATAAGTCATTCACCGTATATGAAGATGTCATGCTTGTATGGAATCAGCACAAGGTAGGATGAAACTTTGAACAAGTATTCGTATGTTAGAAGAAATCAAATTTCCATGATTGATTTACAAATGTTACAATCAGCTTGTTAACATAGATTATGCATTGTTTAAACTGGTTATTCAGGCCACCACCAATGGCAGAGCATTGGACGAAACAGACGGAAGTCGGTATGTTCGTGCATCAGCTTCTACTACGACGGTGGATAACGGGATATATGTAGCTGCACCCATAGAGACAACTGTAATTGGTGCCGATGGTCCGCAAGATGGCAATGAGGAACGAGTGGGACTTGATGGTCCCGGAAATGACCCACATATCGATCGTCCGCTTGTTGGTTTGCTGCTTGGTCTCTTCGTATTGTTCGCTGCTGTTTACGTGACTATCCGCAGTAGCGGATAATCTTCTGCATCGGTAACCATCAAAGAAATGTTTGGACGGTTTGAAAGTATGTGCTTATGGAAGTGTTAATTTGTAATATTTGTCTGTTAAGGTTTTTTCTTTTTCTTTTTTCTCATATATAATTTTTATTTTTTGCGAACTTTCAATATCAGGTCATTGTGTGTGTGTGTGTGTATATATATATATATATATTTGATAGTTAAAAGTATGTTGTGTAATTTTGTTTATGTGATTTTGTTTTCTTTGGCGTGGACGAATCCGACCCATTTGTAATATTCAAGATTATTTTTCCTTCTTTTGTATTATTTTCTTTGTATTTTGTTGTTTTCTTTTCTGGAACCGTCAATATCAGATAGCCTGATTTCTCTAATTTTTGTTTTTTAACTTAAAATGTATATTTTCTTTCGTAATCTCTGTTTGTGAGGGGAAAGGATTGGCTACTCCCCCTGACACCAACCCCGTGGCTGGTGGTCGGTGCTCTGTGGGCCCCACTATGATGTATGTGTTTCATCCATTCCGTTCATCCATTTTTACAGATCATTTTAGGGCTTAATACAAAAAATGATAGGGATATAAATCTTAGGTGGGCCACACCACATGAAAAAATAATGAATGGATATTCACAATTCAAATTCTCCTATGGCCCACTGTACTGTTTATTTGACATCCAATCTGTTGATTTGGTCATAAAGACCCAAATGAAGGGAAACAATAAACATCAACTTGATCCAAAACTTTTATGCTCCCAAAATGTTTTTAATGGTCAAAATTCATTCAACACTGTTTCCTGTAATGTGGTCCACTTGAGATTGAGATATACTTCATTTTTTCTACCATTTTATAACATGATATATAAAAATGTATGGATGGCATGGATGACACACATACATCATGGTGGACCCCATAGAGCACCGACCACCAGCCAATGGCTGGTGTCAGGGGGAGTAGCCAATCCGTTCCCATTTCTGAGGCGTGGATGACGTCATGAGTAGACGTGGGGTCCACAAATCACATATGGGTTGCTGGTCAAATGTGGGCTGACCATCCGTATCAGTACATAGACGATTGTACAGTACCCAGACACAAAACCTCCTATCCAAACATTGATCTGTATAAGGTACTATATACTATGCCATCTAATACCTCCAATCCAGATAGTGATCAGTAAATGATCGATTTGGATGTATCTGTCAAACCGTCCAATGTATACATGAACAGTACCCGAATACAATACAATACAATGCAATACGCGAATCCAAACAGGCCCTAAGGGCTTGGGGGTGAGAATGTGTGTGTGTCTTTCACCTTTAGGCGTCTCCTATTTATAGGAGAGATGTGATCCCGTGGTTCTGGAATTCTTTCCCGGTTTGTAAGAGATTGATCCTTATCCAAGCCGATCTCGAGATCTTCGATCTCCTAGATTTTCGGGATCGGAAGTTATCTTCCGAGGATCTCGGAAAACAGATCTTTGATATCAAATCGACTCCTTGGCTCAGCTTTGAACGAGATATAATGTTGAGTTACTGTAATGCCCTGAATTTCGAGGGTCGAGCAAGGCTCGACTCCCGAGATTCCGAACATCACTTATGTCCTGTGGAAGATAGTTTTCTGATTTCTTCCATGTTGATTGATTAAACATACATGAAATTATACTAAACAGCTGTGGACATTGGCATTTGGCAGCTACGCTGATTTATGGATTTGTGATGGGATTAGGCTAATTTGTTATCATTGGAGTCGCCACTAGCAGAAAAATCTTAGAATCCCGCGGTCGGCTAGAACCACGGAACACGTTAAGGTTGGAGAAATCCGAAGATTCACCCTCCTTAAATTGACTCCTGGTCTGTGATCAGAGATTCCAGGTAAGGGACCTCGATTACAAAGAGGCAAGGTGTTAGGCACCCTCTCTACCCGTACAAATGTACGGTCTCTACTTAGTGTGGTAAAATGATCTCAAGGGATGATGATGATGTTGTGGTCATGATGGGACTAGTCACATGTGGATTTCTGATGTAGCAAGATCTGAAATTTCGGCAGGCCACAGATCATACATCCGACAATGTGTCTAGAGGGCGGATGTGATGATGCTTATGTGAAAAGGCAAAGAAAAAGTGGACTAGGTCACTAAAATTTTTGATGTGACAGGGTTCGATGTACGGCAAGTCACAGAGCATACATTCACTAGAGATCTAGAGAAGTAAAGGGGTTGAGAAGGGAGTAAATGTCATGATGAATGCTTATGGGATGATGGACCTTTGGTTTGATCTCGAGTAGGCTAATACATAAAGTGGACCATGGCCAATTTGGGGTTAGGCTTATGGGTTGGAAGGGTTGAGTTGAGGGCTAGGGGGTGGCTGGAAAAATCTGTATTTTGAGGGGCTTGGGAGCTCCTTCCCTTTCCCTCACTCTCTTCCTCACTCACTCTCTTTCTCTCCCACTCTCTCTCTCTCTCACTCCCTCTCTTGGTTATTGGTTGTGTTGTGAAATGAGAAGAGGAGAAGGCTATTTATAGCCTTCTCCAATGGTTGAATGGTAAATAGTGGGTTTGAGAGGGTTAAAAGCTGAGGTGGCAAGTGGTGGTTGGTGGAGAGGAGAGAGATGCCACATGGCATTCTCTCATTGGCTTATGGGGCTAGTAAATTGGTAAATAGTGAAGGTAGGGAGGGTAATTTTGAAGGAAAGTTGACTTTTGGACCCTGGGACAGCTGTCCACACGCAGGCCGCAAGCAGCGGTAGCCGAAGTACCGCAATCGGCAGTCAGACTGCCGCCTGGGCCTGGTTCGGGCTGGGCTCGCGCGTGCGGGTTTCATGTGGTGCTCTGGTTCGTCCGGTGGTCTCCTTTTTGGATTTTTATGGCTCAAAGTGGTAGATTTTAGTACGGATAGGGGGTTCTGGCCAGGGTATAGGGTATAGGTGAGGCCGTATGTGTGCTGACCGATTTGGATTGCAGTTTCAGGTTATGGATTGAAAGTTTAGGGACTTTTGGGTCATGGTTTGGTTAGGCTGGGATTAGGGTTTGGTTCAAGGCATGACCATGATTCCTGAATAGTCTTAGCCTTCTCAAGACGTTAGACTGGGTGGGATATCTACAGATGGCCCTCTTTGGCCGAGGTTGCAAGCAACCGAAGGCCAAAGCAAGTGGACACCCCACCTTTCTGGTCAGAAAGGATAGTGACTCGAATCTGTTGCCTGTCATTGTATCATTTTCAGTTGACTCTTTAGAGAAAGATGACTTGCACACATCACGAGGGTTGAGGAAAACGTTATGATTGTCCCCTGCGCATTCGCCGCAGATTTACGGGTCACCAATCACAACCCTTTCATGTCAGATTGTTGATAGCATCGGAGAGTAAGTCTAACAAGTAAGGGCATCTGCGCATTTGTCACGGCTTTACGAGGATTCTCATACTATTTGGTCTGTCGTTTCCTTTGTTACGTAATCACCCTAGGAGTACTCATTTCGTTTGATCATCAAAGTGGTTAGTTGTCCTGCGCATTGGTGCGGCCTTACGGGGAACTCATTACGCCGACTTGGACTTGATCAAATTTTTTGAACATCCTGGACTAGGTATGTGTAGGTAATCTTTTGCCACGCAGTCTGCTGATTCTGATACTTTGGTTACAATGGATTGTTGTCACTTCGAGTTTGATTATTCTTTCCAGAGATAGATCCAATCACTTTACTAGCATCCGTACGACTGTCCAGATATAGAGATCTGGCTAATCGTACATGTATCATGTACGAATCCGATCATCCTCCGGGGAAACCGGGAGAGATCGAATCTTATTTAGCTGTTTGCACTGACTGCAGCTGAAGAATATGGAAGATTCCTTAATGTACTGTGCGCCGCGTGCATTTTTTGGAAACTTCGGTTTGAAAGTCTATTCCCTTTGGAGCTAGATTCCTTATGGATTTTATTTGAAAAGATTTATTTTTTTAAAAAAAAAATATCCGTTCGATCTCCTGGGTGGGCGTCGTCGTCCGGTTTTTATTTGCAGCAAAGTCAGATGATCTCCACTAATAAATTAATGGAGCTAATGATTTAGAAGAGACAAACCTTTTCGAGGCCATACTTACTGGGGATTTATTTTGTATTAGTTTGGCAAATTTTGGGACTTTTGGGATATTATTTTTTTTTTTTTGAAATTTTTTTGGAGATTTCTTTGGAAGTTTTTTCGTGGTTGTCTTGGTAATTTGGAAAATTTGGGGACTGTTTTGGAAACTTTTGAAAACTTGGGCCTGTTTTGGTGACTTTTGAAAATTTAGGACTATTTTGGAATTTTTTTGGAAGTTTGGTATTATTTTTGGAAATTTTTTGGGTATTATCCAGCAGTTAGAGGGAAAAACCGGTTGTTGAGACCGCCCTAGGGAACATCTTGCTGCCCCATGCACGCTTTTGGTCGGGCGGCGGTCAGGTGCCAGTCCGGCTACCGTCAGTCCGTCGCTTGGACCGCCGGTCCGTCCTGTGCACTAGTCCGTTTGGTGCAACCTCCTTCCTTATTTGAATCTTATATTTGGGACGTCTAGGGACCCATTGTGGTCCCTGGAGCTATTTTGGAGAGGTTTCTGTAGATTTTTTGAGCTTTTTTTTTTTTGCATGTTTCTTCATTTCCCTAACTTCAAGTAATTTTGGCCCTTAAGTTCTTGTTGGATCTTGTCGGGCCATTCATTTTTGGGAGCTTTTGATGGGTTGGATTTCCTCTTGAGCTTGGAGAGGGCCATAATCAGGACCGTTGGACCATCCTGATTGATCTGATCGTTGGATCTTGTTGAACTTATTTGTTTTTGGGCCAAACGGTTGGCTGGATTATTCTTGTGTGTGTGTGTGTGTATCTATATATATATATATATATATATATGATTTTTGTGTTTTTCATTTTTTTTTTTATTGTTGGTGGAGGGGGTTGTGATAAGAAAAGGGCCTCACCCTTAGAACTTTATTTGTTTTGATTTTTTTTTTCGGTGATGATATGAACCGTGGGATGGATGATCTGGGGCCCACTTGTGAGTATGGACGATGTAAATCATGATGGTTGGCCATTTATGGTGAATGATGGACAGGTGGGATTTTCCAAGCGGGCCCCAGATCAAGATCTTGACTAGTCCAGATGCATTTATTGAGATGTGTGATGAAAGTGGGCCTACCTCAAAGCAACAGGAGCCTTTGAAAATGGATTTATAAAGGTGCTTTGGAGATGGGCCTCTTGATATGGGCCTTAGACATGGGCTTTGATGTGGGCCTAAGACATGGGCTTTGATGTGGGCTTTGAGATGGACCTTTGAAGTGGGCTTTGAAGTGGGCCTTGAGATGGGCTTTTTGAAGTGGGCCTTAAGATGGGCTTTTTGAAGTGGGCCTTAAGATGGGCTTTTGTAATAGGCCTTGAGATGGGCTTTTGTAATGGGCCTTGAGATGGGTCTGGGTTTTTGGGCTTTTTGGAATGGGTCTCCTTGGAAATGGGCCTTGAGAAATGGGCTTGGGCTTGTTGAAATGGGTTGTTGTGTTGTGGTCTTGGATGGGTACTTACTTATGTACCTTGCCTGTGCAGCATGCCTCGCCGTGGTAGAAACGAGGCTAGTTCTTCCCGTCAGTTGACTGATCCGTGTTATGTGGCTAGAGAGGGCCGGCACCTGTCTGACCTGGCCTGGGAAGGTGGTGCGCCTGCAATCTTGAGAGGACGAGGAGTCAGGACGCATTGGCCTGATTGGTTCTATGACTCACAACCGCTATTCTTTGAGGTCTTGGAGCGCACGCCCTTTGCTCATCTATTCCGAGTTCGTCTGAGCAGGACGAACATGTCTCTCTTATCTACTTTGATTGAGCGGTGGCATCCTGAGACCCATACATTCCAGCTGCCCTTTGGAGAGTGTGGCGTTACTCCGTATGATATATACATGCAGCTGAGCCTTCGGTATGATGGAGGATCCATTCCTTTCGAGGATGACCTTCCGGTGCCCACTGAGGATGACTGGATGAGATTATTGGGGATGATGCCAGATGCCACAGATTTTACCGGTCCTCGATTCAAACTTCTCTGGCTATCGTCGAACTTTGCCGGGTGCATCCCCGAGACCGAAGCCGCGGTTGTGGTGAAAGCCCGTGCCCTGATTTTGTATACTATGGGTGCGATGATTTTCTACCACGGGAATGAGCTTGTAAGTTCCCATTTGTTGTCGCTTGTGGCATACATCACTTTTCCCACGCCGTACAACTGAAATGCGCCCCTCTTGGCCCATTTGTACGAAGGGCTGGACAATGCCAGCCGTTGTGTCAGCCGATCTCTGCCAGGCTTTTATCCAGTGATTGAGGTACCTCCTTGATGTCCTTTATGTCCTATTCTCCCTGGAGATGGTTTGGTGTGCCTTTTTCTTATTATAGTTTTGCACAGACCTGCTTTTTCGACCATTTTCCCCACTTGACCCCTACCTTGATCGACCATTCGCCTCCTTTTCCTTGCATGATGCTGTGGTACAAGGATCATCGCAGCCGGATGCACTTGTTTTTCGATCTTGCCTGGAGGTCGAATGTCGATGCCCTCGTTCCTGATGATGTCAGTGATTTTCCCTACCTTATGTTGCCCATGTGTCGCTTCCTGCTTATCTCTTAACCCTTGGCTCTTTTTCCTTTTTGGCAGTTCCATACCAGGCCGTATCTCAGGTCGAATGCGGCGCTCACCCCCGGAGCTCAGGAGGCTTTTTAGGCCTCATGACGTCACTGCATTCTAGAGGATCCAGGCATGACAAAGTGGTATCTGGGAGAGAGACTTTTTTGGCAGTTAACTGGCAGTCCTTTGTACCACTTAACTCGCCGTTTGGGCCTTCTGACTGGAGGTCGGTGCCTGAGAGAGATTTAACGACTGCCTTAGAGGGTTACGATGTCAGCGCCTTTGTTGATCCAGACAAAGAGTACAGTTCCTGGTGCGAGCAGTATGGCATTGGTCCGATCTTGCAGCCCGGCTATGCTCCTGGTGGTAGTACACGTTTTGCTGGAGGAGGGATCTTGGGGCCCTACTTTCACCTCAAGGACACTAATGCTTATCTCCCTGATGATGACTAGTTCATTGTACCATATAATCATGTATTCCCTGCTTGTGTAATCTAATGTTTTTATCATCGTCGCCCTTTCGCATTATATTTTTGATAAGTTTCACAGTCCCAAGTGAGTACATAAGCATTTTTTTCGGGTCCTGACCCTCCAGAGTGGGCCCCACCTAATTTTCGTCTGAAAGTGGGCCCGGGTGGCAATCGGACAGCCGCGGGCGGTAATTGGATTGCCGCGTGGAGCCCTTTTCCCTTCCGTTCTATCCTGTCAGTGTGACAGCGATGCAACATGTTAGTTCTGAGCTCGGGAGTTGGAATACCACGGTCAGTAATCGGATCGCCGCCTCCGTTCGTCTTTTCTTCCGACGAGTACTCTTCTTCTCTGTTCATTCCTTCTGTCCTTGTTCTAACATTCTCGTCCGTTCTCGATTGTCTGATCATCCCTTTTGTCCATTCCCTTTTTCTCCCTCCTTGTTTTTGTCCCTTTCCTTTGTTTCCTCCCTTTCCAATCATTATGGCCAGCAATGATGGGGGTTTTGATGGATCCTTAAATGGTGGAGAAGTTGGTGGTCCCTTAAATGATGGGAGAGATCCCTTTATTGATGGATTGATGGAGGCTGGTGGAGAAGTAATGGGCTCTTTTGAAGAGGTCAATGCTATTTATGGTTTGGAATCCTCCATTAATGGTGGTTATGATGGCAGTTTGATTGGATTGGATGGATTTGATGGGCCACCAGGGTTTGTATACGTTACCGTGATGAGAGCGGGAAGTTTGGATGACATGGATGGCATAATGGCGGCGACCAATGGTTTGATGGATGGAAGGGTGATCGATGGTGTAGATGGTAGTATGGGGATGATGGATGGTGCAGATGGGATGGATCGGGTTTTGATGGGCGGCGGGCCCCATCTTAGCTGTTTGGATGGCTTAGGTGATGTATCTCTTGTAGACGGCTTGGCTCAGATTTTTAGCACGGATTTCGAGACGGTGTTGGGGCAGTCAGCTATTGCTGGGGCCTAGGGTGCAGGCCCTGTCAGCTATTTGGACACTTTGGGTATCGCGACTCCTGGGGCGTGTGTGTTCTCGACAACTCCTAATGTGACAGTTGTTAGCGGCTCGGGCCCACCTGTCGCAGCTTTCCAGGACACCTTGCGTGATGCGATGGGCGATGCTGGCTTCTTTCGCCATCATGAGATAGACTTGCTGGAGATAGACTTGTTGGACGAGGGGATGCCCATTGTTGACGATTCTCCTACTGACCCGAGAGTCCAGATTGTTGAGGGTGTGCCTGTCCGGACTTGTCGATTGCAGCCACGTGTCACTTGCTCTGAGTGACTTCACTTTTAGATAGAGAGCTTGACCGAGTCCAAGATCTTTGAGTTGGGCTCCTTAGGCTTCAGAGAGGTTCTTCATTTACATCAGGTTCGCTTAGACTGGCGGCTGCTGAGCGCGGCGTTGTATGATTGGGTTTCGTCTCTGAACCTGTTTTCCATCAATGACCTGGAGTTGGGACCGTTACTAGAGGAGCTCTCGCACTTGTCTGGTCTTCTTCTCACCCGAGAGCCTTACATTCCTGCGTCCGAGCCAGTTCGTTCTACTGATCTGATCTCCTGGTTCGGATTTCTTGTCGCTCTTCCTACTGCAGAGGGCAGGGTTGGCTAGCTTTCGCTTGAGATCCTGTATGATTGCTACTCCACTGCCCATGGTGGTCCTGGGTCAGATCGCTAGCTCCAATGCCTGAATGTGCTGATATTCTGTATTCTAGCCGAGCTGCTTTTCTCCTAATGGCGATAGTCCTCGTTGGCGGTTCTGTTTGACGTATTTCGTCGTGTTCTGCATCGTAGGAGCATTACTTCAATGGTACTGGCGGAGCCCTTTCTAGGGCTGACTGAGTGCTCATTGGGGCGGACTCGCATCCTCCGAGGCTGTTGTACATTCCTCTAGGTATTCTCTGTTCTTTTCCTTTCCCCCACTTGGCATGGTTTTCCTACTTGCAGCCTTAGTTTGAAACGTATTTCCTTGCAGGTTTGGTTGTGGGAGCATTTGTTCATGACCCCTCAGCTTTTATGGCCGCACTCCCGTCGCGGTGATATGCTGTGTTTGTTGCTTGACGACTTTCCCCTTGGTGCTAAGGCCACTGAGTCACTATATCCCTTTATGCTCACTCAGCTGCGAGGGTGGGAGATTAGTTGGGAGGCTCTCTGGCTCCATCGCTCCCTGTTGATTTGTAGTGCTGCTCGTACTCCTTTATTGCTGTTGGGGCTTCGGGGGTACCGTTCCTATCATCCTGTACGTTTCCTTCGACAGTTTGGCTTTTGGCAGGATGTTCCAGACTTTGCCTTTTCTGGATTTGGGCATGCCCCTCTTCCATCTGATTTGACTGCTCTGTATAGACGGGTCTGGATATCTTGGCAAGGCTCCTTGGATGGGGTAGCGCTAGACCTTGAGTCTTGGGCTCCTCCTATAGCGACAGTACCATACCAGCGATGGGTGGCAGAGTAGTCACTTTATCGTCAGGTCCCTGGCTGGCATTTGGGGGACGAGGGTGCTGATCAGGACATAGTGGGTGACGCCGCTTCATCCTCCTCATGCGTTGATGATTCATTTGAGGCTTTAGAGGAACGTCCTTTCATTGATCCATATTTTTTACTAGCCACGCATGGTCACCTGATTTCTGAGGTCGCTGTCCTCCGCCACACTTGTGAGGATATGGCTCGTCGACTTGCCGTGGGACGACGATATGACAAGAGTATGTTTATAGCACATCGTCTAGAGAGGGATGAGATCTTTTACCTGCGCATGGAGGTAGAGAGGCTTATGCAGAGATTATCATTGTATGAGGGGTAGGAGCTTACCTTTGATCCCTTTTTTCGATCGACTGCTTATTTTTGTATGCATGAAGGACTTTTGTTTTTCATACAAAAGGAAAGAAAAGCAGTGTATTTGTAAAAAAGGATTTTAAAAAAATGAAATATTTTTATTTGTGCCAAATTTGTCAATGTACGCTTACGTTTGGATTTTTGCTTTGGATGTGTAACGCCCTGAAAATCGGGGGTCGAGCATAAACTCAACTCCCGAGTTCCAGAACATCACTTATGCAACAAAATGAACGATGATTGAATGTTGACTGTATTCGTGCATTGAACATGAATGAGATTAAGCCAAAACAGCATATCATACTCCAGAGATAGTCAAATTTACAAGCGGAAGACTGTGATAGATAGATAAAATATATAAACTATGATGAGTCTCCAGAGCGTGATAACATTACCAGGTTAAATAATTACAAGTACAGTTCTAAAATATACCAAATGTGAGGAAGTGTAATGTCTCCTATCCTAAGTACCATAGCCCCGTCAATACAATATCAGGTCTTCAATGACCTGCCAGAGAGATACAGATAGGAAAACTCTTCCTATCATCATAGAAGTAGTCCGGCTCTGCTTTATGAGCATCGCCAACACCTGAAACTCAACAAATCTAGTTGGTGTTGCAAACACCGTCCCGTAACGTGGGAGTGAGTGATCAACTCAGTGGAACAATAAAGCATAGGTTAACATGTTATCAATTCAATCAAGCAGTAATGATAAAGTAGTACAAATCAAACAATTCTAACTACTCTTATTAAGTGCGAGAATGAAATGACATGATGCTGTATGCCCTTGCCAAACCACCCTCATGCGACATCATCTTACGTTCGCGAATGCTTAACTCCCTCAGTGCGCCAAATCTACAAAGCACATGCGGTGCGATGATGATCATGATTACCGAGTTATTATTAGTCCATTTCAAACAACAGTATTGGAAAACTAAGGTACCTCCCTTGTATCATTCCCAAACATGATCCATTCTAGGGTCGTCAATCCTAGTCAATCTTATACAATATTATGGTTTGAAAGGCATAGCGAAGGCATCGCAAAGGGCTCGTCACCCGTCAGCGCGGATACAGATCTCACTGTATGCGGCTCAATTGCTGGCCGTCAGCTCGAGTACAGGTCTTACCGTACTCGGCTCTACTCATACTCTAGTTGCTGTGAAAGACTCGTCGCCAATCACAAACCTTGGAGTATACTCGAAGATACTACGGAGGACTCATCGCCCGTCAGCACGAGTACAGATCTCACCGTACTCGGCTCTCGCCGTAGGTATCGACAGCTCGCATACAGTGTCCCATACCACCATATTCGGCTCACGAGTTTGGTTGCGCAATGGTCACTACGGGGAGGCACATGGCCCTAGCGTAGGCCGACAGCTCGACCACGGTGTCCCATACCACCATGCCCGGCTCATGCGTCTTAGCGGATCGAGGTACCATGGTTAAAAGGGGTTCCACTAGTAAGTTTGGTACCCTAGGTTCAAGCAGTAGCGTCCAAACAGGGTGAACATGCATAAGGCAGATCGGGTTACTTGACGAGCGCGACTAGCACGATCTCCCGTTGAGCTACACGACATGAAGTGCATAAACAACTTCGTGTGACCTAACCACTGCCGACAGGCAACACACGACTCAAGTTCGTCGAACACATCCCACGTGGCAAATGAATCTCAGCCACGAATTCAATCCCTTTACCGATTGCCTGGACTATAATCATAGCCCCAAACACAATCAATTGCAGATAGATAAAGCAGTAATGGATCAAGATTCAACTCATAGAATCAAGTCTGATATTATCCGTTTAGGGCTGCCAGGGCTGTTGCACGCACTCGTTGCTCCGCTCCCCCATCACCCATGACGGATCATACAACGTAAATATAAATTTAAACATATGCATTACGTAGTTAAAATCATGAAGCAGTTGAGCATGTTATGAATCACAACACAAGCATGAGTTTGTACATGTTCAATTCCTAATCACACAACTATCAAAGAAGATCATACACATAGTTAAAAGAGGTTGAGAATCATATCTCAACACCCTTATACATTACAATTTGCTAACTACTACTCATTCAGACATTACAAGAAACACTTGAACTACATACATCACATACATGACATATGTTGATCACATAGGTATTAGGCCAAATCCTTCTACTAGGGAGCTACCCCAATTATAACACGCGTGCACCCACGACGGATAGTCATGGCAAGCATGGGTCCAAGTTTTATATTCATTCAGTCATTTCCACAAACACTTGGACTACACACTTTAACATATGTAGTGTATTGACCGTGGCGTGATTTAGGGCAAATCCTTTCGTCAAGGGGTTGACTAGTACGTTTCAATCATGTTCTTACATTCAATACACATGACAAACATAAATCATAAATCCATATTTACTTAGTCATTTCAACAAACACTTAGAATACACTATTCCAACATACATAGTGTATGTTAGCAAAAATGTATTAGGGCGAACTCTTTCGCCAAACTAGTAATTTACGGATGTATAATATATTTATACAACAAATAATCATGGCAAACACATCTCCATATACATACGTATACGGTACTTCTACAATACAGTATTTCTACATACATAGTGTATATTAGTAGAACATGTATTTGGACGAATCCATTCGCCAAATTAGTATTTTACCTATATATCATATATTCATACAACAATTAAACATGTCAAACACATTTCCAAAAAATATACGTATACCGTACTTTCTACAAATACCTAGAGTATGTAGAATTCCATATTTTGCATCTTTAATCGAAACAAGAAACGGAAAGCACTTTGTACATGTGCAATTGCATGCATATCATGAATCTATCATTATCTGACATTGAAAGCGTTGAAAACCATAACCTATACACCTAAAGTCCGCACCTTTTGTCGTAAAATCGCAACGGAATCGATAGGTTTGCTAAGCTTCCGTATTCGGCAGTTTGACAACCTATAGAACGAAATAGGTTAGCTATTTCACAACCTACAACAGTCTAAACCCCAAAACAGATTAGGGTTTGGGTTTCTTACCTAGAAACAACGCCGGAAACGCCGGGAAAAGCGTCAAGAAAGGGATGGTGCAGCCCGTGTGGTGGCAGGGAACGATAGTAGGGAGATCCTCCCACTTCTCCCTCACTTTCTCTCTCTTTCCCTCTCTCAAATCCCAAATTCGTATGGCTGCCATGAGAGAGGGTTTAAGGTCCTTATATAGTCTCAAAACTCACCGAAATAGACTCCTGTTCAAGGGTTACTGCTAATATAGGTATTTCGTCACTTTTCCAGCTCAAAAGAGAGGTTCTGGTGGCCCTCCTTGAGCCAAACGTCAGACTTAAGCTCACCACACATGGATCTATATGGGATTACGTTTTCGACTCGATCGGATTCCCAGATCGCACGTGGCGGACCACTTTCAGTTCAACGGTCAGTGGGCCACGATCCGAAATTCCAAGTACATGTAAATGTTTCTGAAATTTTTCCTGATCCGAGGGTGTAATTTGATCTGATTCTGACGGTCTGATTGCTTAATACTGATCCGCAAGCGAATGGTGCCAGATCACTATTCCAGATATTTATTTTGTAAAGGAAAGAGTGATTTTCACACCCCCTCGCTCCGGACTCAAGCGAATGGCCGTGGAACATCAGCTGGACCTGATTTTCGAGGTGGTTGTCAAGCCCAGTGGGGCGGTCCTAGTTCCTTAACTTTGTTTGAATCGGACTTCCGATGTGCGGTCTAAACCTAATACGAATTTTCATTTCATTCCCGAGAGCAGCCGGGAAATAAGTTTGGTTCTAAACTTTAGGGTAACCTAGAGTCACTGATTTTGCAAGTTTTGGGTCTTGCAGATCGTATTTAAAGCGATTGGTGCTAATTCCACAGGCACTCAAGTTTAGCACTAGCTAATTCTCGTCTAATTTCTAAAGGATTTAGTCCTGTATGATTTCTGTCTGAGGTGGTACCTGGGCCTTTGTAGTTTGTATATAAAGTGATCCAAGTTATACTACTTAGCTAGTTTAGGATAGTGTCCAGGGCGAAAGTGCTTTGAAAAATTGAAAGCACAAGGTAGTGAAGGGTGGGATTTGTGAAGGAAGTGGGTTAAGGAGCGATTTTAGACTGTGGGATTGAGTTTTGACAAGTTGATAAGATCTTAGGATCGACCCATTGCCTAAGGACGTCTAATCCCAGGTTGGCAAAAATTCGGGATGTTACAATCTACCCCCCTTAAAACAAAATTTCGTCCCCGAAATTGGCTAAGGGTAATAAGGGAAGATTTCTATTATTTCATTCGCCTAAGACTTATTAATTCCAAGTTTCCACGCGTGGTAGGGTATATACCAGCTGGTTCATTTTAGTCTACCCCCTTAAAACTTAATTCTTTATCCATTTCTCATACCCTGATGGTTGCTACCATTTATTTCTTTACCTATTTGGAGTCTCGACGACAATTCCCAACAATTTAGAGTAAGATAGCTGTTTTCATTGTTTGACTAACACGGAGAGACGGTAATAGTGGGCTCGATCCCGATACGTCGATTATCTACCGGGCCAGGGTAGGAAGCTCATCGTATCCCTTCCGAATCCTGGTGGATCCTGGTCGTCCGCTCGTCAGCAGAGAGTCCATCGGTAGTCACCCGGGATTGAGAATTGGGTCAAGCCGCGAAAACTTCGTAGTTGTAGATGTCAGTAACTCCGTAGTCCGATCACTCTAGAAACGTAGGGAATGTCCACCACAGGAAGGTTAAAATTGTCTATTTCTAAGGTTGCCCTTTAGGTCTTAATCTAAGAGAGTCATCGTTATTATCTATGTCAAAGGAAATGGTGAATCAAATCGTACTAGATCATCCTAAAACGGTTCCTTATAGTAGATCTTGCTAGGGCTTCTATAATGTTCGTACTCAACGAGCACCGTTTTGATCCTAGGCCAGTGGGGTAGGGTCCACCATGTTTCCGCTGCGCCACCCAGGTCAAAGAGGTGTATTAGGTGACCTAACTAGAGCGGGTTCATCATGTTCTACCCCCCTTAAAATTTTATTTTCACCCTCAAGGCTCAAGAGCTATGTCCTGATCCGTATGTCGGAACAAGGTGTAACTTAAGACTTATCCTTGACATGAAATGAAATGCGGTCTCCCACTATATCTGTCTTGGTACCTAGGATTATAGAAAGGGGCTATCACTGATGGGTGTTGTGGTAGATTCCAAGGGCGGATGTGAGTTTGTGGCAAGATGCCTAATCCTACCAAGGGGTTTTTGTCGCGGTCCAGACTTATCCTATTTAATGATGTCTGGCTTAACAGGCAGGCTATCTTTCTAGGTTCATAAGCACAATATGTATGCCGACGTGGCATGCGATTTGAGACCTAATTCCTAACTAATTGTTGCCCATTTGGGTAATTCCTTGGGGCCTAAAAGAAAATCTCTATTGGCTATATGTTCTTAACACTTCTCGAAGACGAAGTTATAAACTTTTAGTTGTAAGTGGTCGGGCCAACACGGAAGGAATGTTGTGTAGTGGGTCTGAGTCGGATACATGGACCTCCTGCCTAGCTAGAACAGAAAGTTGCCATATCATTTCTTAATCCTAGTCGATCCCGACCTTCTGCTTGATCAGAGCATAGGGTTCATTGGTCACTACCAGGATTGAGAATGCGATTCAAACCGCGAATACCTCGCTTATATGTAGTTTCTCTACTCCGTGTTCCCGATTGTACTAAGTCCTTGAGAAGGAAATTCTAAGGGATGTATTGATTGGACCTAACATTGAATCCAAGGGATATATAGGTTTTCTCTAATCGTGAATAGTTTCTACGTCAAACAAGCTCCCTAAGAGTTACTAAGGAAGCCTAAAGTATCAAGGGGATTGAACGAAGGAATGGAGTCTTGCTCTAGCCTAATCAAGCTGTCAGAGTGTGGTGGGTTACTGTATATCAAGGGACTTTATCACTGTATCACTACTTAGCCAATGGTCTTAAGTTGTATTAAAATGGGACTGTATTGCTAATCCCACTTCGGGATTGGGAACGGCATATTTGGCAGGAGGGTGGGCGGGGATTAAAATTACTTTATAGGCTTTGGAAAATGAGCATTGTGTTGGAAAGTGTGAGTTGGGATTTCCAAATCCCAAGATAATGAATTCTTAAGTGTAATTTGAAAGGACAACAGAGTTTACGTTTAATGGCATACAATCCAAACATGGTATTAGAAAACATGGGATACAACCAATCTAGGGCCATACCTTACACATACATTTATTGTTACCTTTTCAATTCTATCCACCCTAAACTCACCTAATGCAATTGGCCGAACAGGCCCCAAACGCCCTCAAATATCTAAAATATCCTACCTACAACTACAACCATCAACATGAAATCATAAGCACCCTAAGACAGTAACCCATGCGAACTACGAGGCAACAGTATGGATGATTAGACATCCAAGAGAATGGCCATACATGCTCGGATAGAGCCATGGAAAAGCGAATGAAAAGTGATGGAGAGAGAGAGATAGGGCTAGAGGTTTGGTTCTCCACGGATTGGGGTCTCAACAGACGTTGTAGAGGCCCAACAGACAGGGTTTAAAGAAAGGAAGTGAAGAGATGGGCTGGGTTGAGAGTTTACAGGAATTTGAGCCTCAAATGGGGGGTGTAGGAGCTCAATTGAGAGAGAATGAAGAGGGGGAAAGGTAGGTATTACTGTAAACATTATGGAAGGATGGATGGTGGTCGAAAAAGGTGGAATGTAGGATTGAGAGGGAGATTGGAGAGAGAAACAACAAGTTGGAGGGCTTGGAAGGGTGAAATGAGAGAGTGGGGTGCTCCAGCCCCCAAAATCCCAATCATTTGCCAAAACCGTACGTGCCAGGGGGTAGGGGAGGTCGGGCCGACCAACCCCAGCCCTAGACCCACCCTAGATGGGCCACCGGACCGCGGTCCGCCGCCGGAACCGCGGCTCCGCCGCGGTCCGCCTTGGCCGAAACCGCGCCGCCGCAGTGGGGCCGTGTTCTCTGTGGTCCCAAGGTGCCAAATGCACCCTGGTTCGACCCTGGGTCCCATCGGATTTAAGTGGGGAGGCCCTCGAATCCGATTCGCTCCATTTCGGGTAGTTTCGGGATAATAGGACGTAACTTGCAATCCAGAATGAGTTATCTGACGTAAAATATATGAATTTGGGGTAAAACGAGCTAATGAAGCCAACCAACCCAGCAACGCTAGGTTGCGCAGCCCGAAATTGTGAGAAAATCCTCTGATTGATGGCCATTTCCCCGCTTCAATTTCGTTTTGCTAAAAATAGTAGTTTTAGTTTGATTTCTCTTCATCCGTTGGGCTTTAGGAGTTGTGCCCAAAGAGAAAAGAGTTTAGAATAATTAGGAGAATGGTTTGGTGAAGTCGTTTAGGACACTTACTATTTTTTGACCGAAAACTTTACCCACTAGTAGACATCACGACCCATAGTAAGTCGCGAATTCTAGAAGTTTTAGTTGTAGTTTGTTCCTGATTTCTTTCCCATTACCTGGTATCCTTATTTAAAGGGTTGTGAACTCGTTTTTAGTCATTCATTAATCAGTTTCGAATTTATTAGAATTTATTTTTATTTTCTGCTTTCTTTCCTCGTGGATTTGAGAAGTCTTTGTGAGGAGTCCAGAGAAGCTCCAAGGATTCGGAGTAGTTATCTTCATCACATTTATCCCGTATTCTATCTATTTTCAATGGTTAGAGTAATCTAGACTCTTTAATAGACGACCTAGGAATGTTTTAAGGTCGACCCGTGTGACCATGGTTGAATACGGACTTGATTTTGGCGTTCGACTTTAGTGAACTTCGCCGATTGGCGATATCGGAATACCCATGACTGTTTCTATGTTCCGTCGCTCCCTCCTAAGTCAGAGTGCGTCAGTGTGTGTCGTGTGACCATAACTCAGGTCCGGTTTAATCCAAATCATGCTCTGATACCATCTTGTAACGCCCTGAAAATCGGGGGTCGAGCATAAATCAACTCCCGAGTTCCAGAACATCACTTATGCAACAAAATGAACGATGATTGAATGTTGACTGTATTCGTGCATTGAACATGAATGAGATTAAGCCAAAACAGCATATCATACTCCAGAGACAGTTAAATTTGCAAGCGGAAGACTGTGATAGATAGATAAAATATATAAACTATGATGAGTCTCCAGAGCGTGATAACATTACCAGGTTAAATAATTACAAGTACAGTTCTAAAATATACCAAATGTGAGGAAGTGTAATGTCTCCTATCCCAAGTACCATAGCCCCGTCAATACAATATCAGGTCTTCAATGACCTGCCAGAGAGATACAGATAGGAAAACTCCTCCTATCATCATAGAAGTAGTCCGGCTCTGCTTCATAAGCATCGCCAACAACTGAAACTCAACAAATCTGGTTGGTGTTGCAAACACTGTCCCGTAACGTGGGAGTGAGTGATCAACTCAGTGGAACAATAAAGCATAGGTTAACATGTTATCAATTCAATCAAGCAGTAATGATAAAGCAGTACAAATCAAACAATTCTAACTACTCATATTAAGTGCGAGAATGAAATGACATGATGCTGTATGCCCTTGCCAAACCACCCTCATGCGACATCATCTTACGTTCGCGAATGCTCAACTCCCTCAGTGCGCCACATCTACAAAGCACATGCGGTGCGATGATGATCATGATTACCGAGTTATTATTAGTCCATTTCAAACAGCAGTATTGGGAAACTAAGGTACCTCCCTTGTATCATTCCCAAACATGATCCATTCTAGGGTCGTCAATCCTAGTCAATCTCATACGATATTATGGTTTGAGAGGCATAGCGAAGGTATCGCAAAGGGCTCGTCACCCGTCAGCGCGGATACAGATCTCACCGTATGCGGCTCAATTGCTGGCCGTCAGTTCGAGTACAGGTCTCACCGTACTCGGCTCTACTCATACTCTATTTGCTGTGAAAGACTCGTCGCCAATTACAGACCTTAGAGTATACTCGAAGATACTACAGAGGACTCGTCGTCCGTCAGCACGAGTATAGGTCTCACCGTACTCGGCTCTCGCCGTAGGTATCGACAGCTTGAATACAGTCTCCCATACCACCATATTCGGCTCACGAGTTTGGTTGCGCAATGGTCACTACGGGGAGGCACATGGCCCCAGCGTAGGCCGACGACAGCTCGACCACGGTGTCCCATACCACCATGCCCGGCTCATGCGTCTTAGCGGATCGAGGTACCATGGTTAAAAGGGGTTCCACTGGTAAGTTTGGTACCCTAGGTTCAAGCAGTAGCGTCCAAACAGGGTGAACATGCATAAGGTAGATCGGGTTACTTGACGAGCTCAACTACCACGATCGCCCATTGAGCTGCACGACATGAAGTGCATAAACAACTTCGTGTGGCCTAACCACTGCCGACAGGCAACGCACGACTCAAGTTCGTCGAACACATCCCACGTGGCAAATGAATCTCAGCCACGAATTCAATCCCGTTACCGATTGCCTGGACTATAATCATAGCCCCAAACACAATCAATTACAGATAGATAAAGCAGTAATGGATCAAGATTCAACTCATAGAATCAAGTCTGATATTATCCGTTTAGGGCTGCCAGGGCTGTTGCACGCACTCGTTGCTCCGCTCCCCCATCACCCATGACGGATCATACAACGTAAATATAAATTTAAACATATGCATTACATAGTTAAAATCATGAAGCAGTTGAGCATGTTATGAATCACAACACAAGCATGAGTTTGTACATGTTCAATTCCTAATCACACAACTATCAAAGGAGATCATACACATAGTTAAAAGAGGTTGAGAATCATATCTCAACACCCTTATACATTACAATTTGCTAACTACTACTCATTCAGACATTTCAAGAAACACTTGAACTACATACATCACATACATGACATATGTTGATCACATAGGTATTAGGCCAAATCCTTCTACTAGGGAGCTACCCCAATTATAACACGCGTGCACCCACGACGGATAGTCATGGCAAGCATGGGTCCAAGTTCTATATTCATTCAGTCATTTCCACAAACACTTGGACTACACACTTTAACATATGTAGTGTATTGACCGTGGCGTGATTTAGGGAAAATCCTTTTGTCAAGGGGTTGACTAGTACGTTTCAATCATGTTCTTACATTCAATACACATGACAAACATAAATCATAAATCCATATTTACTTAGTCATTTCAACAAACACTTAGAATACACTATTCCAACATACATAGTGTATGTTAGCAAAAATGTATTAGGGCGAACTCTTTCGCCAAACTAGTAATTTACGCATGTATAATATATTTATACAACAAATAATCATGGCAAACACATCTCCATATACATACGTATACGGTACTTCTACAATACAGTATTTCTACATACATAGTGTATATTAGTAGAACATGTATTTGGACGAATCCATTCGCCAAATTAGTATTTTACCTATATATCATATATTCATACAACAATTAAACATGTCAAACACATTTCCAAAAAATATACGTATACCGTACTTTCTACAAATACCTAGAGTATGTAGAATTCCATATTTTGCATCTTTAATCGAAACAAGAAATGGAAAGCACTTTGTACATGTGCAATTGCATGCAGATCATGAATCTATCATTATCTGACATTGAAAGCGTTGAAAACCATAACCTATCCACCTAAAGTCCGCACCTTTTGTTGTAGAATCGCAATGGAATCGATAGGTTTGCTAAGCTTCCGTATTCGGCAGTTTGGCAACCTATAGAATGAAATAGGTTAGCTATTTCACAACCTACAACAGTCTAAACCCCAAAACAGATTAGGGTTAGGGTTTCTTACCTAGAAACGACGTCGGAAACGCCGGAAAAAGCGTCAAGAAAGGGATGGTGCAGCCCGTGTGGTGGCAGGGAACGATAATAGGGAGATCCTCCCACTTCTCCCTCACTTTCTCTCTCTTTTCCCTCTCTCAAATCCCAAATTCGTATGGCTGTCATGAGAGAGGGTTTTAAGGTCCTTATATGTCCCTCAAACTCACCGAAATAGACTCTTGTTCAAGGGTTACTGCTAATATAGGTATTTTGTCACTTTTCCAGCTCAAAAGAGAGGTTCTGGTGGCCTTCCTTGAGCCAAACGTCAGACTTAAGCTCACCACACATGGATCTATGTGGGATTACGTTTTTGACTCGATCGGATTCCCAGATCGCACGTGGCGGACCACTTTCAATTCAACGGTCAGTGGGCCACGATTCGAAATTCCAAGTACATGTAAATGTTTCTGAAATTTTTCCTGATCCGAGGGTGTAATTTGATCTGATTCTGACGGTCTGGTTGCTTAATACTGATCCGCAAGCGGATGGTGCCAGATCACTATTCCAGATATTTATTTTGTAAAGGAAAGAGTGATTTTCACACCCCCTCGCTCCGGACTCAAGCGAATGGCCGTGGAACATCAGCTGGACCTGATTTTCGAGGTGGTTGTCAAGCCCAGTGGGGCGGTCCTAGTTCCTTAACTTTGTTTGAATCGGACTTCTGATGTGCGGTCTAAACCTAATAAGAAGTTTCATTTCATTCTCGAGAGCAGCCGGGAAATGGGTTTGGTTCTAAACTTTAGGGTAACCTAGAGTCACTGATTTTGCAAGTTTTGGGTCTTGCAGATCGTATTTAAAGCGATTGGTGCTAATTCCACAGGCACTCAAGTTTAGCACTAGCTAATTCTCATCTAATTTCTAAAGGATTTAGTCCTGTATGATTTCTGTCTGAGGTGGTACCTGGGCCTTTGTAGTTTGTATATAAAGTGATCCAAGTTATACTACTTAGCTAGTTTAGGATAGTGTCCAGGGCGAAAGTGCTTTGAAAAATTGAAAGCACAAGGTAGTGAAGGGTGGGATTTGTGAAGGAAATGGGTTAAGGAGCGATTTTAGACTGTGGGATTGAGTTTTGACAAATTGATAAGACCTTAGGATCGACCCATTGCCTAAGGACGTCTAATCCCAGGTTGGCAAAAATCCGGGATGTTACAGGATGATTGGGATCAGAATCTTAGGCTCAACCCATGTTATATGCAGTATCCTAGATTGTGTTCATAGGGTCTTGGTTCCTTGAGAGGGTGTCTGGGATCGCATCCCCAAATTCGAGCAGAGTTTGATGGAGTACTAATCCGAAGTTGATCCTTCTTTGTACCTCGTTGTGGTGCTTGCTGCCTCGACTTTTCCTGTACCTGCACTTTTATTATTATTATTATTTATTATTTTTTTTCTCTTTTTTTTTTCCATACCATTTTTGCCCGTAGCGCCTTTTTAGGTTTTCACTACGTCCGGCCCTTCCTGTCATTTTTGCCCATAGCATCCTTTCGGATTATCACTATGTCCTGGGTTTTTTATCTTACCTGTCCCTTGGCCGCTGTGCTATTTTTACCCTTGGCGCCCTTTCAGGTTTTCACCAAGTCCGCTACATGTCCGTTGTTTTTACTCGAGGCGCCCTTTCGGGTTTTCACCTCGCCCCTTCTGCTTAGACATGTCTTTTTCTCTTTTTTTTTCTTTTTTATTATTTTCGAAATGTCGGGAGTGATGGAGAGACTTCCTTCATAGCCGGCCAATTGGTTACCTTTCTGTCCTTATCTTTGATTACAATGGTAAGCTGTTTTTTTTTTTTTTTTTTTTTTGGTGTTTTTTTTTTAGCGGATTGTTTGGGGATGTGGGATGGACTTATTTTCTTTCCTTTTGGGTTTTCTTCTTTTTGGGATTTTCTCCTTTTCTCTTTTTCCCCCTTTTTTTTTCTTCTCCCTTTTTTTGTGCTTTTACTTTCTCTCTCTTTTTTTTCTTTTTTTTTTTGTGGGAGAAATGACAGGTCTTTCTGATGGGAGAGATGATGGATATTTTTATTTTTGATGGGCACAACTTTGCGATTGTAATCGTTGACAAGGTTAGGTGTGGTTACTCGTGATAGATTTTCACGTAGTCGGCGTTGATGGGCTTGGGAAGATCTTCTCCTCTCAGATTGGTGAGCCGAAGAGCACCTCCTGGGAGAACTTCTCGAATGATCAGCGGTCCATCCCACGAGGGTTTGAATATTCGTCTGGGATCTGGTAAGTATGGTGGCAAGATACGCTTCATGACCATGTCACCGATTTTAAAGCTTCTCTTTCGGACCCTCTTGTTGTAGGCCCGAGCGATCCTCCGTTGATAACATTGGGAATGGCTTAGTGCTCGCATGTGCTTTTCATCTGTCAGATGCAGTTGATCATACCTTGTTTGTTGCCACTCGCCTTCCTCGACTTTACTTTCCAGCAATATCTGCAGTGATAGGATTTCGATTTCGACTGGCATCACTGCTTCCATTCCGTATACTAGTTCGTATGGAGTTGCGCCTGTAATAGACCGTACAGACGTTCGATAGGCCCAAAGTGCGTAGGGAAACATTTTTGACCAATCACGATATGTCTTCACCATCTTCTCTAGTATGCGAATGATGGTCTTGTTTGCAGCTTTGACCCCACCGTTCATTTGGGGACGGTAAGGGTTTGACCGATGACATTGAATTTTAAATTTGTCGAGGAATTCGCCCATCCTTTTATTGACGAACGGGGTTCCGTTGTCAATGATGATGGCTTGAGGGATCCCATAACGGCTAATGATGTTGTTTTTCATAAACTTGACCACATGAGATGCTGTGATGGTGGTGTAGGATGTCGCTTCTATCCATTTGGTGAAGTAGTCTACTACCACCAGGATGTACTCATGCCCGTTTGAAGCTTTAGGGCTGATTTTGTCGATGATGTCTAGCCCACATACAGAGAAGGGCCATGGTGCTGTCAGGTTGTAGAGTTGGGAAGCAGGGGCATGGATCTAGTTCGCATACTCCTGACACTTGAAGCATTTCCTGACGTGTTTGCAGCAATCTGTCTCCATCGTAAGCCAATAATAGCCAAGTCGTAGGATCTTCTTTGCCATCATATGTCCATTCATGTGTAGGCCGCATAGTCCTTCGTAGATTTTTGACATGATCTGTGTTGCTTCTGTCTCATCCACACAGCGGAGAAGGACTTGATTGAAGGATCGCTTGTAAAGAATGCCCCCAATGATCACAAACTGTGTCGCTAGTCATTGGATGGTGTGTCGATCAACTGGTGTTGCTCCTTTCGGGTATTTCTGATGCTCGAGATATTCCTTGATGTCCGCGTGCCATAGCTGATCATTCGGAGATGGCTCAACTTCGTCGATCTATAGGCAATGTGGGGTTCCTCCTAAAGTTCGACAGTGAGTTCCCATTCAGCAACTCCTTTCAAGATCTCCATTATCGATGCGAGGGTAGCCAAAGCATCTGCAAATTGGTTCCTGGCTCAGGGCATGTAAGAGAATGCGATCTCATCGAATTCTTCGATTAAATTCTTCAGATAGACATGATACGGGATCAACTTTTCATCATTGGTCTTCCAATTGCCGTTTATTTGATTAATGATGAGTTGCAAATCTCTGAAAACTCGTAGCTTCTTCATGTTGAGGATTATGGTTTCTCTTAGACCGGCGATACATGCTTCATACTTTGCTACTTATTGGTACATTGGAATGACAATCACCTAGATATGGGAATTGGGACGTCATCGAGAGAGTAGAGTATGGCGCCTATTCCACTCCCTTTTGAGTTTGCAGCCCCGTCGAAGAAGAGTGTCCACCCTCCTGCCTTCATTTCTTCTTCTTCTTCCTCAATCGAGAGGATATTCTCGTCGGGGAAGAAGGTCTTCAGTGGTTGGTAGTCAGGCAGGGAGTGGGCTGCTAAGTGGTCAGCCAGTGCTTGCTCCTTGATTGTCTTCTGAGTGACATAGGTGATGTTGAACTCAGAAAGCAATAGTTGCTATTTTGCGATTCTGCCCGTTAGTGCTGGTTTCTCGAACAAGTACTTTAACGGGTCCATGCGAGCGAGCAGAAGGATCGGGTGAGCG
Organism: Magnolia officinalis; assembly: GCA_021015155.1. Taxonomy (NCBI): domain Eukaryota; kingdom Viridiplantae; phylum Streptophyta; class Magnoliopsida; order Magnoliales; family Magnoliaceae; genus Magnolia; species Magnolia officinalis. The sequence continues at coordinate 24,596,164 of JAJHSJ010000016.1, read as the reverse complement.
ATCATATATTGTCATAGTCGTTGTGTCGTCCAGACCAGGGCAAGGCATGTTTTCTCCAGGCTAGAATATTTGGTTTCGTAGCTTATGAATCATCTGCTTAGATAGTAGATCGCTCGCTCCTTTCTTCCATTGTCGTCGTGCTGGCCAAGAACACATCCGATTGCTTCTGCTGCGACGGAGATATACAGTAGTAATGGCCTACCTGGAGTAGGTGGCATGAGCACCGGAGGATTTAGCAGATGCTTTTTGATCTTATCGAAGGCCGCTTGACAATCGTCATTCTATTCCTTTGGCGAGCTCTTCCATAGTAGCTTGAATATGGGCTCACAGATGGGTGTGAGCTGTGCGATGAATAGGCTGATGTACTGGATCCGCCCGAGGAAGCCCCGAATTTCTTTTTTAGTCTTGGGTGGTGGCATTTCGATGATTGCCTTGGTCTTGGCCTCATCCACGCGGATACCATCTTCATTGACGATGAAGCCTAACAGCTTGCCCCCGGTTGCACCGAAGACACATTTTTGGGGGTTGAGGCGGAGCTTGAACTTTTCTAGCCTGTCGAAGAGCTTTTTGAGGTCATCGAAATGTCCTTCGATTGTGCGAGACTTGACGATCATGTCGTCCACATAGACTTCCATCTCCTTGTTTATCATATCATGGAACAAGCAGTCATGGCTCGCTGATATGTAGCTCCTACGTTCTTCAGCCCAAACGGCATGACCCGGTAGTAGAAAGTTCCCTATGGTGTGATGAAGGAAGTCTTCTCTCGATCCTCAATGGCCATCTTGATCTGATTATAACCCGAGAAGCCATCCATGAAAGAGAAGATCTTATGTCCAGCAGAATTATCTATCAGTGTGTCGATATGAGGCAGAGGGAAGTCGTCTTTAGGGCTTGCTTTGTTGAGGTCCCTGAAGTCGATTCACATCCTGACTTTTCCATCTTTCTTTGGAACCGGTACGATGTTTGCGAGCCATTCTGGGTAGTTAGAGACTACCAGAAACCCCGCGTTGTATTGCTTGATGACTTCATCACGGACCTTCAGGGCCCATTCTGGCTTCATTCTCCACAGCTTTTGTTTGACAAGCTTCATGTCAGGCTTTGTTGGCAGATAGTGCACTACCAGATCTTCATCTAGCCCTAGCATGTCTTCATAAGAGAAACCAAACTTGGACAACCTCGGTTTTAGAAACTCTATCATTCTCTGCTTGTGTTCCGGGGAGAGTGATCTACCGATGCACACCTCTCTAGGGAATTCTGCTGACCCTAAGTTCATAATTTTGAAATCCTCTGCTACAAAATTGCCTTTGTTTCAAATTTTTCGAGAGAATCCCCAAATTCGAGAGCAGTATCCTCATTCCCCTCATCCCAGGCTTCATCCAAACCAATGAATTCGAAGTCCAACTCTAGATCAAAATCATACGAGTCAACTTCAAACTCCTGCAATGCATGTGAAGTTTTTGGCACAGTGGTTTTTGAAAGTTTTTTCTATTGTTTTGGTGTTTCGAGAATTTTCTGATGTTTTGTGGTTTTGAGGAATATTTGATTTTTTAGTATTTTTGGGAATATGTGATGTTTTTGTGCTTTGAAAATTTTTTGATTTTTTTGTGTCGCCAAGGTATCCCGAACAGGACGGTGTTGCAAACCATGATTGGTCTTATCTTAGCTCGGGGTACCCACCACTATTTACATTGGTATTTTTTTTGGGACCGGCACCCATGAATGGTTCACCGGCTGATTCGATAGTCAGGGGGATGGCTGTCCAGCTTGGTTCTTTCCTCCTTTCGGTCTTGCTGTTCTGTTATGTCTGTTCCTGAGGGTCACCTGTCTCGATGACCATAATGTCTGCTGGGCTGGGTTCAGAGTTGGAGTCTGATTTGATCTCTTCACCCAGGAGTTGGAGTTCTTCTGGCTCCTTAAATTCACCTGGTGATGGGACTTTGACATCTGTCCAATTAAGGGTGGGCCATTTTCCCTTGTCGATCCAGTGAATGGGCTATCTCTGCCCCTTGTGTTGCTGAGCTGGCGATGGGGATGTGTCCCCCTGACTGTGAGTGGGGGTAGGTTCTTTCGCGTTCTTGCCTGTATCACCTGTAAGGGACACTCCTGGTTCCAGGTCCCTTGTGGGTGGACCTGTTTCCATGCTCCTAGCTTCATGTGATGGGTCTGGGGGTTCTGCCCCTAGCTTTAGATGTGCTTTTGATGCCCTAAGGATCCTATCCCACCTTATTGGTCACCAGATGTACTCCTGGTTAGCATGTTTTGTGAGTTTGAGTTGTTGGAGTTGGTCCTCAAGAGAAATCGTAGTGTTTTCACAAATTGCCCCGGCCTTGATAAATTTGATGGGTGTGCACTTAAACGGTTGACCCTTTTTAGGGCTTTCAATTTGATCCTCGAGTGTTGGCTGATATCCCAGTCCTTATCTCTGCACGCTGCAGGTGCTGGTTTTACCATCATACCTTTATAATGGAACTCGGTACGGTAGTTCAGGATTAACCATTCGGCAGGAGGAATGACGCATTCAGCAGCAAGAGAGCGTGGGTTAGCGATTGCATTCACATTTTCAAATTCGAAGTTGTGATACGATATGTCACCTTCTGCATGCTGAATGTTAATCACTGGGATGTCGGTTTCTTAGATATTGACCGTCACCGGTAAGATGGTTTCTGGCTCGGCCAACACTGAAATGATTCGATTTTTCGAAGGGAATTTAACCCTTTGATGGAGGGTGGATGGGATGGCTCCAATGGCATGGAGCCATGGTCACCCCAACAGAAGGTTAAATGAGGGAGGAATGTCAATGACCTGAAATGTGACAAGGGTCATGTCTGGTCCGATTTATAATTCAAGGTCGATTTCTGCCTTGACCTGCCTTCGGGAGTTATTGAAGGCTCTGACACTCATGGTACTAGGCCTGAAAGCAGACGGTTCTATTCCTAACAGTTCAGCAGTCCTCAAAGGGCAAACATTAAAACTAGAACCATTGTCAATAAGCACGAGTGAGATCTTGAAATTCTTGTGGCGGGCGACTATGTTTAGTGAGCGCCCGTGTTTACGACCTTCAGGTGGTAATTCATCATCAGAGAAGGTGATAGCCCGTGGTGCAAGAAGCTATCCGATCATACTTGCCACCATTTCGGGAGGTACATCAGGAGAGATATGAGCATCATTTAATGTTTTCGCAAAGATTTCTCGATGCGATCTTGATGTGCATAAGAGTTCCTAGATGGATATTTGTGCAGGAATGGTTTTGAGTTTAGATGCTATGTCATAAGCAGCATTGGTCTTGCAAGTGGTTCCCGACAAAGTTCCTCGGGTTTCTTTCTAATTCTGATTATCTCTCCTGAAATATCTCCCGTTGTTACCCACTTCATCGCATTCTGGGTAATGCCATGGGACTGCTTTTGGGTCGTAGGAGGGAACCGTCCTTCCTTCTAAGAATATTAACGGTTCTTGAGGATGGAGAGTTACAGCTAGAATGTTTTATGGTGGATCTGATGACTTTTCTTTAGGTGCTACCAAGTCCTAGCTGGTTTTGGAAGTAGAGTTTTCTTCCCCTTTTTGATGTGTGGAAAGGATCGTCTGGGCATGTGCCAGCTGGTGAGGTATTAGGAATGTTGGGGCTTGAACCGGGGGCCCCCCTTGCACGGTTAGCGGGGTTAGATCAGGGAGGCCTATCGGGAGGACAATGGGTTCAGGATTTGACCTTTTTGGATGTACCAGGGATGGAGTTGAATGTGCCCCTTTGGGGGCAAAATGCTGAAAGTGTGACCTGTTGGGTGCTGCTTCAAGGAGCACAAGAGGAGGTATTGATGGTGTTGCAAGAGATCGAGTGATGGGTTCTGCTTCCAGAAAAAGAAGAGGTTGAGTGGCTGATGCTGCTTCAAGGAATACAAGAGGCCCAGGCGATGGCGCCTGTTGGTATCCCCATGCCCGGTTTGCTGTGTCGGGCATGATTGCTTGTATGGAATGATGTGGAGAGGAGTACGCGGGTTGCCCTCCTTCAATGTGGTTGACAGTAGAGGTGCCAGATGTGCTGGGTCCTGCTTGATGCGATGACAGAGGATTTTGGAGAATGCTGGCTTAGGCCGTATTGCTAGCCTGTGGGGTGATCGCGATTTTCTGACTTTCAATCAAATCTTGGACCGCGTGTTTCAAGGCGAAGCAGCGGTCTATTAGATGGCCAGGAGCCTGATGGTATACGCAGTATTGATTTTCGTTATAACTAGGTGGTAAGCGATTAGGTGGAAGTCGAGACTAGAGTAGTGTCAACAACTGCTTTTGCATGAGCATTTTCAGCACTTGGCTGTATGATTGTGCTAAAGGGGTAAACTTCCATCCTAACATTGCCTGTTTGTATGGACCTTGCGCATTTCTCCTAGGCTATTGCTGTTGTTGTTGAGACAGTTGTGCCTGATATCCCTGTTGGGCTTGCTGAGGTTGGTACTACCTATTTAATTGTGGCTGGTATTGCTTGTCTTGCCATGGCTCTAGTTACAGAACATACTGATTGCCTTGAGTATTAACGACGATATTGTTAACTTCTGTGGTGCGCTGTACTGGAGCAGTGCTGTTTTCATTCCCATATCCAATGTGTTTCCCCTCGATTTTGTTTCTTTTGATTGAGGGGGCCTGGTACGGCCATGGGGAAATGGTTCCAGCCCTGATCCCGGTTTCGACTTGTTCTCCAGCCAGGATGAGCTGAGAAAAGTTGACGTATGGATATGAGATCAGATACCCTAAAATACTGGGATTTTGTGAATGTACGATCATGGATATCTGCTCCTCATCATCGATGGGGTTTCTCATTCGAGCTACCATGGCTCGCCATCGTCCTACGTAGGCTAATAAGGAATCGTCACTTTTTTGTCTCAAGGCAGCCAGGTCAGATCTTCTCGGAGCCATATTCAGGTTGTATGAGAACCTATCAATGAATGCCTAGAAAAGCTTCTCCTAGGTTCTGATTTGATGGCTGTCCAATGAGGTGTACCAATCCAAAGCGTCACCCTTAAGGAATTTCTGAAAAAGCCGTATCAAGGCTCCATCATTCCCTGCTATCGCATTGAGTTCCCCACAAAATGCTTTTAGATGTGCCGTGGGGCACCCACTACCGTCATACCTTTTGAATTTTGGTACCTCGAAGTTTGGAAGTACCCAGGCGTTTGGGAAGGGACAGAGGTCCTTAAACTTGGTGGATGGGTGATCCACTCCTTGCTGTCTCTGAAGTTGATTTTGTACCATTTGCAACTGCTCTTGTAATTTCTCAATTTTCGATTTACCCTGTTGTGGATATCTTGCCCCTTGCTGTAGGGCTTGTGCTGCTTCCTCTTCGTATGGATTAAGAATGGGAGGTTGCTGGAAAGATGGTGGACTCCCGGTGGTGGGAGGTAGCTGAAATTGAACACCGCTCCCTTTCAGAGGAGGGTGTGATGTTTGGAAATGGTTCCCGCCTGGGGTATCTGCCAATTCCGGAATGCTACTCCCGTTAGGGGGAGTGAGTTGGACTCGAAACTGGCCCCCTTCTTGGGCATCCGCCAGTTCTTGTCTGCGGTTGCCATGTGTTGTAACCGAATTGTTGTGATGTGCTGAGTAGAGATGTGTGGGAGGGTTGCTCCCGATTACTGGTTGTTGCTGATCTTGTGCTGACTCTTCTGGGAGAGGGAGCACAGGATTTGCTGGAGGAATGAGAGAGAAGGCAAAAGGTGTTTGAGGGAGTGAACTGTTTTATACACTAGGCTGGGTTTCCTGTGCATTCGGTGTAGCATTTGGCACTAGGAGAAGTAGTAACTCTTGCATTGTTTGAGGCTTTGGACCATTTCTTGCATAGTGGTATTGACTTGTGGTCTGTTTGAGCTGCTGGTAGTGGTGCGGGTGTAGATGCGGGTGCGGGTGAGGATGTTTCGGGAGTTGGTTGAGGAGTTGACTCTTCTTCATGGGTAGCTTGAGAGGCCATGGCTGCACGGGATCGAGTGTTCATGGTTCGATTCTCTGCCTAAGGAAGAACATGCCGAAGATTTTTTTTTTTTTTTGTGAATGCAAAGATGATGTCCCTTGAGATTGGAATACCACACGTTTTCGAGTCGAGTCTCAACTAGTGCGAGCTAACAAATAAATCCCCAGCGGAGTCGCCATTCTGTGGACACTACCATTCGGCAGCTACGCTGATTTATGGATTTGTGATGGGATTAGGCTGATTTGTTATCGTTGGAGTCGCCATTAGCTGAAAAATATTAGAATCCCGTGGTTGGCTAGAACTACGGAACACGTTAAGGTTGGAGAAATCCGAAGACTCTCCCTCAAATTGACTCCTGGTCTGTGATCAGAGATTCCAGGTAAGGGACCTCGGTTATAAACGTACGGTCTCTACTTAGTGTGGTAAAATGATCTCAAGGGATGATGATGATGCTGTGGTCATGATGGGACTAGTCACACGTGGATTTCTGATGTAGTAAGATCTGAAATTTCGTCAGGCCACAGAGCATACATCTGACAATGTGTCTAGAGGGCGGATGTAATGATGCTTATGTGAAAAGGCAAAGAAAAAGTGGACGAGGTCACTAAAAGTTTTTGATGTAATAGGGTCTGATGTACGGCAAGTCACAGAGCATACGTCACTAGAAATCTAGAGAAGCAAGGGGGTTGAGAAGGGAGTAGATGTCATGATGAATGCTTATGGGATGATGGACCTTTAGCTTGATCTCGAGTAGGCTAATACATAAAGTGGACCATGACCAATTTGGGGTTAGGCTTATGGGTTGGAAGGGTTGAGTTGATGGCTAGGGGATGGCTGGAAAAATCTGTATTTTGAGGGGCTTGGGAGTTCCTTCCCTTTCCCTCACTCTCTTCCTCACTCACTCTCTTTCTCTCCCACTCTCTCTCTCTCACTCCCTCTCTTGGTTATTGGTTGTGTTGTGAAATAAGAAGAGGAGAAGGCTATTTATAGCCTTCTCCAATGGTTGAATGGTAAATAGTGGGTTTGAGAGGGTTAAAAGTTGAGGTGGCAAGTGGTGGTTGGTGGAGAGGAGAGAGATGCCACATGACATTCTCTCATTGGCTTATGGGGCTGGTAAATTGGTAAATAGTGAAGGTAGGGGGTAATTTTGAAGGAAAGTTGACTTTTGGACGCTGGGACAACTGTCCACACGCGGGCCGTGAGTGGCGCCAGCCGAAGTACTGCAGGCGGCAGTCAGACTGCGGCCTGGGTCTAATTCAGGCCGGGCTCGCACGTGCGGGTTTCATGTGGTGCTTTGGTTCGTCCGATGGTCTCCTTTTTGGATTTTTGTGGCTCAAAGTGGCAGATTTTGGTACGGATAGGGGGTTCTGGCTAGGGTATAGGGTATAGGCGAGGCCGTATGTGTTCTCAGCGATTTGGATTGCGATTTCAGGTTATGGATTGGGAGTTTAGGGACTTTTGGGTCATGGTTTGGTTTAGGTTGGGATTAGGGTTTGGTCCAAGGCATGACCATGGTTTCTAGATAGTCTTAGCCTTCTCAAGACGTTAGCATGGGTGGGGTGTCTACAACAGCGTATCGTACTCCAAAATTAATGTAATTAAGTAAATGCGTAAATCCAACACATATTTCACTAAGTTCCATCTAGAGCATGGGTCCGTGACTAGGTTCAATATATACATGTATAAGTTCAAAATGAACAAAAGGTGGTAGTGTAAATGTGTTCAACTAAGCCCAGATGCCCAGCGTTCCCTGTGTAACTATATGTGGCCTACATCGGCCCGCCGAGAGTTGGAAGTAGGAGAATTCATCCTCCTCATATAAAAGTCCTGCTCCATTGCATAGACGTCGTCCGTACCTGCATCTACATCAGCGTCTGGTTGGTGTTTTAAAACACCATCCCAAAGTGGGAGTGAGTGATCAACTCAGTGGTTCTATAAGGCAAAAGTTACACATGTTATCAAGTCAATCAAAGTAGTAATGATAAGGCAATCGTAACAATCACTTCCTAACTATTCTTTTTAATGCAGGAATGGAATGTAAGTAATGATGCATGCCCTCACCCATCAACACTCCCTCAACATGAGACTCCGACCACTTATTTCGTATATGACAACACTTCCTCAAATGTGCAACTCCAACATCTTTTTGTCACATTCTAACTAATGCGGTGCGATGCATGGTAATGTTAGCCGAGTGAATAATTATGTTCATTCATCCAGCAAGTTTGAGAAGCTAGGGTACCTCTCTTTTTAATATTGACCCAAATCGAATATTAGGCATCGAACAACCGCAGTGATCCTATTCCTGTGTTCTGGATCCGTCTAATGTCATCACTCCTAGATAATCACATACGATAGGCATGTTGCAAGAAGTGGTGCTCGCAGTCACTACAGGGAGGCTCGTCACCCCAGCGTAGGCCAACTGCATGCCCGACTCACGAGTCGTAAGGATCGTGGTACCATGGTTAGAGGTGGATCTTTACATTGGTGAGGGGTACCTTAGATTCAAACAATCGCGTCCATACATGGTAAACACACAATAGGTCAACAGTTCATTAGGTAAGCTCGATTGGTACGGGCACACACTGACCTAATCGACATGGAGCGCATGAGCGCCCCTCTCGTGGCCTAGCCACTATTGGCAGTCGTCGTATGACTCGTATTCATTGAGTTTACCTAAGGTGGCCAACGCAAATCCGGCCACCCCAAACATAGGCATTTACCGATTGCCTAGACTACCATTGTAGCCCCAATCCTATCCAAATGTTGTTAACAATCACGTGTAATATCCATCCCAGTATTCAACAAACAATCTAAGTGGATTTCTCATTTGGGCATTTCATCAAACACATAAACCATGTTAACTAAACTTGCATTTTATCAATTGATTACATAGAGGAAAATATACATATGCATAAGACAATAAAGAATCCTACCTTAATACTCGTAGTAAATACAAATCATCAGCAATTTCTCATTTAGACAATTTATCAAACACATAGACTACGTTAGTTACAACTTACATTTTATCAATTCATTACACAGAGAAGTCCATATGCATATGACAACAACAAATCTTAGGTTAATAATCATGGCAAGCACTAATCATCATCTATTCCTAATTTAGACATTTCATCAACCACATGGCCTACGTGGTCCATCATTTGCAATTCGTTGATTTATTTCATAGAGAGTTAGGCATGTTGAAGACAATACGAGTTCTTGTAGTCACAATCATAGCATACATAAATCATTAGCTGCTTGAAAGCATTGATAAACCGCAACCTAAGCATTTATAGTCCGCACCTTGAGGTAACACGCCCAATTTGGACTCGGTTCTAGGATCACATTTCCAAAAATGAAACATTGGGCACCTAAACAATTAAATGGGTTAGTCAGGTTGGAGAAGAGTCATTCGGTGGATTTACATCACTATTAGGGTTGGTATTTCTTACTCCAGGTTGTAGTTGGAAGTATCTCGGTCGTGAAACGCGGCAGTGATCAGGCCCGTGGATACATGGGGGAAGGTCTCCCACAGTTGTAATGATTTTCCCCAAGTTTTCTTCTTCTCTACTTTTCTCTTCTCTCTCCCCTTAGGGTTTATGAAATTCGTATATGGGGGAGAGAGGGTGAGTTCGAAGTTATTTATAGCCCTAGATGGGGTGCAAATGACCCAGGGCCTTCTTATACCATGTTTATACCTTGTGGGCGGCCGTTTCTGACAAATAGGGCTCTTAGGGAGGCCCACAACTCATCTACGTCATAGGGTACACTTCCTGACAATGGATCCATGCCAGAACATGATTTCAGTGCGATCGGATAAGCCGATCGACCGTGGAGAGTCCGTGTCAGATCAACGATCATACGTGTCCAATCGAGGCCACCGTTATACGGATATGTGCAGGGAAATTTCCTTTCTCCATGTGTGAAGTTTGAATACAAACCAACGGTCCGAAATCCTTAACTTTGCATGAGATCAAACGGTCCAATTCACTTAAGTTTTCATTCATTTTCTTAAGGTATTTGCGTTTCCCATGCACTTAACTCATGGCTCAAGTTGGGCGTTTCTGGACACTATCTGGGCTTGGTTCCTGCGATGGTTGTCAAGCCCAACAGGACGGACATCGTCCTATAATTCCAGGGTCATCGGACTCCCGACATGTGGTCTAGGTCCGTTACAGGTTTCAATGTACTCCGGAGAGCAGCAGGCCCTTGGGATTTCTCTGGTCTTAAGATGACATTGAGCCAGTGGTATTCCTGATTCTAGGCCTTCCCATTTGTGAAAATGGTGGCCCAAGCTTAATCCACCGATTATTTAGCACTTAACTAAATCCCATCTAAATTATACAACCGGGTGCAGTCCTTGGGCTGTTCCGCCTGAGGTTGTACTCGAGTTTTTATACGGATTTTTTCGGGACGTTACAGTTTTGCTAATCGATTTGCTCATCGATCAAGCTGCGGTCGGCTAAAGATGGCCGACCCATGGCCGACCTAGCGGGTAGACCAGACTAGGGTTGGGCCAAGGTTTGATCGGCCTATGCTTGGCCGACCTATGCATTGGATCGACATTATGTGCCCTTCGAGGGGTTCCTTGAGTGTCCTTAAGGCTGTATCGGCCTCCTTGAAGGCCTCGCATCTTGGCTCGGGACATGTGGGCCTCGGTCAGGCACGACACCTAGTGAGTCCGGGCTATGTTAGTAGAATTGGTACATTCCATAAGCTGAGTTATCGACTTGTCATATTTTTTCCCCAATAGTGAGACCCCTACTCCTTGTGCCGACCTATGGCGGACGAGGAGTAGATCGGAATTAGGTCGGATCGTGTTTGGACCGAGCTTATGATAAAGCATTTATTTCTTATACGGCGGCTAGCACGTATATCGGAGCATACTATTTCACTTCGACACGCGTCAGTTCTGCGCCCGAGGTCACGTGGGCTTGGATGCCGCCGTTTCAGTGGCAAGGCGAAAGGGAGGAGGACGCGTGACAGGGTACTTAATGGTAGATTCGGAAGGCGTGTGGTGTGGTGCCACGTGTCGGACTGGGGCATCCGAAGAGGCGTTGATGCCACTCCCTCTTAAATGTTGATGCTGCGTGGCACGACTATAAAAGGGATGCCCTAGCCCTTTCCCCCTATTCACTTTCGCGTCCTTCTTCTTCTCCTATGCCCTCTGCTTTTTTTGTTCTCTGCACTCACCGTTCCCTGCATTTTTCAGCACCTTCGCGAATTCCGGTGAGCCCTTTCTCCCTCCCCTCCTTTTAATTTTAACTATGTTTGGATGCATAAGCCCTCGGGAGGGATTCACAGTGGCGAAGGTGAAACGAGCAACTTTCGGGCCAACTTGAAATTATCTTCGCTACTGGCAGCGATAGCAGCGAACGCGGATGCTGCATTTTAGCATTCGTAGAGGGTGCTGGAATCTCCAACTTAGATGTCGACGACACTTGTCGGGGCATTAAATCTGTCTCCCAAGCGGGAGACAATGACGGAGGTCTCTCCGGGCAGGCCCGATGCTCCTGATGAGGGCGAATCTGAGGAGGCCGAGGTCGAGGAAGGATCAAGGGGGCCAGTGCCCTCGGTCATATCCGGGGAAGACCTAGTCCGGATCCGGTTTGGGTATCATATTCCTGATTCCATTATCTTACGTCTTCCCCTGCATAATGAACTACCCGACCAACCCACTCCAAGGGTGGTCACGATTTTTCAAGTCGCAATGCAGTGCGGCCTTCGTCTACCACTTCAGGAGGTTGCTCGGCATCTCCACAACAAGTTACCCCAAACGGGTGGAGGGACGCCATATGTGGGCTGAGATGGAGCAACCCTTGGTACAGATGGAGGAGCAGTAGTACCATCCGGGCTGCTGAAGGTTCGGCCGCACTTGGTACAGATGGAGGAACTCGTCCACACTTAGGTCGGGCTGCTCCATCTCAGCCCACATAACTCAGCAGCCCGGATGGTACTACTGCTCTTGGCGGAATACTGGCGGGGCTCTGATAACCGACCCTCCGTCCTCTAATAAAAACTGGAGGGATCGGTGGTTCTGAGCCTTTGGTTGTTGAGAAACGGCCGAACCAGGACCCTTCACGCCCTTTGTTCCTCGAGCCTTCTCCGAAGCAGGTAATTAGAATAATAATTTTCTTGTCACTTTAGTCGGTTGAGTCCTCTCTTTGCGTCTTCTGATTGTCTTCATTCTTCTTTTTCAGTCGTCCCCAAGCGGCCGCCGAAGCTTGACCCTGGTTCCATAGCTCGAATCCAGGATTTGCGAGCCCTGAGCCTGGAGAGGAGATCTTGGAGAAGGCTTCTCCAGCCAGAGCGTCTTCTTCAGTCGGGCTTGGAAGCGGCCTTGACAGGTGGACGACAATATGGACTTGGGAATTCGTTTCTTTATAGTGATGATGATTTTGCTGACACTGTTGTGTTTTCACTTTTAATGCATAGATGTTTGAGGCTCGGCCTCCTCTCCGTCCTCCCTCTAAAGTCAGAGCTCCTCCTCGGGGCAACCCTCGGGCTTCGAAAAAGCAGAAGACGTCCTCCAAGGATAAGGAGAAGGCTGCCGCTCCTCGCCTGATCGTCATAGAGGTCGTGGATGAGGGTACGGAGAAGGCGGAGGTGGTTCCCCCGAGCCTTAGGATGCTCCTGAGCCAGGACCTGTTGCAGAGTAGGTCCCCCCCGAGGAGGGAGGAGGAGCCTCTAAGAGAGGAGGTGAAAAGGCCGAGCTATATGTCCTAGAGGAGGGGGGGGGGTGAATAGGACTATGCCAAATTAAAACTTAACAACAGAATTTAAATAAATTAAATACAGATAACAATAGACAATCCCAAATGCTGAATTTAAAGACAACCACAAAAGAACAAGTATTGAGAGGATGATACAAATGTTGTTCTAAGGACAACCTTACACCATAAAAACCAAGGGTTTATGGCAGGACAACCTTACTGGAACGGTTTGTGCATAAAAAACTCAAACTGTTATAGAGGAATAAAGAAATAAATAGCATGAAGGGAAATCTAAGCTATTACAACATTCCCACACATCTACATAAGGATTACAACATTCTCCACAAATGTAAAAAGGGAAATTACAATCATCCACACAAATAAATAAACAATCAAACCACAAGACACAAAGAATTATAGTGGTTCGCTTGTGTGTACACCAACTGTTTAGAAAAACAGCCACACAACTACTCCACTCCTAAATCCTCACACAGTGGATATTAGCGTTCACTATCAAAATAGGTTTTTCCAGGTTCACCTAAAACCCTCACAATTGTGTCTTTCAAGTGGGTTTACACAATTTAAAAACCCCACACTCTGAGTTTTCTGGATCACCTCAGACAAACCAAAACATTGATTTTTCTGGCACAATCTCAAAAACCAAAACAGGAATTTACAATAATGTAAAATACCTGGATATTCTCTTTTTGATGCGGCCCGGAAGAACCAATTCTGAGTAGAATTTTAACGTAGAAGTTCAATGTCCAAACTCATAAGAAGTTCAATGTCCAAACTCACTTATGAATGGTTCTAGATTCTAAATTGATTTTAAATTAAATCAAGTTGGGCTAGCTCTATTTGATTTTGATTCCAAGAAAAGGGCAATCCTCAATCCCTTCTTCAAATATGAATGGAAGATAAAATACAAAATCAAATATAACAAAGCTAAATTAAGAGAATATTAAATGAGCACAATATAGCTTTAAAAAAAACACTAACTTATCTCTCAAAGTGACGAATTGAATTAGCTTGAATTGAATTAAGAAACTCTGAAATTCGTGATCTATTTATAGGTGAAGAAATCACGTTCACAACTGGTCCTGTGGACACTACGACTGGTCGTAGGACGAACAGATTTTCAAAATTTTGAGCGCGATTGGATAAAGTCGTACCACGACTGGTCGTAGGACCTCCATGACTAGTCGTACGACTGGTCGTGTGGAACCAGATTTAGTTGTTGGACTTTGAGTCATGGCTGCAGGACTGGTCAAGAATGAGTCAAGCACTGTTCATACGATTGGTCGAGCAATCTCCAGGACTGGTCGTGGCTTAACAAAAAATTCTGAAAATTTACAACAAACTTAGGATTGGTCGTGAAATTTCTTGGACTGGTCGTGCCAATGTTAGGACTAGTCGAACAGAGTCCAGGACTAGTCTAGAAACAGTCTATTCACTTATAAAAGGATCTAATTGAATTATGTATTCAAAGTGACCTACCCTAACGTCAATCTAAGGTCATTCATACCTTGTTAGTGATGTATGAAGATTGAAACTTCTTTTCCTTTGGTTGATAGATGATCTTCGAAGTTCATGAAGATTGAGGTCTTGAGATATATAGAAGCTTGAATTTGAGAACTTTTGAAGCTTGAATTTGTAGTTACATTGAAGTTTGAGCTTGAGGTACTTGAGTTGAACTTCACCTTGAGTCTTGAGTCCCAAAGTACAGACTATTGTCTTGCCTTTAGAAATAGCTTTGAAACCTTGAACTTTGAGGCTTTAAAGGAGTAAACTATGTACTTGATCTTGCATTAAAAGTTCTTGAAGTAAAAAACCATTGTCTTGAAATAGTGGAGAAGACCGCTTTAGTTGAAGTCGGGATATGCCAATATGTCCTAGAGGGGGTGAATAGGATTTTTTAAAAGTTTTTATGATTTATTTAAAAATCCTATTTCACTAATCCAATGAATATGCAATTATCAGGATTACTCAAATGTAACTTTACTGGCTTCCAAGCCTGGTAGAGGATCCAATCACAAACTATTTAAGAGATAGCAATATATAACTTAGTTTATGTTGGATGTGACTGTGTATGTGTGTGAGGTGTGGTCAGATATATAAATATGAATGCATTGACATAAATCACACACACAGAAGAAGAGCAATCACAAACACAGTCATTTTTATAGTGGTTCGATTACTTGCCTACTCCACTCCCGGTAACCGCACTCAACCCTTGAGTGTACCAGATTTCATTAAAGAGGTTTCACAACGGTTCAGCTTAAACCTAAGGTTTTAAATCAAGTTCACCTTCAACCTTTAAAACCTACACTGAGGCTGCTGTTTATGCTCTCACAAGCAAGGGTCAACACAACGCACCCACTTTTAGGCACACTGGCCAAGGATCTTCCATAAGACCCTATCGGAGGTTTCTACATGGTTCACCTCAAACCCGAGGTTTCACAGCGGTTGACCTCAAACCTAAGGTTTTGCTGGTTCACCTTTAACCACATGTTTATGCTCTTCACAGAGCAAGGGTCCACACAACGTACCCACCACGTAAACTCCCGCCGGAGGCCTCCTTGAGGACTTTAAAGGGTGAGATACACCTTAGACCCAATCCTACAAAGGAATAATCAAAAGGTTCCTCTTGGACTCTAGATACTTACAAATAACTTGATGAGTCTTGATAAGTACAATGCCGAAGATCTCCTCCTCCTTGTTGACGAAGAGTCTTCTTCTCCCTTAATCCGCAACACAAAAAGATGTATCGATATATGGTGACGGGTTGGGTCAAGGTTATGATGGAATCCTACTCTCTAAGGGTTTTCTTATAAGGAAGATAGAGTAGTTCCAATCATCTAGGCATTCAAGGCATCCCAGCTTAATGATTTGCTATTAAGGTAGTAGCTGGAGGATCCTTGAATGTGGAAGTTCATTACCCAATCCACTCTATTGAATATCAATGGTAAGGGTGGATTGGAGGATGAACTTCCCTGAGAGAAAGGGCTTTGGGTATATGATCTAAGGTTAAACACTCAAAAGCTCTCTACTTTCTCTCCCAGCAACAATAGACAAGTCCTCTATAAATAGGCAAAAGGTTCCAACGGATATAAAACGGTCACATTTATGACTGAGTTCGATATCATCGAGCAGGTTTGATATCATCGAGCATATACTCTCGATAGCATCGATGGTCTGCTCGATGACTCGAACTCAAAGTCATATGCTTTTGAAACCTTTTGCTAGCTAGTCAATGAATCAAAACAATTATCGATGTCATCGAATTACGAATTTTGATTCCATCGATGATAGGTTCGATCCATCGACACTTGAAAAATGAGAGAGACTTGACTTGAAATATTTCATATTTTTAAGATATGATCGAGGGTCAGCCGATGTCATCGGAATTTGCATATCGATGCTATCGAAGGCAGTGTCGATGGGCTCGATAAATCCTATAGATTTACCAATAAGTTTGCTGGAGAGATTGTGTCCAGTCTCGATCCAATCGACCCGGCCTCGATATCATCGACATATGAACATTGATTTCCTCAAATGGCCCCCGATCAAAGTAAAAACTAACCTGAAATATTTGCTAGAAGAAATACGCGCCCTCGATCGATATCATCGATGGACTTTCGATGATTTGTTTGATCAGCTGCAGGGTGCACAATTCTTTTCGAAGATTGACTTGTGTTCCGGTTATCATCAAATTCGGGTCCGAGAGGAGGACATTCCGAAGATGGCTTTCAGGACGCGCTACTGTTATTTTGAGTTCCAGGTCATGTCCTTCGGACTGACTAATGCGCCTACGGTATTCATGCAGTTGATGAATGACGTCTTCCGCCCTTATCTCAATCAGTTTGGTGTAGTCTTCATCGATGACATTCTGATCTATTCGAGGACCCGTGAGGAGCACGAGTAGCATTTAGAGGTTACGTTGTAGACCCTCCGCGTACACCAGCTTATGCGAAGCTGGAGAAGTGTGAGTTCTGGCAGGAGGAGGTGAAGTTCCTCGGTCACGTGGTGACGAGGGAGGGCATTGCAGTGGACCCCTCGAAGGTTGAGGTAGTGCGTTAGTGGGGCCAGGCCACGACCATGACCGCGTCTGAGATTCACAGTTTTCTTGGTTTGGCGGGCTACTACCGGCGTTTCATTGAGGGCTTCTCTTGTATTACAGCCCCGCTGACCAGGTTGACTCGGAAGGGCGCAGAGTTTATTTGGACCGACGCCTATGAGCGAGCATTTATGGAGTTGAACGACCGCCTCACGTCTGCTCCTATCCTCACTCTTCCCTCTAGGAGTGACAGATTTATTATATTCACCGATGCCTCGCATATTGGTTTAAGTGTTGTCCTGATGTAGCATGAGAGACCAGTGGCCTTCGCGTCTCGTCAGCTCAAGGCCCATGAGCTGAACTACCCCACGCATGATTTGGAGCTGGCAGTAGTTGTCTTCGCACTGAAGGTGTGGATGCACTATCTCTATGGGGTTAGGTTCGAGCTCTTCTCGGACCACAAGAGCTTGAAGTACCTCTTCTCGCAGTCTGAGTTAAACATGAGGCAGAGGCACTAGATGGAGCTCCTGCAGGACTATGACTTCGATCTTCAGTACCACCCTGACAAGGAGAACGTGGTGGCAGATGCCCTCAGCCATCAGCCATGAGGCCTGGTGGCGCATATGATGATTCAGGAGTGGCGGATGCTTGAGGATGTAGCAGAGTAAGATTTTGAGTTCGGCCTATAGTCTTTTATCGTGCAGTTATCGAGCCTGTCGATTCAACCCTCTCTTGTTGCAAGGGTGATCGAGGCTTAGCAGGCTGATGAGTCATTGCAAAGTTATATGGCTGAGGTGGCATCTGATAGTCAGGCAGATTGGCAGATTGGTACAGATGGTGGACTTTGCTTTAGAGGCCGATTATGTGTCCCGGATATTCCTGAGTTATGCAGAGATCTTATGACCGAGGCGCATCGATCACGATTTTCTATCCACCCTAGCTCGACGAAGATGTACCATGACATGAGGCGACAATATTTTGGGCAGGGATGAAGCTCCAGATCGCCAGTTTTGTGGTCGAGTATGACACGTGCCAGCGTGTCAAGGCCGATCATCAGAGACCCCCTGGTCTATTGCAGCCATTGAGCGTCCCGATGTGGAAATGGGAGCACGTGTTGACAGATTTTATTATGGGCTTGCCGAGAACTCAGTGCAGTCATGACGCCATCTGGGTTGTTGTGGATCGTCTGACGAAGTCGGGCACATTTTCTTGTGATTCATGCGACTTTACCTTTGGACCGGCTTACGAGGTTATTCGTCGAGGAGATTGTGAGACTGCATGGCGTTCCAGTCTCGATCGTTTCTGACCGAGAGTCGAGGTTCACGTTTCAGTTTTAGGGGAGCTTCTAGAGAGCGATGGGGACTGATTTGCAGCTCAGCACCGTGTACCATCCGCAGACAGATGGCCAGACCGAGAGGGTCAACCAGATCCTTGAGGATATGCTTTGGGCTTATGCGATTGATTTCGGGATAGCTGAGATGAGCATCTGCGATTTCCTGAGTTCGCGTACAACAACAGCTATCAGGCGACCATTGGCATGACTTCTTTCGAGGCACTATATGGTAGACCATGCAGATCACCGAGTTGTTGGACCGAGGTTGGAGAGCGTCGTCTCCTAGGTCCCGAGCTTGTGTAAGAGACGCTAGAGGCTATTGATATCATCAGCCAGAGGATGTGCACAGCTTAGAGCCGACAGAAGAGTTTTGCTGATCGTCGGCGTCGTCCCTTAGAGTTTGATGTGGGGGACCATGTGTATCTCAAGGTCTCGCCCATGAAGGGCATAGTTCGATTTGGAGCGAAGGGCAAGCTTGCCCCGAGATTCATAGGACCTTTCGAGATCACTGGGCACGTTGGCGCTGTGGCCATCGGTTTGCCTTGCCATCTCAGTTGTCTGGAGTTCACAACGTTTTTCATGTCTCCATGTTGATGAAGTGTGAGTCAGACATCGTTCCTGTTATTGATTGGCAGTCGTTAGAGGTTCGTGAGGACGCTTCCTATATTGAGCAGCCAGTCCGTATCCTTGATCGGAAGGAGCAGGTCCTCCGGACCAAGGTCATTCCATTGGTGAAGGTTCAGTGGGGTCACCATTTTGTTGAGGAGGCTTCTTGGGAGCGCGAGGCTAAGATTCGAGAGCGTTATCCCCACCTTTTTGATGATTAATGGTGTTGTATTTTGTATGTTATCTCTGATTTTATATAGTGATGTTATGTTTCTTCTCCCTTATGAGTTATGACTAGTTACGATGATTATGTAAATTTCAAGGATGAATTTTTTTTAGGAGGGGAGAGTTGTAAGACCCGTACCCTAGACCGTACCATTTCATAGGTTCCCGCGGTCTTCCCGGTCAAATTTCAACAACCTTCGATCCTTAACCGGCATTTGCGCGCGACCCTGATTCATACGCCATCAACCCGAGTCGACTCAAACCGAGACTTATACCCTTGCGACCGCGCCGTCGCCGCGGTTCCGATGCCGTGACTCGCGCGCCAATTCGATACCCTGGTTAATAGATGTAGGTCTGCATTCGGTGCGAGGAAAATGCCGCACGTGCGAATTTCGAGAGAATCTCTACGAGATGTAACCTCAATCAATCAATCAATCAATCCCATCATGTCAAGTACATGTCAAGTACACATCACCTCTCACCCTTCCCCAAGCAACCCCCAAAGTCAAAAAGTTTCTTACAAGCCCAAACTTTTCTTACACCATTTGCCATAAAAGTCAAAAAGTCTCTTACAACCATCACTCACCACATCCATCACTCCATCACCCATCACTCACTCTCTCTCTCTCTCTCTCTCTCTCTTTACAACTCACTCTCCTCTTCATTTTCAAATCATATTCCAAGAAACCCAAAAACCTCCATACGTCCAAGCTCTTCCACTCCAAGAGAGCCACAAGTGTGGCCCACCTTTCCTACCCTTTCATCTCCCATCTCAACCATCCAAACCTCATCTCCTACGTTGGAATCGAAGCTAAGGAGCTATGAAAGCCTAGGGTGCAAGTAGAAGTCGGTGGGTGATCTTGATCCCACATTTGTTTTTTTTTTAATTAGGGCCACATGTAGTGGGACCCACCTTGATGTACATTTTGTATCAAAGAGGGGCCCAGAGTGGCGGGGCCCCTCCATCACCCCGTTATCGCCGTTGTCTCTCTCTCTCCCTCTCTCTCATGTATTGTGGACCCCACTATAATGTATAATCCACACCGTCCCATACGTAGGGCCCACCTTGCTGACCATCTTTGGGTGGGCCTGGATGTAGGAGAAACACAAATATCAGCTTAATCCAAATCTGGTGGTCCACTGCATGGGACCACCGTGATGTTGGATGCCATCCTGCACCGTCCAGCAAATTGAACGGTGGGCTGGATGCGCTGGTCAGTGGGACCAGTCCCATAGCTCCAGTGGTAGGCGAGTGAAAGATGCCTCGTTTCAACACGTGAGGTCTTGCCATTGATCCCTGTGGAGGGTGGCTAATTTGGAGTGTGTGTACTGACGTGTGTACTGACAAGGGTGTGGGGTCCATGGGACCCATCCACACCATCCATCCAGTTGGCGTGGGCCACACCACCATGCCCTGTGGTGTCCACCGTCCTTAGACGGTGGGACCCACCCCATCGTGTGGGCCCCCCTGACACCCAAATCCTTAGCTTAACTGGTGGACGGAGTGAAAGATACCTCGCTGCAACACTGAGGTCTTAGTATCGATCCATGTGGGGTGGCTAACAGAGAAGTGTGAAATGACAGTGGGGTCCATGGGACCCACCCCCGTCCTCCATCCATCAGATGGGCCATGCCATTATGTATGTGTTTTATCCGAACCGTCCACCCATTGTGTTGGGCCACGCCTCACGCGTGTGCAGTCCAGGGATGGTGGGACCCACCCCACGTGTGGGGCAACATCGTGACGTGTGTCGACGTTAGGTATGTAATATACATTATATTATATTATATATGTTATATAGTATATTATATTATATATATTATATATTATATTATTTATATATGATATCTTATATTATAATAATATATATATAATATATATATATATATTATACCATATATGAGGTTGTGGTGGGCCCTACGTGGGACCCACCTCTGTTGTGTTACAGTAAGGAAAAAGACAAAAAAAAAAGAGAATAAAAAAAAGGTAAAAGAAAAAAAATGCAGCTAGATTTGCTACTCATAAGGCAACGTGGTTGCTCTCTCTCTCTCTATCTCTCTCTCTCTCTATCTCTCTCTCTCTCTCTCTCTCTCTCTCTCTCTCTCTCTCTCTCTCTCTCTCTTTGAACGTCAGCATTATGTAGGTCCCACATGATGTGTGTATTACACACACCGTCCATCCGACGGTGGGACCCACTGTAACATGCCGGATTTTTGCCAACCTGGAATTAGACGTCCTTAGGCAATGGGTCGCTCCTAACACCTTATTAACTTGTCAGAACCTAATCGCATAATCTAAAATCGCTTGTTAACCCTTTTCCTTCACAAATCCTACCCTTCACCACCTTGTTCTTTCAATTTTTCTAAGTACTTTCACCCTAGACACTATTTTAAACTAGCTAAGTATTATAACTTGGATCACTTTATATACAAACTACAAAGGCCCAGGTACCACCTCAGACAGAAATTACTCAGGACTAAATCCTTTAGAAATTAGGCGAGAATTAGCCAGTGTTAAACTAGAGTACCTGTGAAATTAGCACCAATCACTTAAAATACGCTCTGCAAGACCCAAAACTTGTAGAATCATTAACGCTACATTACCCTAAAATCTAGGATCAATCTCATTACCCGGCTGCTCTCAGGAGTATTTCGAAACTCTGTATCAGATCTGGACCGTACATTGGAAGTCCGATTAACGCAAAGTTAAACGGTTAGGACCACCTTGTTGGGCTTGACAACCATCTCGGAAATCAAATCCAAATAATGTCCCACGGCTATTCGCTTGAGACCGGAGTGAAGAATGTGAGAAAATGAGATTTTCTTATTAAATTCAAAATGATTTAAGTAATCTGGCATGTGTCGCTTGTGGACAATTTATAAACAACCAGACCGTCGGAATCTGACCCAAATACACCCTCGGATCAGGAGAAATTTCATACACGTATCATTGTACTTGAAATCTCTGATCGAGTTTCACTGACCGATGTACTGAAACTGGTTCACCACGCGTGATTTGGGAATCCGATTGAAACGAAAACTTAACTCTACCTAGATCCAAGGTTGGTGAGCTTAAGTCTGACCGCACACAAAAAAGGGGCCGTCAGAGGTCCTTCGTTGAGCTGGAACTGACCCACTTTGGTTATAACTTAAGTATACCTTGACCTTAAGTCTGTTTTGGTGTGTTTTTAGGCTATATAAGGACCTTAGAACCCTCTCTCACCCAGCCATACGAATTTGAGAAAAAACCCTAGGAGAGAAGAGAGAAAAGAGAGAGAAAGTTAGAGAGTTGTGGGAGGATTCTTCCTACCCTCTTTCCCTGCCGCTACACAAGCTTCACCACTCCATTCTCGTCGCTTTCCCGGTGATTCTGACTTCGTTTCTAGGTAAGAAACCCTAACCCTAATTTGTTTTGGGGTTGTGATGGTTGTAGGTTATGAAATAGCTAACCTATTTCATTCTATAGGTTACCAAACTGCCGTATACGAAGGTTTAACAAACCTATCGAATCCGTTTCGATTCTACGACAAAAGGTGCTGACTTTAGGTGTATAGGTTATGGTTTTCAATGCTTTCAATGTCAGATAATGATAGATTCATGATTTGCATGCAATTGCACATGTACAAAGTGCTGTTTATTTTTCGTTTCGATTAAATATGAAGAATATGGAATTTTGTGTATTCTAGGTATTTGTAAGAAGTACCGTATACGTATAAATTTTGGAAATGTGTTTGCCATGATTATTTTCTGTATGAACATACTATATATGTGTATAACACTTACTAAGCGAGAGGGTTCGCCCTAATACATGTTTTTGCTAATATACATTATGTATGTTAAAATAGTGTATTCTAAGTGTTTGTTGAAATGACTAAATAAATATGGATTTATGATTTATGCCTGTCAAATGTATTGAATGTAAGAATATGATTGATGTGTATGCGACAACTCCTTGCTATAAGGATTTGTCCTATTCTATGTTGAAATCAACATACGTCATGTATGTTGGAGTGGTGTAGTTTAAGTGTTTGCTAAAATGCCGGTGTCAGAAATTGTGTGACGAACTAAGTTTAATAGTGGTGTTGAGATAGGATTCTCAACTATCTTAGAAACGTATATGATTTCCTCCATGATGGTTGTTCAATTTAATCGCTTACTATGAAATACATGTGTTTGTATTCCTTGTTTACATAGTGCTTTGTAACATGCTTTATGACTTGTTTGTTAACATGCTTGAATTACTTTGTTTATTCTGCTTTACTCTACATGCTTCTGGTCATGGATTGATTGTGTTTGGGGCTATGATTATAGTCCAGGCAATCGGTAGCGGGATTGAATTCGTGGCTAAGATTCATTTGCCACGTGAGATGTGTTCGACGAACCCGAGTCGTACTTTAGTTGGCGATAGGGGTTGGCCACACGAAGTGCTTATGCGCTTCATATCATTCAACTTGTTGTGCGCTCGAGCTAGCCGAGCTCGTCAAGCAACCCGATCTGTCTTAGTATGTTCACCATGTTTGGACGCCTCTGCTTGAACCTAGGGTACCAAACTTACCAGTGAAATTCCTTTAACCATGGTACCTCGATCTACTAAGACTCATGAGCCGGGCATGATGGTATGGGACATCGTGGTCGAGCTGTCGGCCTACGCTGGGGCCACGTGCCTCCCCGTAGTGTCCATTAAGCAACCAGACTCGTGAACCGATTATGGTGGTATGGGACACTATATTCGAGTTGTCGGCCTACATGATTAGTGACGAGCCCTTTGTAGTGACCTCAAGCATACTCTGAATTTGTGGTAAGGCGACGAGTTTTACCGCGGTTAATAGAGTATGAACTAGGCCTGTATCAATTTAGTGATGAACCGTTAAAAAGGTGATGGGGGAGTGGTGTAACGAATGCTTGTAATAGCCCTGACAGCCTTTCCAGCGCCCTAGAAACACACCATCGTATGAGATTAACTAGGAATGACGACCCTATAATGGATCATGTTTGGGAATGAAACAAGGGAGGTACCTTAGTTTCCCAATCCTGCTGTTTGAAATGGACTAATAACAACTCGGTAATCATGCTCATCATCGCATTGCATGTGCCTGGAAGATGTGGAGCACTGAGGAATGCAAGCATGCCGCAAACGTAAGATGGTGTCACACGAGGGAGTGTGTGGTAAGGGCATGCATCATGATTGCATTCATACTTGCATTAATAAGAGTAGTTAGGAGTGTTTGATTGTACTGCTTGACTGAATTAATAACATGTTAACCTATGCTTTATTGTTCCACTGAGTTGATCACTCACTCCCACGTTACGGGACGGTGTTGTAAACACTAACCAAATTTATTTGAGTTTCAGGTGATGGCGATGCTTATGAAGCAGAGCCGGACTTTTACGAGGATGAGGAGGGATCCTCCTTTATGCAGTTTCAGGCGGGTTCCTGTGAGCCGTGTCCTGATCGACGGGGCTTTCTGGGATATTGACGAGATGACCTTACACCACTTGGTATAATTTGAAATTGTACTTGTAATGAATTAACCTGGTAACATTATCATACTCTGGAGACTCACCACAGTTTATATATTTTGTTTATCTATCACAGTCTTCTACTTGCTATCTCACTTGTCTCTAGAATATGATATGTTGTTTTGGCTTAATCTCACTCATGTTCAATGCACTAATACAGACAACATTCAATCATCATTCATTTTGTTGCATAAGTGATGCGTTAGAACTCGGGATTGAGTTTATGCTCAACCCCCGATTTTTAGGGCGTTACACCCACTCAGTATGTATATGAGTTATCTACACCGTCCCTTATTTGAACGGTGGGGCCCATCATCATGCAAGTGTTGTATCCTTGCCATTCAACCATTTATGAGATCATTTTAATACATGGGAAAATGAGTAAATCAAATCTAAACTTCAAATGGACCCCACCATTTAAATAGTGGACCATGACATCCACCACTCAACTGCTAATGGCAGCATTAGTTTCCAATTGAGTTGATATTTGTTTTCATTTCATCTATCTCTATGTTAACTTATGAATAGGTCGGGTCTCAAAAATATATGAGGGTGGGCCCGATTTAATATACCTGAGGCCCATTTGACTCGGCCCATTTGACTTGGCCCTACTAATTCGGCCTATTCAACTCGGCCCATTTGATCGACCCATATGATTAGGCCCATCTTGATGTAGTTATGGCCCATTCGTTGAGGCCCACATTGATATATATGAAGCCTATGTTATGGGGCCCATTTGATGTAACTAAGGCCCATGGGTCGAGGCCCAATAGGATGTACATAAGTCCGTTACAATGTGTAACCCTATAATGGTTTGAGTAATGATGTTTATGGCAGTCGTGCTTTGAGAGCAATGATGGTTTGACGTCCACATTGTAAGAATAATGTTGGTTAAATGTCCGCATTATAATTCTCCATAGGGCCCATTGTTAGGCCCATACTTGTAGGCCGTTTAGGCCCATCTTTGTTATGAACAACATCCATCACCATATAACATGTTTAGTATAGTTCTTGATTCATGATCATACGCATCATATGTATGCTTGATATGAGAAGTGACTGATCATAGCATATGCCTTCGGGCAGATTGATTAGGGGCTCTCGGATAGGCGGTGTTGCCCTATATGAGCGCATAATACGCGTAGGATTGCTGCATGACTGGATAGTGTGATTCATGCATTCACATTGTGTGATTTGGTTACTATATGCCCTAGCGACATCAGGGCCGTAGCCTCCACAGGCGTATCGTGGTTGGCAGGATTGGATACCGGAAGTCTTGTTCTACATGGAGTGCTATAGATATCCCTGGGTGAAAGTCCCTAAACCCTTATGGTACCAAGAGGTTGCTCCAACGTCTAGACCGAGTGGTACATGAACGTCGAGTGCCAATTACCAAATGACTGACCTTTCCACTGTGTCGTGGTCGGTTAGAAGGGGGTGAGACCTTACCCCCACCCGAGATGAGGGGGCAATGCTAGGCTGAGTTTAACCAGCTCGAGGAACGGGTCCGCTATCGACGAGCCGAGCCCGATATTGGCAGGCGGATAATGAGGTCTCTTCCACTTACCTTATTGCGCGCGATGGGTCGGCAATCTGGTTTAGTGTGTACTTGTAAGACCCGTATCCTAGCTCGTACTGTTCTGTAGGCTTCCATGGTCCTCCCGGTCGAATTCCGGTAGCTTGCGACCTATAATCGGCAGTTGCGCGCGACTCTGAGCCGTATCCCGTATTCTTGAGTCGGCTCGACCTAAGACCTGTAGCTGTGCGACCGCGCCGTCGCCGCGATTCCAATGCCGCGTCTCGTGCGCCGAGGCGATACCTAGGCCAGGAGATGTGGGCCCGTGTTCATTTCGAGGAAAACGCCGCACGTTGCGGATTACGAGGGAATCTCTACGGCACATCACATCAATCCATCATTTCACAAGTCAAGTACACCACCCATGCTCCATACCACCTCACCCCTCACAAGTCAACTCTCCCTCTACCCACCCATACCTTTCTACACCATTTTCAAACCAAACCATACCTCCCCTTTCCCATCTCTTACAACCACACACTTATCAATCCATCCCATCCTTTCTTCTCTCTCTCTCATTTTTTCCCAAGCTCCATGAGAGCACCCACGTCCAAGGAGAGGAGAAAGCTAGGTGTGGCCCACCTCCCTACCACACAATCCCACCACCCAAAGATCATCTCCACCGTTGAAGTCCATCCATTGGAGCTCTAGCATGCTTTGGTGGAAAAAGGAAGGAGAGATATCGAGGTGGGTGATTTTATTTATTTGATTGGTGATTTGAGGGCCCACATATGTGGGATCCATTTTGATGTATTTGTTGTATTAATGAGGGACCCATAGTGGCGGGGTCCCTCCACCAACCGATTCTCTCTCTCTCTCTCTCTCTCTCTCTCTCTCTCTCTCTCCCTTATGTTGTGGACCCCACCATGGCAGCGTGTGGGGCCCTCCTTGTATTGATGCATCGCATCCACATCGTCGATCCATGGACGATGGGCATGGATTGGCTGGGATACTTCGCGCAGCCATGTAGCTGCTGTATTGACGTATTCAGCAACAAGTGGTGGGGCCTGCCTAAATGGCTCGTGTGGGAAGCCACCTTAATGGATGTATTACATCCATGTTGTCCAGCCATGGTGCGTCCAGCAGCGACCGTATGAAGAGAAAGCATGAATATCAGCTTGATCTAAAAGCTGGTGGGTCCCACACGTGTGGACCCACCTTGATGAATGGACGGTGGGACTCCACCGTGATGTATTCTATATTCCTGCTGACTGACGTCAGCAAGTATGGTAGGGCCACCATGATGAATGTTGCATCCAGACCGTCCATCTGCGAACAGTGGGACCTGGACGAAGGAAACACACAGATATCAGCTTTATCCAGATATGTGGGCCACACGTGTGGCCTACCTTGTTAAGTGCTTATCCACGCCGTCCGTAGGGAGCTGGGACGGTGGGCCCTTGCAGCAAATGCTGCTGGGATCGTTAAACCCACACCGTTCGTCCAGCACTCACACCCCCTGTTATGGTATTAAATATTATAATATTATATACATAGATACATATATATGGTATGTCCTACGTGGGACCCACCTTGAGGTATTTATTCTAAATCCTCTCCGTCCATCTGATTGAACGAGCAGCCACAGCAGCTGAACGTCAGCAAGTTCTGTGGTCCTCACATCTGATGCAGGCGTTGTATATCTAACCGTCCATTCGTTTGATGCAGGGATGAGCATCCATCTAGACCGTCCAGATCGTGTGGGCCCACCTTAATCTCCACGTGGGACCCACCTTAAATGCATGTGTCATATTCGTACCGTCTAGCGTAAGGACGCTGGACGTGTTACAGTGAAGTTGGTGCTGATAATGGAGGTGTCCTAGCCAGCTAACAGATAAGGGAAATAAAAATAAAATAATAATAATAATAATATATAATAATAAAGGTAATGTTATCATATAATATATTATAATATATATATGATGGTGGGCCCTACCAGGGACCCACCGTGATATATGTATTTCATGTTCTCTGCCCAGCCGCGTGGGCCCCACACATGTGAGGACTCCACCCTGATGCATTTTTTTATCCTGGCCGTTCATCCATTTGTTGGTGGGGCCCACCTTATGCTTTGTATCCACGCCAACCACCCTTCTCTGGGCCCTATCATGAGGTATGTGTTAAATCCATACCGTCCAACACTTTGGATAGGTGGGACCCCCTTGCTATATGTACCTTGCACCGTCCATATTTGGACGGTGCCGTGTGGAGCCCTCCTTGATATAATGTTTAATCCCACAGTCCATCTCATGGATGTGGGACCCACCTTGTATGGCAGTGGATCGGTTGGTGTCCACCAGCTATATAGTTGTTGTAGTTATGTCCCAAGTTCTGCAGGTCCCATGCATGATATATGTGTTACCCACACTGTCCAAATGCCGGACGGGTGGGCCCACTTTGATGTATTTTATGACCCATTCGAGAGGCGCACTTTGATATACTTGTGGCCCATCTGTGAGGCCACCTTTGATATGTTTATGGCCTATCTGTGAGGCCCACCTTTGATATGTTTATGGCCTATCTGTGAGGCCCACCTTTGATATGTTTATGGCCTATCTGTGAGGCCCACCTTTGATATTTTTATGGCCCGTTGTTGAGGCCCACCTTGATGTGTATAAGGCCCATTGTTGAGGCCCACCATAATGTATATGAGGCCCATGTTATGAGGCCCATTGTGATATATTGAGGCCCATGAGTTGTGGCCAATTGTGATGTATTTGAGGCCCATTGAGATGTATTTAGAGCCCATGATTTGAGACCATTTGAGATATATTTGAGGCCCGTGGGCAAAGTCCATTGTGATGTGTTCATGGCCCATGGGTAAGGCTCATTATGACGCATTTATATATGGCCCATGGGGCAAGGCCCATTGTGATATATATTAGACCCATGAGGAGGGTCCACCTGTTGTGTATATGTGGCCCTTGAGTAAGGCCCATCGTGTTGTATATTAGGCCTTTGTGTGAGGTCGTGGGCTCATTATATGTTTGGCTCTATGTGGCCATTCCTTAGGGGCAGTGTTGGTTAAATGTCCACATTGTCGTGGCCGATTGACCGATTACCGATCGAGGCCGATTATCGTGACCGATTACCGATCGTGGCCGATTATCGATTGACGTGGCCGATTACCGATTCTGCTTATCATAGCCAATTGACCGATTACCGATCAAGGTCGATTATCATGACCGATTACCGATTGTGGCCGATTATCGATTGACGTCATGACCGATTGTCGATTCTGCTTGTCATGGCCGATTGACCGATTACTGATCGAGGCAGATTGCTGATGCCGGTTATTGATACTGATTATGAGTATGTGATAGCAGCATCATGATACATGCCCATACGCATCATCTGCATGTTTATTATGAGATGTGGTTGATCATTGCATATATTATTGAGTGTGTTGTTATGAGACTCCCTGATAGGTGGAGGTTATTTCACATGAGTGCACGGTATGCACAGGATTGATGCATGTCTGGATTGTATGACTCATGCATCTTCATTATGATTTTTATACGCCCTAGTGACATCAGGGTCGTAGCCTCCACAGGCATATCGTGGATGGCCAGAGGGGACACCGGAAATATTTGGTTCTAGCATACGGGCGCCATAGATGTCCCTGGGTGAAAATCCCTAAACCTCCGTGGCCAGGAGACGCCCCAACGTCGAGACCGAGTGGATACATGAACGCCCGAGTGCCGAATACCAGGAGGCCGCGTCTCCCACTGTGTCGTGGTCGGTTGGGAGGGGGTGTGGCCTTACCCGCTCGAGCGTAGGGGGCATTGCTAGGCTGAGTCTGACCAGCTCGAGGAATGGGTCCGCTATCGACATGCCGGATAGGTATTGGCAGACTATTGGCCAGGCGGATAGTGAGGTTTCTTACGCTCACTTGGACTGTGCGGCTGGGAGAGCGGTAGTGCCATTTGGAGTGTACTAAACCCCGGTGATGATCCCAGAGACGAACTGTACTGATATGTGGACTTATTGAGTAGGAGTTGCATGCTCATTCATTCATTCATTCACTATCCACTCGGGCTGGTGGTGCGCAACTAATTGCTGTGTGCCTTCGTTATGGCAAGGATTTCGGTTGGGGCGCGCGACTAACCTGAGATCAGGAGTTTACCACATTGTGTCTGACTATCCAAATTTAGGTATGGGACTGGTTTGGATAGAAGGCCCTTGTGATGGACCCCATAGCCTGCGATACTACATACCATCATCCCGACTTCACACTCCAGCATGGTCATTCCATTCGCACCGCATAGCGCATTACATCTACTGCATATGGCATTCCGGGTTACTATGTTTATGCATTTATACGGTCTAGATACGACTGACGGTATTCGTGCACTCATCAGGAATTGCGTACTGCATCGCATCCTTAGCATGTGATGTTTGGCTCTTTATGACTCCTCAGTTGTATAGATGTTCTATAATGCGTATTCTGATATTGATTGACTCATGGACTTGTCTGTATTTTTGCTTACTCTGTTATCGTACGATTTATGACCTTGTTAATAATGTTTTTTTTTTACTCAGATAATTCATGCTATTGTTAGTATTCCCACTTATTCTGATTAATCTGATATTGCTTACTTGGCACTTACCTTGTGCACACACTTGCACCACCCCCTAAGCTTTCTATAAGCTTATGCACGATAGATGCGTGCAGGTGATGTTAGGTTGCAGCATCGTTGAGCTTGGAGCGCACAGCGGTCTTCTGGAGCTTGATTTTCAATTTATGTATTTCCCTTCATTATTGTAATCAAATGATTGTATTAGTGGATATGTGATGATGATGTTGCCTTTGTGATTTGGGTATACTTGTGGTTATGCTTATTATGAGTTAAATGTACACAAAAAAAATCTTCCTTGTAGGATCCCAGGATCGGAATCTGGCGTATGGATGCTAGGAGCCGAGAATGGGGTACTACGGAGGCTGTCGGCACCGGATTCGGCGATCGGGATTCCTGTGAATCCGATTTTCGGGTTTGGGGCGTGACAGTACTAGACCCCGGTGATATTCCAGAGTTGAGTTGTATTGGTATGTGGACTTAGATGAGGATTTGTATGTTTGAGTTGCACCTTGCATCGCATGGCCTTGGTATGGCTGACATCATTTATGCCTTACATTTATAGCCTTGGTACGGCTAACAGTATTCATGGATTCATCAGCATGTTCCGCATTACTTTTACTACCCTACGCACACACTTTCACCGCCCTCTAAGCTTTCTATAAGCTTATGCACGACCGTTGCGTGCGGGTGACGTTGGACCACAACAGCACTAAGGAAGGAGCGCATATCAGATCGTCTTGGAGCTTTTGTCTATTAACATTGTATTTCCCTTTATGCTCATTGTACTTATAAAGTTTTTTATCATAGTAAAAATGTGATGGAGTTTTTGGTTGTTGTTTGTGGGTTATGCCTTTGGTTATGCTTATTACGAATCAAACTGATGTTAAAAATCCTCCTCGTAGCATTCCAGGATCAGAACCTGGCAAATGGGCATTGGGAGCCGAGAATGGGGTTCTACAGAGGCTGTCGGCGCCGAATTCGGCGACCGGAAATTTTGTGAGCCCGGTTTCTGAGTTTGGGGCGTGACAACATGTTTATGCTCTCCACAGAGCAAGGGTCCACACAACGCACCCACCACGTACACTCCCGCCAGAGACCTCCTTGAGGACTTCAAAGGGTGAGAAACACCTTAGACCCAATCCTACAAAGGAATGATCAAAAGGTTCCTCTTGGACTCTAGATACTTACAAATAAGTTGATGAGTCCCGATAAGCACAATGCCGAAGATCTCCTCCTCCTTGTTGACGAAGAGTCTTTTGCTTCCTTGATCCGCAACACAAAAAGATGTACCGATATATGGTGATGGGTTGCGTTAAGGTTATGATGGAATCCTACTCTTTAAAGGTTTTCCTATAAGGAAGATAGAGTAGTTCTAATCATCTAGGCATTCAAGGCATCCCAGCTTAATGATTTGCTAATCAGGTAGTAGCTGGAGGATCCTAGAATGTGGAAGTTTATTCCCCAATCCACTCTATTGAATATCAATGGTAAGGGTGGATTGGAGGATGAACTTCCCTGAGAGAAAGGGCTTTGGGTATATGATTTAAGGTTAAACACTCAAAAGCTCTCTCTACTTTCTCTCCTAGCAACAATAGATAAGTCCTCTATAAATAGGCAAAAGGTTCCAACAGATATAAAACGGTCACATTGATGATTGAGTTCGATATCATCAAGCGTATACTCTCGATAGCATCGATGGTCTGCTCGATGACTCAAACTCAAAGTCATATGCTTTTGAAACCTTTTGCCAGCTGGTCGATGAATCAAAACAATTGTCGATGTCATCGGATTTCGAACTCCGATTCCATCGATGATAGGTTCGATCAATCGACACTTGAAAAATGAAAGAGACTTGACTTGAAATATTTCAGATTTTTAAGATATGATCGAGGGTTAGCCGATGTCATCGGAATTTGCATATCGATGCTATCGAATGCAGTGTCGATGGGATCGATAAATCCTATAGATTTACCAATAAGCTCGCTGGATAGATTGTGTCCAGTCTCGATTCAATCGACTCAGCCTCGATATCATTGATATATGAATATCGATTTCCTCGAATGGCCCCCGATCAAAGTAAAAACCAACCTGAAATATTTGCTGGAAGAAATGCGTGCCCTCGATCGATATCATCGATGGACTTTCGATCTTATCGATATTTGATTTCAGATCATATCAGAAGGAGCATCGATATATCAAAGGAATTTGAAATTTTCTTTAAAAAACAGGGGTGCCGAAAATCTGTCTGTCGATAATATTGAGTCGATTTCGATATACTCGAGATTTGAATATCGATAGATGTATTGATACATCGATAATTCGTCCAGATATGTTATGAGGTTGCTGGACATTTTTGGTCCTCTTTTCGATGGTATCGATGGAGCATCGAGGACTCAATAGCGCAGGTCGATCATATCGAGATGTGTATCGATACAATCGACAGGGCAAGAAAACTTAGAGAAATTTCCTATTTTGAAAAACGTTTTCTAACCCAAAAACCTTATGATGTTCTATTTTGTTTTTAAGGGTTTTAATCACCTGGTGTTTTGGGACATGGGATGTGAGGCTTTAAATTTACCTGTAGCGAGCATGCACACATCCAGTTGAGGCAAACGCTTGAATTGATCTTCCCATCAGGCTCTGTAGACAATCTGACTCAACACTCACATAACTTGAGAAACCAGCGCACTTTCAATCTCCTCCTTTGTTAATTACGTGACAAAATCCCAAAACACCCTAAAATACTCTAGACAAACACATCCTAAATTGTGTGTACATATTTTTTACACAATTTTACAATTTCTAGCCCATGTACACAACCAGTAGTTGCTCCCCCTGACTTGTAAACTCTCTCTCGCTTGATGCAGCTGCTCCCCCTAACACCTGTAACACCATTCAATTAAATATACAATTTTCCATTCAGGGTGTTTGCAAATGTTCTCCCCCTTTTTGTCAATCATTGACAAAGATATATCAGGTGATATTGACTGAAGAGTGAATTACTTGGGAGAACCGACCATGCAGAAGCAGATCAATTGATGTATAATAATTAATTCAGTTTAACCAGACATCAATTTCAGATCCTATGGATGCATATTAGATAAAATAGAGCAGTTATATAGAAGTTAAAATATTCATTAAAGACATCACATGCAATCCATAGCAGTCATATGATAAACCAGGGGATTTTAAATATAATCATTATCATGCCCCAAACCCGGAATCGGATTCACAGGAATCCCGATCACTGAATCCTGTATCGACAGCCTCCGTAGTACCCCATTCTCGGCTCGTAGCGTCCATACGCCAGATTCCGATACTGGGATCCTACAAGGAGGATTTTTTTTGTTAGTACATTTAACTCATAATAAGCATAACCACAAGTATACCCAAATCACAAAGGCAACATTATCATCACATATCCACTAATATATTCATTTGATTACAATACTGAAGGAAAATACATAAATAAAAAACCAAGCTCCAGAAGACCGCTACATGCTCCAAGCTCAACACTATTGCAACCTAACATCACCTGCACGCATCTATCGTGCATAAGCTTATAGAAAGCTTAGAGGGTGGTGTAAGTGTGTGCACAAGGTAAGTGCCAAGTATTCAATACAATGCCATCATCATACAGTACCGAAAATACTGGTAATCCATAAATCGTACAATATCGGAATAAGCAGAATTACTAACAAGGGCAGGAATTATTAGAGTAAACAGAAATACTGGCAAGATCATAAATTATACGATAACAGAGTAAGCGGAAATACGGACAAGTCCATGAGTCAAGCAATATCAGAATGCGCAATACAGACTAACTATACAGATGATGAACAATATCAGAATATGCGATACAGATCAACTATACAAATGAGGAGTCATAAAGAGTCAAATATCAGATGCCGTATCTAAACCATATAAATGCAGAAACATAGGTAACCCAAAATGTCATATGCCGCGAATGTAATACAATATGCAGTGCGAATGGAATGACCATGCTGGAATATAAAGTCGGGATGATAGTACATAGTATCGCAGGCTATCGAGTCTATCACAAGGAACTTCTATCCAAACCAGTCCCATACCTAAATTTGGATAGTCAGACTCAATGTGGTAAACTCCTGATCTCAGGTTAGTTGCGCGCCCCAACCGAAATCCTGGCCATTGCGAAGGCGCATGTAAGAAATAGTTACGCACCATCAGCCCGAGTAGATAGTGAATGAATGAATGAATGAGTATGCAACTCCTACCCAATACGTCCACATATCAGTACTGTTAATCTCTGGGATCAGCACCGGGGTCCACATACGTCCACTTACCCAGTTGCAGCCCCTATCCGAGCGTACAACTGGGTAAGTGGAAGAGACCTCACTATCCGCCTGCCAATATCGGGCCCGACTCGTCGATAACGGACCCATTCCTCAAGCTAGTCAAACTCAACCTAGATATTTCCCCCTCACTCAGGCGAGTAAGGTCACACCCCCTCCCAACCGACCACGACACAGTGGGAGACGCGGCCTACTGGTATATGGCCCTCACACGCTCATATATATCCACTCGGTCTCGACGTTGGGGCATCTCCTGGCCACGGAGGTTTAGGGATTTTCACCCAGGGACATCTATGATGCCCGTATGCTAGAACCAAACATTTCCGGTGTCCCCTCTGGCCATCCACGATATGCCTGTGGAAGCTACGGCCCTGATGTCGCTAGGGCGTATAGTAATAATGACACACAATGCAAGATGCATGAGTCATACAATCCAGTCATGCATCAATCCTACGCATACCGTGCACTCATGTGAGATAACCTTTGCCTATCAGGGAGTCTCATAACAACACGCTCAATGACATATGCAATGATCAACCACGTCTTATAACAAACATGCAGATGATGTGTATGGGCATGTATCATGATGCTACGCTGTCACATACTGATAATCGGTATCAATAACCGACATCAACAATCGACCTCAACAATGTGGACATTTAACTAACATTGCCCCCAAGGAATGGCCCTCATGGATCCTAACATATAGTGAACCCATGACCTCACACAAGGGCCAATTATACAACACCATGGGCCTCTCTCAAGAGCTTACTACACATCACGATGGGCCTAATATACATCATGCTGGGCCTTACACACGGGCTGAATACACATCGCAATGGGCCTCAAATACAGGTTATATATACATCACACAGGCCGAATACACACAACAATGGGCCTTAACTACGGGTTGCATATACATCATATAGGTCTTAACAATCGACCTTGACAATTCAGAAATCGGCCTTGACAAATCGGAATTGGCAATTGGCCACGATCGGTAATCGGTCACGATAATCGGCCTCGATCGGTAATCGGTCAATTGGCCACGACAAGCAAAATCGTCATTCAGCCATGATCGGTAATCGGTCAATTGGCCATGACAAGCAGAATCGGCATTCGACCACGATCGGTAATCAGTCACGATAATCGACCTCGATCGGTAATCGGTCAATTGGCCATGACAAGGAGAATTGGCATTCAGCCACGATCGGTAATCAGTCACGATAATCGGACTCGATCGGTAATTGGTCATGTCAATCAGAATCGATCGATAATCAAAGTCAGCAAATCGGTCATGACAATTGGAGTCGGAATCGGCCTCGACCGTGGTTATATCAAATCCGATAGTGTAAAACCATCCGTCTATGGCGAATGAGGCCCACTTATTTGGGTTAACCCATGAGGAGAATGGGCCTAACAAGGCCTAGGGGAAGGTCACAATGAGGACGTCTAACCATCATTGCCCTTCAATGTAGACATCTAACCAACATTGCTCCCAAGGAGTGACCCACATAGGGTCAAACATATAGCGAGCCTATGACCACGATATGGGCCTAACATATATCACAAGGGCCTCAATCAAGAGCCACACATACATCACATCGGACCTCGCTCATGGGCCTCAAATATATCACATTGGGCCTCATCGAATGGGCCGCAAAACACGGGCCTCAGATACATCACAATGGGCCTCGCTCATGGGCCTTAAATACATCACAATGGGCCTCATATGCATAACAAGTGGGCTTTGCTCATGGGCCTCAAATATATGACATATGGGCCCTACACATGGGTCTCATATGTATCAAATGGGCCACATATCTAGGCCTTGAATGCATCAAATGGGCCACGCGGCATGGGCCTAATACATATCACAATGGGTCTTGCCCATAGGCCACGAATACATCACAATGGGCCGCATCCAATGGGCGTAATACACATCACAATAGGCCGCATCCATGAGTCGGAAATACATCACAATGGGCCTCGGCACATGGACCATAAATTCATCACATCGGGCCTTGCCCATGGGCCTCGAATACATCACAACGGGCCTCGCCCATGGGCCTCGAATACATCAAGTGAGCCGCATCACATCAGCCGCACCAATGGGCATAATACCTCACAATGGGGTGGGCCCTGCTCGTCCCAAATGGGCCCATCAGATGGACAACTTAGGTAAAACATGTGCATCACGTGGGGGCCACATGAATGGACGGTGTGAATACAAAATAAATACATCTAGGTGGGCCCCCACCCGTCCAGAAATCAAATGGATGGCGTAGCTGAAAACACATACATCATGTGATGGGAGTCCCATGTCCAACTGAAATAAATGGACTGGATATACATCACATATATAAGGTGGGCCCCATCCACTGCCAAAACAGATGGACGGTATGGATTAAACAAATACATTATGTGAGGTCCCACCGTCCCATCTTGGACGGTGTGGATAAAACAAGTACATCAAGGGCCTCACCGTCCAGAGATGGACGGTGCAAGCACAACACATACATCAAAGGCCTCACCGATGGACGGTGCAGGCACATCACATGCATCAAAATAGGGCCCACCGTAGCAATTTATTTCCCATCAAGGCTGCTTATAAGGTCACAGAGACCTGGATTTAGAGAAAATGATAAATATCATATTGGTTCAAAACTTCTGTAATCCCAAAAGGGATTTCAATGGTGGGAGCTCAATCCACTGTTTTCTGTAGTGTGGTCTACCTGATAACTGGATCAGTCTTATTTTTAGTCTCAGGCCTTAGGATTTGCTCACCAAATGGACGGTTTGGGTGAACCCTGTACATCAGAGTGGGGTCCACGAGCGCAGCCTGCCAAACGGGGCAAGCTAAATGGATGGACGGTTTGGTGAGCTCCATCCATCAGCAGAAATCCCACCGTCCAGACCGGATCACACCTAGTCAGCTATAGCTGACGTCAATATAGTTGCTAGTTAGTTGCAGTAGGTACGGTGTGTCCCACGTGAGGGTGGCCCACCATAGCTTCTAATAAAAAAATATTATATTTATATAATAAAATATATTATATATACGCTGAGTGTGTTAGAGGGTGGGACTATCAGCGCCCTATGGCACCGTCCAGACCCTCTGGACGGTGCTGATCTACATGTGCTTTAAAGGTGGGTCCCACGTGAGGGTGGCCCACCATACCATTTATTAATATAATATAATATATAATATAATAATATATCTTATATATATACACTGCTGAGATAAGGTGGGTGATACCCACGTGCACTATGGGCCCACACATGTGCCATGGTGGGTCAGCGACGGTTGTGATACAACATATACCTCATGATCGTACCCCCAGACTTGTTGGTGTCCATCCAGTCAGACGGATGGACGATATAGATATAACCCATACCACATGGTGGGTCCCACACACGTGGCCCACCAATGCATTTATAATATAGAATGTTATATTATATAATATATATCTCTCACACACACACACACACACACACATATATATATATATATATATATATATATATATATATATATATATATATATATATATATATATATATGAAATAAAATAAAAACATGATGGGCCACATACCCTATGCAATAAAAACATTTTTCTTCACTACCAATAATATATATATGAAATAAAATAAAAACATGACTCTTCTCATGGATCTTCACTACTGATTGGTGGGTCCACATACCCTATGCAAGAAAATGAAAGGATCTACCTAAAGAACACCCACCTATCATTTTTCTTCCTCCCTATCCTTCCAATGCTCCAAAAGTACTTCAAGGGTGGAGATGATGATCCAAGGGTGGAGATAGGGGGGTAGGCCACACATGACTCTTCTCATGGAGAGCTTGGACGTTTCCTCTCCTTGGGAGTTGCTTGGGAGAGTGAGAAATGAGGGAGAGAGGAGTGGTGATGGAGTGGAAAGGGATAGTTTCTTTTGACTTTTGTAAGAAAAGAATGGGCTAAGCATGGGTTGCATTGACTTTGGGTAAGGAGAGGTAAGGGTGAGTGATGGCTTATGATGGGATGTACTTGACTTATGATTGATGTGATTGATGGGACATATCGTAGAGATTCTATCGAAATTTGCAAAGCGCGGCGTTTTCCTCGAATTGAACGCAGGCCCACACCTCCTGGCCCGGGCATCGCCTCACTGCGCGAGATGCGGCGTCGGAACCGCGGCGACGGTGCGGTCGCACTAGTACAAGTCTCGGGTTGAGTCAGCTCTGCAATACAAGATACGACTCAGGGTTGCACGCAAACGCTGATAACAGATCACGGGTCGTCGGAATTTGACTGAGAGGACCGCGGAAGCCTATAGAACGGTACGGGGTAGGATACGTGCCTTACAATCATGGCAATAAAAATAAGAATTATACTCAACCATTACCAAAATGAAACCAAAATATCCAACTATCCAAAATAAACTGCCCAAGATTGGGAGCAAATTAACGGTTATCCCAACAAAAACACCAAGCCCACGCACATGTACCCAAAAAAAAATATAGTGATATAGAACTTGCACAATCAGCTTCTACCAACTCCGAGAATCACTACGTGTGAGTAAGTCTACCACTTGTTGATTTGTTTACTAGAGAGAATCGACTTTTTCTTCAATCACGGTAAGACGTCTCTCACAATTGTGATTGTCGCTCCTCCATGCTTGCCATACCATTCAGTAGTTGACGTTCGAGGTGATGAGTTTAGCGATTTGTGATAGACTCCGGACTTAGCAGTGGCGTTCGGTTGGATCCCCATGGATATGACGGATGAGCATATGGAGTAGCCGACTGCAGGGGAGCACTGTTCTCGGGAAGAGCTGAAGGAAGACACAGCTGTTGAGCCACTTGAGCTGAATCACTATCAAACCATCTCTCTGGATAGACTGTATCAGATGTGGTAGGAATACCAACATGATGGGCTAATTTACAGATGAGTATAGAAAAAGCTAGTGTATCCTGATGGTTGTCTTGAATGACATGAATTAGCTGCTTAAGAAGAAGTGTTGGGAGGCACACCTGAACTTCTTGATACACATCATACAACACATTTAACACAAAGGGAGACAGATAATTACCATTCACATCACACGGATAGACATTGGACCCAAAAATGTCGTGAAGGATTTTAAAAGTGGGTCCGAGATGATTAATATGAAGGGAGTTATCATCGTTCGGAGGAATAGTAGTTCCCTGACACAGTGCGCGAGTTACCTCTCCCTAGACACCCAGACCATTTAGATTTCTGCTGGTGACTGAAATGCGAGTGACCTCGAGGTCTAGAAGATTACTCAAGGTGATGGGAGTGATGTGCTTTGAGTAATGCAATAATTCGACTTGAATGCAAGGTGGATCGTCACGAATAACATGACTTTTACTGAGGAAGTTATGGACCACCCCTATTTGATAAGTACCACTAAGATTTAGAATATTTTGCCATCCTTCATCATTGGCAGTATGTCCATTAGGCCAGAAATCAAATATCGGTATACTTCAAATGGACCTTCTCTAGTTGCTATAATAAAAGTTAAATTTTTAGTTGAAAAATCATAAATACATGCAATATATCCTGTACAATAGATCGGTATGCTGACCCACCCCAATGTAGAATGTTATCCCATCCTACAGATTGGAGAAGAGGAAGGAGTTCAAACGGAGCAATATGTT
This sequence comes from Magnolia officinalis, assembly GCA_021015155.1. Lineage (NCBI taxonomy): Eukaryota > Viridiplantae > Streptophyta > Magnoliopsida > Magnoliales > Magnoliaceae > Magnolia > Magnolia officinalis. The sequence goes on along the minus strand of JAJHSJ010000016.1, from coordinate 24,555,584 downwards.
TAATATGAACAGGTCGTTCAACTATAACATTGCACAACCTTAAATCCCGCACATAGGATGGATCATCTTCGGGTGACCGAAGGTGGCGCCATGTGATAGGTGTCGATCTAGATGTTGAAGCACCACAGGAAGTTTTCTTTTTTACATATACCTTCCATTTACAACTAGAAATACAAGAATCAAGTGATTGCAAAAGAAGTAGAGTGAGTTTTCTCAAAATCAGATTTTGGAGAAGAAAACCCCAAAAACCTCATGGAAACAAGAAATAAATCATTCCAAAGATGAAAAAGAAGTGAAATGAACTTGAATCTAGAAGGAAAATGAAAATAATGGACTAACCTTGAAGGTTTAGGGAGATGGGTTCGACCGGTCGTGCTAAGACTCGTTGGAGAAGAAACCCTTAATGAAGAAACAAGGATTTTTTTCCCCCAAATAAAGGTCAAACCCGCGCTACATGAATGGTCGTGCATATGCTTGACCAGTCGTGCCACGACTGGTTGAGTTTGTACTTGACTAGTCGTGCACAGGCAAAAATATGCATTTTTCACATAATTTGAAATTCTAATCATTTAAAATAACAAATATATACAATATGATACAGAGATGCATAAATAATCAATTCACATACCAAGATCAAATTTCAATTTATTAAACCTGCATGTCGAGTGATTTAGTGAAAATGTCAGCAAGTTGAGTCTCGGTCGGAATGTATTCCAAAGTAATTGTCTTTTCTTCCACTAATTCACGAATGTAGTGATATCTAATGTCAATGTGCTTGGTTCTTGAATGCTGGATTAAATTTTTAGATATATTAATTGCACTAGAATTATCACAATATAAAACCATAGAATCTTGTGCAATTCCGTAATTGCTTAACATTCTTTTCATCCATACAAGCTGAGTGCATGCATTTCCTGCTGCAATGTATTCAGCCTCAGTGGTAGAGAGCGATACAGAACTTTGTTTCTTACTTTGCCAAGAAACTAAACAGTTCCCAACATAGAAACAACCACCACTGGTTGATTTTCTGTCATCAATGTTACCAGCCTAATCAGCATCAGTGTAACCAGCTAATTGAACACTAGTATCATGTGGATACCAAAGGCCCAGATTAGCTGAACTTGCGACATATCGCATAATCCGCTTAATAGCAGTTAAATGTAACTCTTTAGGGTCAGATGGATATCTAGCGCAAATTCCTACGCTAAATGCAATATCAGGTCAACTTACAGTTAAATACAGCAAACTACCTATCATACTGCGATATAATTTAGGATTCACTTTCTTACCTGTAGAGTCCTTTGAGAGTTTAGAGTTGTACTCATAGGAGTATCAAAATTCTTCCCATTCTCAAATCCGAACTTTTTTAACTAAGTTCAGAGTATATTTAGTTTGGAAATAAAGAAACCATCAGGTTGCTGTTTAACTTACAACCTTGGAAAATAATTCAATTCCCCAACCATGCTCATTTCAAACTTAGATTTCATAAGATCTGCAAACTCAACAGTCATGTTAGCACAAGTAGATCCATAAATAATATCATCAACATATATTTGTACTATTAAAATGTGATCATTATGTTTCTTTACAAATAATGTCTTATCAACACTTCCCATTATAAAATTATGACTTAGTAAAAACTTAGTCAGCTTCTCATACCATGTCCTGGGAGCTTGTTTTAAACCGTAGAAAGCCTTTTTTAAGTGATAGACATGATCAGTATTCTTAGGGTCTTCAAAACCCGTTGGTTGTTCAACATACACTTCTTCATGCAAATCGCCATTTAAGAAAGCACTCTTTACATCCATTTGATACATTTTGAACTTTCTAAAGCAAGTAATGGATATAAATAGTTTGATTGATTCAAGACGAGCTACTGGGGCAAAGGTTTCATCATAATCGATGCCTTCAATTTGTGTGTACCCTTGTACAACCAGTCTAGCCTTGTTTCGAATTATATTACCAAGTTCATCAGACTTATTTTTGAAAATCCACTTAGTTCCGATAATATGTTTGTCTTTTGGTCTAGGAACTAAGAACCAAACATCATTTCTAACAAATTGATTAATCTCTTCTTGCATCGCAACTATCCAGTTTTCATCAGTAAGAGCTTCTTTTAAGTTAGCCGGTTCAATCTGAGATGTAAAGCACACGTAGTTACACACATCTTCTAGTTATTTACGAGTGCGTACACCAGTGAGAGGGTTTCTAAGAATTTGATTAGTTGGATGGTCTTTAACAGTTCTCAGTTCAGAGTTGTTTTGACTTGATGAAGAATGTTTATCAATTAGAAGTACTTCATCATTATCTGAACTTGAGACATGTGTATTCAAGTGATCATTAATAACCACATTAATTGACTCTTGAATCACACCGGTCCTCTTATTAAGAACCCGATATGCTCGAGTATTCAGAGCATACCCTAAAAATATCCTTCATCACTTTTGGTGTCAAAATTTTTCAGATTTTTACGATCACGTAAAATGTAGCACTTGCTGCCAAAAACTCGAAAGTATTTGACAGTAGGCTTCTTATCAAACCACATTTCATAAGCCGTTTTACCATTAGATTTTCTACTATAAACACCGTTAATTATATAACATGTAGTGTTTACGGCTTCAGCCCAAAGATTTTTAGGGAGCTTCATATTGTTTAACATTACATTAGTCATTTCTTGAAGCACTCTATTTTTTCTTTCTACTATACCATTTTGTTGTGGTGTTTTGGGTGCTGAGAATTCATGTGATATTCCCTAATTACTGTAAAACTTCTCAAAACCACTACTCTCAAATTCAGATCCATGATCGCTACGGATCTTACAAACTTGAGTCTCTTTTTTAGTTTGGACACGTCTAAGTACCCTTTTAACTTCATCGAGAGTTTCTGATTTGTCTCTTAAGAAGACTACTCAAGTATATTTGGTAAAGTCATCAACGATTACCAGAATATACTTTTTACCACCTCGACTCTCCGTTCTAGCTGGTCTAATAAGATTCATATGGAGGAGTTCGAGCGGTTTAGATGTGGCATTGGAGTCTACTTTTTTATAAGAACTCATAGTTTGCTTTCCAATCTGGCATTCGCCACATATTTTATCTATTTTTTGTATTTTGGGTAAGCCTCTTACTAACTCTCTTTTACTCAATCTATACAAGTTACGGTAGTGTACATGTCCAAGGCGTTTATGCCATAACTCAGTCTCATCCGTATAGACCATGTAACACGATAAATTAGATGAGCTAGAGTCACTTATAATATAGTAGTTTTCAGAAGTTCTACGACCAGTTAATATTACTGAACCATTTTTATTTAAAATTTCACACCCTAGGTTAGAAAATTTTACGCTATGAGTTTTATCGCATATTTGAGAAATGCTTAATAAGTTATGTTTTAAACCTTCTACATATAAAACATTCTCAAATAAAAGGAGGTTAGAAAGCTGAACCATACCTTGGCCAATAATTTTGCAGTTGCTACCATCACCAAATATGACTGAACCATCAGTCATGTCTCTAAGATTGGTGAACAGACCTTTGTCACCAGTCATGTGTCTGGAGCATCCACTGTCTAGGTACCACTTTGAATGGCTTGAAGCTTTGAAAGTCATGTGGGCAACCAAGCAAGTAACCTTAGGAACCCATTTCATTATAGTTCTGGGTTTAGGAGTATAGTTGGTCTTCTTGTGTTTGTAGTTGATATAAGACCGGCCTATTGGGTTAGATTTTAAGAGCTCCTTAAGTAAATCAACAATTTTTTCTGCTAAAAGATTATGAGTATGATTTTTGTAGTTGATATAGTTACTTTTAGGTTTTAAAGTTTGAAAAGACTTAGCATTTTTAAAATGATTTTGATTTAGGCTTTTCCCTTTTGAAAATTTGGGTGGAGTATTCTTATTTTTGGGAGGAATACTTTTATCGTATCCCAAACCGGATCGGTCGCCACATTTTCGGGATCCGGATAATAGTTTTTCTAACTTAGGATCACCTTAGGCATACTTCAATGTATCCTTTAAACAAAAAAGTGAAGAGACTTCAAGTTTTAGATTTTCATTTTCAGATTTAAGATTTTCAATAAGGGAGATTTCGAAATCTAAATCGCATGTAGTCTTTTTAAAACAATCTGAAATGTGGGATTTTTCTAAAGCAAGAGTATCAAAATGTTCTTTAAGTTTTGAAAACTTTTCTTTCTAAAGTTTTAGTTTTACAGCAAATTTACAACTCTCCTTGTATAGGGCATTATAAGCATCTTGAAGAAATTCTTCATTTTCATGATCACTATTCAGATTTTCTTCACTAGTTAAATCATCATGATCTGAAAAAGTAAACTTGGCTAGAGTTATAAGGGTTTTGACGTCATTACCCGACTCGGTTTCAGAATCTTCTGATTTAGAAGAGGCTTCAGAGCTAGAAGATTCATCCCAAGTTGCCAACATTCCTTTCTTTTTCGGTTTGTCCTTTTTAGGACACTTGTTCGCTAAATGCCCATATTCATGGCAGTTGTAACATTAACTATCTTTTAAAGATTTCAAAGTTTTAGTTTTAGTTCTTTTCTTATCATTTGATTTTTGAAAATCAACCCTCTTTTTACTTTTGAAAATTTTGTAGAACTTTTTAGCTAAAAGGGTCATATCATCTTCAAATTTTTCTAAATCAGAATTACTATAATTTTCTTGAGAAAAATATTTAGAAGATTTAAGGGCAATTGATTTACCTTTAGGAGCTTTAAAATTCAACTCATAGGTTTGTAAAGACCCAACCAATTCTTCTACCCTCATATTGTCCGTATCACAAAGTTCCTGGATCACGGTCACCTTTGAATTAAACCGTTCAGGTAGTGAGTGTAGTATCTTTGCACAGACTTTACTTTCTGGGATTTTATCACTAAGACCCCATATAGAGTTGACAATGTCATTCAATCTAGTATAAAAGTCCATGAAAGTTTCACTTTCCTCCATACATATTTCCTCGAATTTGGTTGTGAGGATTTGGACTTTAGATTTCTTAACTATTGTTGTTCCCTCGTGTGTCATTTCTAAAATATCTTGCTTTACAGTATCACGGGATATAATTCTTTTGAATTCATCAGGTGATAGTGCGCAACTGATTGCATTTAGTGCTTTTGCATTGGCAGTACTCTCACTTTTCTGAAGTGTGGTCCAAGAGAAATAAGGTGTAATTCTCATAGATTTGGATCCATCGATACTAGTTACTTCAGTGGTAGGAGGGGTCCATTCAGTCACTGTGGCTAGCCACACGCTCTCATCCATGAATTTTAGGAAAATCCTCATTCTGGCTTTCTAATAGGCATAATTGGAGCCATCAAATGGTGGAGGCCTAGTGATTGAAAGACTATCAAAATTTGACATCTCAAATAACTTAGATCGATTAGCTCAGGAAATTAATCCAAAAGATATAACAATTAAAACGAGCTATTAGGCTCTGATACCACTTGAAAAGGACGAAGCTATATGTCCTAGAGGGGGGGGGGGGGGGGGGGGGTGAATAGAACTATCAAATTAAAACTTAACAGTGGAATTTAAATAAATTAAATGGAGATAGCAATAGACAATCCTAAAATGCTGAATTTAAAGACAACTTCAAAAGAACAAGTATTGAAAGGTTGATGCAAACTTTGTTCTAAGGACAACCTTACACCATAAAAACCAAGGGTTTATGGCAGGACAACCTTACTAGAACAGTTTGTGCATAAAAAACTCAAACTATTATAGAGGAGTAAAGAAATAAATAGTAAGAAGGGAAATCTAAGCTATTACAACATTCCCACACATCCACATAAGGATTACAACATTCTCCACAAATGTAAAAAGGGAAATTACAATCATCCACACAAATAAATAAACAATCAAACCACAAGACACAGAGAATTATAGTGGTTCGCTTGTGTGTACACCAACTGTTTAGTAAAACAACCACACAAATACTCCACTCCTAATATCCTCACACAGTGGATATTAGCGTTCACTATCAAAATAGGTTTTTTCAGGTTCACCTAAAACCCTCACAATTGTGTCTTTCAAGTGAGCTTACACACACTCTGAGTTTTCTGGATCACCTCAGACAAACCAAAATAGTGATTTTTCTGGCACAATCTCAAAAACCAAAACAAAAATTTACAATAATATAAAATATCTAGATATTCTCTTTTTGATGCCGCCCGAAAGAACCAATTTGGAGTAGAATTTCAACATAGAAGTTTAATGTCCAAACTCACTTATGAAATGGTTCTAGATTCTAAATTGATTTTAAATTAAATCAAGTTGGGCTAGCTCTATTTGATTTTGATTCCAAGAAAAGGGCAATCCTCAATCCCTTCTTCAAATATGAATGGAATATAGAATACAAAATAAAATATAACAAAGCTAAATTAAGAGAATATTAAATGAGCACAATATAGCTTAAAAAGAACACTAACTTATCTCTCAGAGTGACAAATTGAATTAGCTTGAATTGAATTGAGAAACTCTAAAATTTGTGTTCTATTTATAGGTGAAGAAATCACGTTTACGACGGGTCCTGTGGACACTACAACTGGTCATAGGATGAACAAATTTTTAAAATTTTGAGCGCGATCGAATAAAGCCGTTCCATGACTGGTCGCAGGACCTTCACAACTGGTCGTAGGACCTCCACGACTGGTCGTGACCTGTCCACGACTGGTCGTGTGGAACCAGATTTAGTTGCTGGACTTTGAGTCGTGGCTGCAGGACTGGTCGAGAATGAGTCGAGCTCTGTTCACACAACCGATCAAGCAGTCTCTAGGACTGGTCGTGGCTTAACAAAAAATTTTAAAAAATTTGCAACAAACTTAGGACTGGTCGTAGAATTTCTTGGACTGGTCGTGTCAGTGCTAGGACTAGTTGAACATAGTTCAGGACTAGTTGAGAAACAGTCTATTCACTTATAAAATGATTTAATTGAATTATTTATTCAAAATGACCTACCATAAGGTCAATCTAAGGTCATTCATACCTTGTTAGTGATGTATGAAAATTGAAACTTCTTTTCCTTTGGTTGATAGATGATCTTCGAAGTTCACGAAGCTTGAGGTCTTGAGATATATAGAAGCTTGAACTTGAGAACTTTTGAAGCTTGAATTTGTAGTTACATTGAAGTTTGAGCTTGAGGTACTTGAGTTGAACTTCACCTTGAGTCTTGAGTCCCAAAGTACAGACTATTGTCTTGCCTTTAGAAATAGCTTTGAAACCTTGAATTTTGAGGCTTTGAAGGAGTAAACTATGTACTTGATCTTGCATTAGAAGTTCTTGAAGTAAAGACCATTGTCTTTGTACATGATTTGCATTGTCTTGAATATATCGATGTGCTACATAAGACAGATTCCAAGAGGTTTTGGCACTACAAAATTTGACAATTATAGGGGCTAAAACCCATAACACTTACAGGAGGCAACTGAGGAAGGGAGAGGGAGCTTCCTTCGGCATGTCGAGGGGATCCTCCCTTGGGCGAGTCGTCAGGGTACTACCAAAAAATGGGGCAACGCTGATGGCTAAAAACTGTCGACATTCACTTTCCCCGATGTCTTTTAGCCGTCAGACGATCCATCGGGAAAAGGGGCGTGGGCGTTGCTCACCGACGGATTTTAGCCGTCGGCGTTTCCGACGGTTAAGGGCAACGGTTTTAGCCGTTGGCATCTACGACGGCTAAAACCGTCGGCGTTTCCGACGTCTGAGGGCAATAGTTTTAGCCGTTGACATTTTTGACGGCTAAAACCGTCGGCATTTCCGACGGCTGTGGAGGATGAAAAAAACCATCGGCATTGTCGACAGTGAAAAGCCGTCGGCGTTTCTCATAAATAAATAAATAAAATAATAATAATAATTAATTACACCATATAGGTTTGCGAAAGGCGTAACAAAGGTCCTTGTCAGTACTGCGACCCATATGTTGATATGCCTCCCTGAAAAACACCAATGCAGGAAGGAGCTCAAAGGACTGAAAACTTCAAGTATATCTAACTAAAAATATGTAAGTAGAGCTCAAACATCTGCACAATCTCTTTACCTGTTTAAAGCATAGAGTATGGACTAGAAGTTGCCGGTCCCCTTGTTTACCAAAACAGACAGAAAATCTAATAGTCAAGGCACTCTTATTCCTAAAGCAGCGCTAATATTTAAATAAAATTTTAGGGGAGCGCAACATGAGAGGGCACTAAAAGCAAGTGTATTAGGGCAGTGACAGCAGTTACATATCATCACGCAGATAATATAAGGTTATCCAAACTATTTTACAATAATATCTACCTCCTTTTGTGATGGGGTATTTTAAGCACTTGAGTGGCAACTAAATGCTCGAGTCTCCCATTGAAATCCGCCATGCTGCAGCGTACCCACTACTCACTCAATGACTTACGATGTCATAAGAAATGATGAAAAACAAATCAAGTTTCCAGTTCACCAACCAATATCTTTGCATAGGGAAACTGCAATTAAAGAAAAGTTATTTTGATTTCTATCCAGGAAGTGATAAAGCCCTAAGTTTTTACTTAAGATTGAAATAGTACTATCTTTTCATTGAAATGCTTTAGACCAACTTTGATTTCAATCGAAGAACTAAGATTACCCATTTTATCATTTTGAGATCAGAACAAAATGTAACTAAGCAGTACAAAGAGAAGAATAAAATGCAAATTAGTAGCACAAAGATAGCTCTTTTAAATTTTTTTTTTTTTTTTAAGCACCTAATCTTATCCAACTGTGTTTCTGAAGAAATACAAGGCAGCACAGGAAGTAATATAGCAGGCAGTATGGATTTTGTAACCAGTAATGTCCTTGACAATTACAAACTTGATATTAATTGTCAAATTACACCAACTGGATTTCTGAAGAAAAACAAGGCAGGACAAGAAGCAATATAGCAGGCATCGTAGACTTCATAACTAGTAACACCCTTGCCAAATCCAAACTTGACACTGATTGTCAAATTAAAGCAGTAAAAAATCTTGCGGGAAAAAAACATAAAAATAAAATCTAGTTATCATTACCTGCCTGAGAGCCAAGATAACAAGGGTCACATCAATTTGTTTCCATCAAACATATCTTGCTTATTCACAATAACACTTTTCTTAATGGCCTTATAATAACTTTCAAACCTAAAAATGAAAATGAGAAGCAGTGGATTCAATTGAAGATCTAACAAACCTAATTTCACCAGTAAAAGCGCCTCCTTTCCTCACCCAGAAATTTTGTGCAGCAACTTGAAAATCGGACTGCAGCAAACTTTTTACCAAGGAAAGATAGACAAAGGGAGGGCTTACCACAACCTTTGTGAGAAGAAACCAATTGAACCTTATCAAGAATGCGCATGGTCCTTAAATTTTAAAATAATCTAATAGAAGCATGCATAATTGGTTGCTGCATTGAAGGATATGCAAAACTTAAATGGAACATATATCACATGAATGTAAAATCAAATGACTATTGCCAAGACTGGAAATAAAAATAAAAAATAATAAAATAATTAAAAAAAACAAAAAAAAACGAGAAAACAGATAAACAAAATAATGAGGTGAGAGTCATTCCCATCAAAATTAAAATAATAACAAATGATTAGATACAAATCAAATACCTAAAAATTATGCACTTGCAGAGATTAAATAGACCAAGTTAAATAACAAAAGATGGCAGAAGGGACAAAGTTGGAGGATGGTCTAGTAAGAAGATGGTGAAAGATGGGAATATTATTGGTTTCTAATTTGCTAGAGGGAGAGTGCAATGGTGGAGATTGGCGCTATTAGGGAAAGAAGGGAATGTTATGAATCACTTCGTCCCTAAGAAAAATAAGACCAGGAAACTGAGGGGCTTCCTAGTTGATCCTTTCACATAAAATAGAGGAGTATTTACATGACAAAAAAAGAGTCGATTGGGGGATGTTTTGCAGAAACTGGAAAGCCAGTTAAGGCCTAAAAACCCAAGTTTGGAACTGGAAAACAAGTCCACATACAAGTCCTTGTCATTAGCTATAAGAATATTTTCCATATGCAAAAATATGAATCACTGATAGTAATTGGGAGATGAAAGATTAAACAAACATAAAGTGATGAGAACACTAGTACATTTATGCCACAATGGATTAGCAAGCACCACTACCCAAATGCAATGAGAAGCATGATCGGGCCATGAGAGTGTGTAAGTGTAAATTGTAAGTATGGTTCTAGCCCACTATGGTTTATCTGATGGGTTATATGAATTTCGATCTATAACAATTCATGGGGATCACTATGGTAGAAATTTTACGAAATGAACAAAGATTAAGGAATATGATGTTTATAGCTGGCAAGGAAATTATATAAAGGTTTAAGAAGCCTACAGCTGTTGGTCGCATGGAAGTTCACTTAGTCCTACAATCTTGAATTCCATATTAGAAGATCTTGTCTTCACTCTCAGGTTTTTTAGCATTCTCTTTACCTGGCATGAAATAAAACAAGTCAGAAGTATGAAACATATGACAAAAGGTCATAATCAATTAAGACAACAGGTTTTCGAGTGTTCACTTAGGCATGAAACTTGCTTACCTTTCCCCAATCTATCTCAGAGGGATGTCTAACATTTTTGTTAGCCACTAGAAAATCTGCAAAAGGTCCTGGCTTTATAATCATTGTTGTAGACACATCTGCACATGGTAGTTGATGAAAAAGTGATAAAATGATATTGTCAAACACGTGCTGCAATTAAGAAACACATGGATATCAATAACCACACGTCCACAAACAGTTCGAGAGATACCAATATTCAGAGACAAGCCTCCTTGGGTGGTGTGGAAGCTAGAATGGAAACCTTGATAGCCAACAACATCACCTCCTATGTCAGTGAACTTGCGAGACTCATTGTTGAAATATGATTGTCGTACGAGTTGGCATCCTCTGGAATTACCAGCTATGTTAACACTTTTATGAAAGGAAAAAAAGGAGTGATGCCAACAATAAAAAACTGAAATTACATACTGGTTTACTGCATGTTGCCTTAGTATGATGTCAAGCACTCTTAAAGCTTCTTGAGAGCTCTCTGAATCATGACCTCGTAGAGCATTCGCTATGGCTTTCATTGGGATTTGGGTGGCAAAATGAATCTCAACCTTAATTGTTTTTGATTGATACGAATGTCTCTGTCTCTTTCGTCATTGCCACCAGGGCTGCCATTCCCACTAGTCCTAGATAAGGAACACTCACAGAGTAAACATCTTGGGAGCATGTACAAAAAGAAAAAAACTAATAGGTCATAAAACAAGTACACTATTATTTTGATAAAAAACATTACAATGAGCATTCTCGATCCTTAAATATTCATCGAATGACATCTCACCAAGAGCAGTTGGGCTGCCGCAGTTGGGACAACGGGCATTGTTAAGAGCTTCTTTGCATCTTATGTTTTCTGCCCGAAGCTTCTCATTCTAAGCCCTTAGCTGTGTGTTCTCATGGCGCTCATGTTGTGTCTGCAAGAGAGAGAGAGAGAGAGAGAGAGAGAGAGAGAGAGAGAGGAGTAGATAATGTTAGCAAAGCAAGCTCAGCAAATGTTACTTGAAATAACCCCTTTCCATATGTAACTAAGACTAAAATAGCATTGTTGAGGCATAAAAAGAAGAGGAAAGATTAAAGATTAAAAAAAGTATTAAAAAGAAAGAAGAAACAAAAGATGAAAGAAAAGTGTCTTTAATGGTTCACGCGGGTCCGTGCAAACAGTAGTACCAGTTGCACTGGTCCGCGCAAAGGATTTCGGGACATATTGAGCACCTGTACTGTTTGTGAAGAAAAAAGATGGCTCACTATGGTTGTGTATTGATTACCGTAGGTTGAACCAGGTCACCGTGAAGAACAAGTATCATTTGCCCAGGATAGATGATCTGTTTGATCAGTTAAAGGGGGCAAAGTATTTCTCGAAGATCGACTTGCAGTCAGGGTATCATCAGCTACGCGTCAGAGATGAGGACGTGCAGAAGACGGCTTTCAGGACATGCTTTGGGCACTACGAGTTTCTAGTGATGTCGTTCGGTCTTATGAACGCACCGGACGTGTTCATGGACCTAATGAACCGAGTATTTCGGCCATTCCTATACCAATTCGTCATCGTCTTTATTGATGACATTCTGATATACTCTACGAGTCGGGAGGAGCACGAGGAGCACCTGAGAGCAGTGTTGGATACGTTGAAGAAGAACCAGTTGTTCGTGAAGTATAAGAAGTGCGACTTCTGACAGGAGGAAGTCAAGTTCCTCGGACATGTGGTGTCCAAGGATGGGATAGCAGTGGACCTTGCTAAGGTAGCCGCGGTTCAGGATTGGCAGAAGCCTGGCTCAGTTACCGAGGTGAGGAGTTTCCTTGGTCTGGCAGGGTATTATCGACACTTCATTCGAGATTTCTCGAAGATTGTCAGGCCATTGTCACAGTTGACGCGTGAGGATTTGAAGTTCGCCTGGAATAAGAAGGCAGAAGCAGCTTTTTAGGAGGTGAAGGACAAACTGACGTCTGCCCCTGTTCTAGTATTGCCAGAGCAAGGGGTTAAGTACACAATATACACTGACGCGTCTCGCGTTGGTTTGGGTTGTGTCCTTATGCAGAAGGACAGGGTGATTTCATATGCCTTGAGACAATTAAGGAAGCACGAGGAGAATTACCCTACACACGACCTGGAGTTGGCAGTTGTCATCTTTGCATTGAAGCTCTAGAGACATTACCTCTACGGAGAGGAGTTCAAGCTTTTCTGCGACCACAAGAGCCTTAAGTATATATTCATGCAGCGAGACTTGAATATGAGACAACGCCGATGGATGCAGACCTTGAAGGACTTTAAGTTCGAGATTTCTTAGCATCCTGGCAAGGCGAACCTTGTGGCGGATGCGTTGAGCCGCAAGAAGGCTATTGCATTTGCGGCTCCGTTGATGATAGCAGAGTGGGACATGGTTGAGTTGGTACGGGACTTCGAGCAGAAACTCACCGTAGAGGCGCCATTTGAGTGTGTCGCGCACGTTCGGGTGCGACCACTTATTGATGATCGGATTATCGAGGCCCAGAAGGGCAATGAGCGGTTGTCTAAGCTTTGAGAGAAAACTAGCAACGCCGAGGACTCCGAGTGGAGAGTTGGTTCAGATGGGGGTCTACGATTCTGTGGCCGCCTATACGTTCCTGATATTCCTGACTTGAGACAGGAGCTTCTCGAGTCTGCTCACAATACGAAGCTCGCGATGCATCCTGGTAACACGAAGATGTACCGGGATATGAGGCGGTCGTATTGGTGGGACAACATGAAGGCACATATAGCAGAGTATGTGTCTCGTTGTCTGACGTGCCAGCAGGTCAAGGCAGAACATCGCCGACCTCCTGGACTGCTTCAGCCCATGCCCAGAGCAAAATGGAAGTGGGACTTCATTTCCATGGATTTCATATCAGGGTTGCTAAGGACGAGGAAGGGACACGATTCCATTTGGGTGATTGTGGACTGGTTGACCAAATCGGCCCATTTTCTCCCTATCAGAGTTACGAACTCTGCAGATGATTTGGCCAGATTGTACATTAGAGAGATCGTCCGTCTGCATGGAGTTCCTTTAGATATCATGTCGGACAGAGACACTTGGTTCACATCTATCTTCTGGACTCATATCGAGGAAGCGATGGGTGTGAAGTTGAAGTTCAGTACGGCGTTTCACCCTTAGACTGACGGGCAGACAGAGCGGGTGAATCAGATTCTGGAGAATATGTTGCGAGCATGTGTGTTGGACTTTAAGGACAGTTGGGATGACTGTCTTCCTTACGCAGAGTTCGCCTACAACAACAGCTTCCAGGCGAGTATTGGTATAACTCCATATGAGGCCCTGTATGGTCGCCCTTGCAGAGCACCGCATTGTTGGGCTGAGGTTGGCGAGCGTAGTCTGATTGGGCCGGAGTTGGTACAGGCGACCTCAAAGAAGATCGACATTATCAGGCATCAACTTCTTACAGCGCAGAGCAGGCAGAAGAGTTACGCCGATACGAGGCGGCGACCGCTTGAGTTCGAGGTCGGTGATCATGTATTCCTCCGAGTTTCTCCTATGAAGGGAGTCCTTCGGTTCGGGAAGAAGGGGAAGCTCACACTGAGGTTTATCGGTCCTTTTCAGATACTGGATCGAGTGGTTGTTGTGGCATATCGTCTCGCTTTGCCCACACCACTTGCAGCTGTACACAACGTATTTCATGTATCTATGCTGAAGAAGTACGTTCCTGATCCTTCACATATCATCAGATGGGAGCAGGTACAGCTGATCGAGGATGCTACGTATGAGCTGCGTCCGACGCGTATCCTTGACAGGAAGGAGCAGGTACTGCGTAGCAAGGTGATTCCACTCGTGAAGGTACTGTGGACACATCATACAGAGGAGGAAGCTACGTGGGAGACAGAGGCCGAGGTCAGAAAGAACTACCCTCAGATTCTCGAGGAGTACGAAAAGGTACAAATTTTGAGGACAAAATTTTTGTTTAAGGGGGGTAGATTGTAACGACTCGTAAATTTTTGTGCAAAGACCCGAGTACCACCTCAGGCAGAAATCGCTTAGGATCAAATCCTTTAGAAATTTGACAAAGTTAACTAAGTGCTAAACTAGATTAGCCATGAAATCCTTTTGAATCACTTTAAATATGATCTACACGACCCAAAACTTGTAGAATCATTGACGCTAGGTTACCCTAAAATCTAGGATCAAACTCATTACCTGACTGCTCTCGGGAGCACATTGAAACTCCGTATCAGCTCTGGACTGCACATCGGGAGTCCAAATAATACGAAGTTAAAGACTTAGGACCACCTCGCTGGGCTTTACAGCCATCTTGGAAATCAAATCTAGACAGTGTCCCACGGCTGTTCGCTTGAGTCCGGAGTGAGGAGTGTGAGAACGCTTATTTTTCTTTACAAATAAAATATCTCAAATAGTAATTTGGCACGTGTCGCTTACGGACTTTTTGTAAGCAACTGGACCGTCAGAATCTGACCCAAATACACCCTCGGATCAGGAAAAATTTCATAAACATATCCATGTACTTGGAATTTCAGATCAAGATCCGCTGACCGTTGAACTGAAACTGGTCCGCCACGCGTGATCTGAGAATCCCACTGAAATGAAAACTTAACTTCACCTAGATCCAAGGTTGGTGAGCTTAAGTCCGACCTTTGGCTCAACGAGGCCCGCCAGAAGTCCTCCATTGAGCTGAAACAAACTCGCTTTGGTTATAACCTAAGTTTACCTTGACCATAGTCTATTTTGGAGTGTTTTTAGGCTATATAAGAACCTTAGAACCCTCTCTCTTGCAGCCATACGAATTTGAGAAAAACCCTAAGTGAGAAGAGAGAAAAGAGAGAGAAAGTGTGAGAGAAGTGGGAGATCCTACCATTTTCCCTGCTGTTCTACAAGCCTATCTAGTCGCTTTCCCGACGAATCCGACTTTGTTTCTATGTAAGAAACCCTAACCCTAATCTGTTTTGGGGTGTGAAGGTTGTAGGTTATGAAATAGCTAACCTATTTCATTTTATAGGCTACCAAACTCCGAATACGAAAGCTTAGCAAACCTAGCTGATTCGTTACGATTCTAAGATGAAAGGTGAGGACTTTAGGTGTATAGGTTATGGTTTTCAACGCTTTCAATGTCAGATAATGATAGATGCATGATCTGCATGCAATTGCACATGTACAAAGTGCTGTCTGTTTTTCGTTTCGATTAAAGATGAAGAATATGGAATTTTACATACTCTAGGTATTTGTAGAAATACCGTATACGTATAAATTTTGGACATGTGTTTGACATGATTATTTGTTGTATGAATATATTATATATGGATAAAATACTTGTTTGGCGAAAGGACTCGCCCTAATACATGTTTTGCTAATATACACTATGTATGTTGAAATAGTGTATTCTAAGTGTTTGTGAAATGCTTGTGAGAGTGAGTGCTTGGATGATGGTGCATTAGATAGGTGTTGAGATGGGATTCTCAACTACCTTAGAGACGTATATGATTTCCTCCATGTCGGTTGTTACTTTAACCGCTTACTTATGAAATATATGTGTTTGTATTCTTGTTTATATAGTGCTTTATAACATGCTTTATAACATGCTTTATGACATACTTGTAACATGCTTGAATTACTTTGTTTATTATGCTTTACTCCACATGCTTTGAATAAGGGTTGATTATGTTTAGGACTATGTTTATAGTCCAGACAATCGATACCAGACTTGAGATCGTGGTTGAGATTCATTTCGCCAGGTAAGATGTGTTTGACGAACCCGAGTCGTACTTCAGTTGGCGACAGTGGTTAGGCTACACGAAGTGCTTATGCACATCATGTCCTTCAGTTGATTGTGTGCTCGAGCTAGTCAGGCTCGTCAAGTAACCCGATATGTCTAATGTATGTTCACCATGTTTGGACGCCTCTGCTTGAACCTAGGGTACCAAACTTACTAGTGAAATCCCGTTGACTATGGTACCTCGATCCGCTAAGACACATGAGCCGGGCATGATGGTATGGGACACCGTGGTCGAGATGTCGGCCTACGCTGGGGCCATGTGCCTCCCCGTAGTGACCAGTGAGCAATTAGATTCGTGAGCCGAATACGGTGGTATGGAACACTGCATTCAAGTTGTCGACACCTACGGCGAGAGCCGAATACAGTGAGACCTGTATTTGTGCTGACGGGTGACAAGCCCTTCGTAGTGTCTTCGAGTATACTCTAAAGTCTATGATTGACGATGAGCCCTTCGCAGCAACTAGAGCATGAGTTGAGCCGAGTACGGTGAGACCTGTATTTGACCTGACGGCCAGCGATTGAGCCGAGTACGGTGAGACTTGTATTCGAGCTGACGGCCAGCAATTGAGCCGCATACGGTAAGATCTGTATCCGCGCTAACGAGTGACGAGCCCTTTGCGATGCCTTTCAAACCATAATATCGTATGGGACTAACTAGGAGTGATGACCCTAGAATGGATCATGTTTGGGAATGATACAAGGGAGGTACCTTAGTTTCCCAATACTGCTGTTTGAAAGGACTAATAACTACTCGGTAATCATGCTCATCATCACACTGCATGTGCCTGGTAGATGTGGAGCACTGAGGGATGAACGCATATCGCGAACGTAAGATGGTGTGCATGAGGGTGGTTTGGCAAGGGCATTCATCATGTCATTTCATACTTGCATTAAATAAGAGTAGTTAGGATTGTTTGATTGTACTGCTTTATCATTACTGCTTGACTGAATTGATAACATGTTAACCTATGCTTTATTGTTCCACTGAGTTAGCTACTCACTCCCACATTACGGGACGGTGTTGTACACACCAACCAGACTCTGTTTCAGGTGTAGATGATACGTCGATTCAGGAGGCTGAGCCAGACTATGATGAGGAACAGGACGAGTTCTCATATATGCAGTACTCAAACGGCTTTGCTTAGGCTGACTGGATCACGAGGATTTCAGGATTTATCTTTTAGTTGTATTTTGACCTTTTGATTCAGAAACAATACATGTATATGGTTACTCAG
Source organism: Magnolia officinalis (assembly GCA_021015155.1). Lineage (NCBI taxonomy): Eukaryota > Viridiplantae > Streptophyta > Magnoliopsida > Magnoliales > Magnoliaceae > Magnolia > Magnolia officinalis. The sequence continues at coordinate 24,538,047 of JAJHSJ010000016.1, read as the reverse complement.
TTAGTGTTCATACTCTGGAGATTGAGATGGTTTTGTTTCTTTACATACCTTATATATACAGTTTCAGTCTTCGGCTTGCCTTTATACAATTGATCTGGAGTATGAATTATTGTTTTGGTATAATCTCACTCATGTTTATTGCACTGACACAGACAACATTCAATCATCATCATCTATGTTGCATAAGTGATGTTCTGGAACTCGAAAGTTGAGTTGCTACTCGACCCTCGAATTTCAGGGTGCTACAGTACTTAACTGATTTCTGCCTAAATTACGATAAGATACGGTCCTTAGATGGTTCTGCCTGAGGTGGTACTCAGGTCCTTGTATGAATTTTTTCAAGACGTTATATTCTAACCCCCTTTAAAGAAAAATTTCATCCCCAAAATTAGTACCTTTTCGCACTCCTCAAGGATTTTAGGGTAGTTCTTACAGATTTCGGCTTCCGTTTCCCAAGTAGTCTCCTCCTCGGTGTGGTGTGTCCATAACACTTTCATGAGTGGGATAAGTTTGCTACGTAGCACTTGTTCCTTCCTATCTAGAACACGCGTGGGCCTCAATACATAAGTAGTGTCCTCACTTAGCTACACTTGCTCCCACTTGATAATATGGGTAGGGTCATGAACATATTTCTTCAATATTGATACATGAAATATGTTGTGCACGCCTGTGAGTGGTGTGGGCAAGGCGAGATGGTATGCTACCACACCCACTCGTTCTAAAATTTGAAATGGGTCAATGAATCTCGACGTAAGTTTCCTCTTCCTGCCAAAACGAAGTACCCCTTTCATTGGGAAAACTTTAACAAATATATAGTCCCCAACTTCGAATTCTAATTGTCTCTGTCTCGTATCAGCGTAACTCTTCTGTCTACTTTGGGCTGTAAGGAGTCGACGCCTGATAATATCGATCTTCTTTGAGGTTGCCTGAACCAAATCTGGGCTAACCAAGCTCTTCTCGCCAACTTCTGCCCAACAATGTGGTGCTCGACATGGGCGCCCATACAAAGCTTCGTAGGGAGCCATGCCAATGCTTGCTTGGAAGCTGTTGTTATAAGTAAACTCAACATAAGGGAGACAGTCATCCCAGTTGTCCTTGAAGTCGAGTACGCATGCTCGCAACATGTCCTCAAGTATCTGATTTACCCGCTCTATCTGCCCATCGGTCTGAGGGTGGAACACGGTACTGAATTTCAGTTTCACCCTCATTGCTTCTTGGATTCGAGTCCAGAAAATATACATGAATCGTGTGTCTCGGTCCGACGCAATCTCTATAGGAACCCTATGCAATCGTACTATCTCCTTGATGTACAGCTTGGCTAGATCATCTGCCGAATTAGAAACTCTAATCGGGAGGAAATGGGCCGATTTCGTCAACCGGTCCACAATCACCCAAATGGAGTCATGCGCCTTTCTCATCTTTGGTAACTCGGAAATAAAATCCATAGATATGAAATCCCACTTCCACTCTGCTATGGGCATGAGCTGAAGTAAGCCAGGGGGTCTGCAATGTTCGGCCTTGATTTGCTGGCACGTGAGACATCGGGATTCAAAGTCTGCTATTTGGGCCTTCATGTTATCCCACCAGTATGAACGCTTCACGTCTCGATACATTTTCATACTACCCGAATGCATCGCTAACTTTGAATTGTGAGCGGCCTCCACAACTTCTCATATCAAGTTGTGAAGGTTCGGGACGCATAGGCGGCCACGATACCGCAAACCTCCATCTAAGCCAATCCTCCATTCTGATTCTTCATTGTCTCTTGCACGCACTCTTATCTTCACCAATAGCTCATCTTCTTTCTGGGCCACAATGATTCAGTCATCAATAAGTGGTTGCACATGGAAGTGTGCGACGCTCTTGAATGGCTCCTCCATTGTCAGCTTCTTTTCGAAATCTCACAAGAATTCCACCATATTCCACTCTTCTATCATCAGTGGGGCTGTAAATTCTATAGTTTTCTTACGACTCAACGTATCGGCTACAAAGTTGGCCTTACCAGGATGGTAGGAGACTTCAAACTTAAAGTCTTTCAAAGTCTCCATCCAACGGTGTTGCCTCATATTCAGGTCCCTCTGTGTAAAGATACACTTGAGGCTTTTATGGTCGCAAAGGAGCTCGAACTCCTCACCATAGAGGTAATGTCTCCAAAGCTTTAATGCGAAAATGATTACTGCCAACTCGAGGTCGTGAGTGGGGTAGTTTTCTTCATGTTTCCTCAACTGTTGTGAGGCATAGGCGATCACCCTATCCTTCTGCATAACTACACACCCTAAACCGACTCGAGAGGCGTCGATGTAAATAGTATATTTGACCCCATGCTCTGACAGTACTAGCACGAGCGTAGACGTCAGCTTGTCCTTTAATTCTTGAAATGCTGCCTCTACTTTTTTATTTCAAGCAAACTTAAGATCTTTCCGAGTAAGTTGAGACAACAGTCGGGTTATCTTGGAGAAATCTTTAATGAATCGGCAATAATAACCGGCAAGTCCGAGAAAACTCCTCACTTCTATAACCGAGTTGGGCTGCTCCCAGTTTTGTACCACGGTTACCTTGGTAAGGTCCACGGTGATTCCTTCCTTGAAAACCGTGTGTCCTAAGAACTTGACTTCTTCCTTCCAGAAGTCGCATTTTTATGTGAACAATTGGCTTTGCCTAAGAGTATCAAGGACTACTCACAAGTGTTCTTCGTGATCTTTCCGACTCCTTAAGTATATCAAAATGTCATCTATGAATATGATGACGAATCGGTAAAGATACGGTCGAAATACCCGGTTCATGAGATCCATGAATACGGCCGATGCATTTGTAAGTCCAAACGGCATCACGAGGAACTCGTAGTGCCCAAAACTGGTCCTAAAAGCTGTTTTATGCACGTCTTCATTCCTGACGGCAACTGATGATACCCGGACTGTAAGTCTTTCTTAGAAAAATACTGAGTCCCCTTTAACTGGTCAAATAAGTCATCTATCTTGGGTAGAGGATACTTGTTCTTTACCGTGATGTGATTTAGCCTGCGATAATCTATACACAACTGCAGCGATCCATCCTTCTTTTTCACAAACAACACAGGTACTCCCCAAGGAGATACGCTCGGCCGTATAAAACCCGAATCCAATAAGTCATCAATCTACTTTCTCAGTTCCTCCATTTCACACGGAGGCATGCGGTACGTCGGTAAGGAGATCGGTGTCGCGCCTGGCACAAGGTCGATGGTAAAGTTGTTCTCGCGCTGAGGGGGTAGTCCAGGGATCATTCTGAACACGTCCGTGAAATCTTAGACTACTGGCGTGTCCCCAAGTAACAGACCATCAAAATTTTCTAACAGAGAAGCGTAACAACGAATGCGGTAAGCACAACTGACCTGAACTAGGAAGGTAAAGGTCGTGCTCTCGGGCCCATGGGCTGTCACCAATCTGGTTTCACATTCAATCTCTACCTTCATTTCGGTGAGCCAATCCATGCCGAGGATGACGTCGTAATGATATATCGTGGTGACAATCAGGTCAATGCACACCACTCTGCTTCTTAAGTCTATCGGGCAACTCTTACAAAGCTTAGTGGCATCTGTGAAGGTTCCTGCTGCTGTGATGACTCTCACCCCAACTATAGGGGTAGTGTTCAACCCTAATCACTTGACTGTAGAGTATGCTATCATAGAAATAATGGACCCGATGTCCACCAATAGGAATACAGGTGTACCTTGGATGTGGGCAGTGACTTCAAAGGCTAGCGATACTGCAATCGCAGATTCAGACGCTTCGACGGCGAGTGCATGTACTCGAGCTTGTTGTGGACAATTGGGTTGCACCTCCATAGGTCGTTGAAGTGGCCTGTTTTGAAATGCGGGAGGCCGGTTAAATGGTTGTGCCGGTGGTACATATCATAAAGGTGGAGCTAAAATAACATGTGGTGGCTGGCGGTTGACCTTCTGATGTGGCGTGTAGCCATTGTCGGACCCACCTGGGCCACTGATGGGTCGAACATGAAACTTCAATTTTACTCGATCGAGCAGGAATGTGCGCGGTAACGCCGCTTTCACTGTCACATATGCGGGTTTGGCCGGCAGGCACGGGTGATGCATGTGACCGCGCAGCGGAGGGGAATAATATCATTGGAATATTCTCAAAACTGCGCCTGGCGTCGGCGAAAATATCGATAATACCCGCTAATAGCTTTTTGAATTTTGAAATGCTGATTAACTTGGGACGTGGATTGCGTCCTACCCCCGCCCGGACGGTTATCGGTCCGGGCAGGACTCTGTGGGGCCTACTGTGATGTAAGTGTTTCATCCACGCCATTAATCAATTTTCTCAAATCATTTTAATGTATGAGACAAAAATTGAAGCACATCCATAGCTCCACTTGACCACATAAAAGGAAGCTGTAGTGATGATGACACTTAAACTTTGGACCTGCTCAATTTTTCGTTCGCATGCTAAAATTATCTTAAAAAAGTGTTGAGCGGCGTGGATAAAACACCTACATCACGGTGGGCCCCACAGAACCCTGCCCGGACGGATTACTGTCCGGGCGGGGGTAAGACGCAATCCGCGTCCACGCGGATTGCGTCCAACCCCCGCCCGGACGGTTATTGGTCCGGGCAGGACTGTGGGACCTACCGTGATGTAAGTGTTTCATCCACGCCATTAATCGTTTTTCTCATATCATTTTAATGCATGAGACAAAAATTGAAGCACATCCACAGCTCCACTTGACCACATAAAAGGAAGCTGTAGTGATGATGGCACTTAAACTTTGGACCTGCTCAATTTTTGGTTCGCATGCTAAAATTATCTGAAAAAAGCATTAAACGGCGTGGATAAAACACTTACATCACGGTGGGCCCCACAGAACCCTGCCCGGACGGATTACCGTCCGGGCGGGGGTAGGACGCAATCCGCGTCCCTTTATTTAGGAGTAAAGGATAATAAATCGGGAATAATCTCGTGCGCATTGCGTGCTTGTAAATGATGCATAGGTCGCGCCATCTGTGTACGGTGGCCGTCTGATCGTCAGTCTGGGTCATTAACACAATGAGCCCCACCTTGGGTTGTTAGTGAAAATTGTTCCAATCTGATGACCCCTTACCAATTGATGAATGATCTGTGTTATCGTTGAGTGTGTGGCATCGCATGTACTGTTTTTTTCAAATGACCGTTATGTAGGCTCTTGTTTGGATTATTAGGATTGTCTTATTAGAATAATCTTTTGGTTAGTGTGGACGATTATTCAACAATGGGAGTATGTGTGTCCCCAAAACTAGCAGGGACAGCAATTATTCGGGTGTGCTTAGGTCCTGGCTTAAACTACAGGTCCGGCTAGGTCCATCAGTGGCCTGGTCGGGTCACTATATTAGGGGACTGGATTGGTACTGACCCTCTGGTACCCACATTGATTTATGTGCAGTCTCCGGTAGATGGCACCATAGGAAATAATAACGATTGAACTCCGTAGTTAAAAACATCCCAAGGTTTTTGGAATGTTTATTTGCCAACCAAGTTGTTGATTAGATTAGATAACATGGACATAAATAAATGGGAAAACACAAATACCAATTTGTGAACACTATCTCATTATGATGGGCGCACAAACTTGAATGGGCCCCACGATTTTTTTGTTGTTTGTTTCTAAATGGATATTGTTGGGAAAAAATATGACAAGTCCAGATACCCGGTTATGGAATGGACCAACTCTACTGACACAACCCGGGATCTTGACGTAATAAGCCTGACCGAAGCAAAAGAACTAAATGCCTCAAGGAGAGACTTAGCTCGGATTGCAGGGAATAGAAACCCCGACCGAGACTTATAAAGTCACGAGCCAAAGGGAAAGTACATAAGATGCATGAAGTTGACTCGGAAGATGAGGCAGTAACATCTAAAAGGCCGATTAAGGACTAAAGTTTAGAAGCCACCTGACCGACCATAAAACTGACCCAATTAGGTCGGTCATAAGGTCGGCTATCGGAGTAAGAGAGGATGTCGATTACGGATCGGCTCTATCTCGCCCGATAGATGGCAAGAAACTTGATCCTTAAAGCTGGCTGAGACTAAACTCATCATTAGAGTCGTTCAGGACTGGCCCGAGCAAGGAAAAGACGGCGTAAATGAAAACATTGTCTCGAAAATCTCGTAAAAGGATCCCCGATCCCGAAGATCTCGGGATCGGATGGAGACCAAAAATGGATTGAAATCGAAACCTCCAAGATATTAGTAAGAGAATCCCTATACGATGGGACCCTCCCATTCCTATAAAAACAGGAATCTCCAAGCTCAAAGGTACACAAAAAACTCCTCTCAAACCCTTCTTTTACAGTCCTATCACTAACTTTAGCATCGGATGGTCCCTGGCTCTAACCAGGGTCTCCTTTGTTTCTTCCTTTTACAGGTGGTAGGACGACAGATGGTGAACTTGCTTTTTTGCATCAATAGATTGGCGTCGTTTGTGGGAATCGATATAAAAAGTCGTTTTCTAGGCCCTATCGTTAAGCTTCAAGCGAGTTTCAATGGCGAGAACTAGAAGGACTGCCCAAAATGAGCCTACTATGTCGTCGTTACTAGACCACCGAACCTTGAAGGTCCGCCACATACGAACGGAGCTCAAGGGGCCCAGAACCAACTCGATAATCGACAAGGTTCTACCCCCCCGCCCAGCAACCTTCGTTTCGACCCGGCACAATTAGCGGAACCGAGGAAACAGTCAGTTAGATAAGGAAGTCCAAGAGCTCAAGACCGATCTGAACTATATGAAGCAAATGCTGGAGCAGATCCATCGCCAGTAAGTTTCGCCTCAATATGACAGTGGTCGAGCGAATGTTCCACAACAATTCGCCGACCCTCAGCCTGTCGCTCCGCGATCTGTCCCTCAGCCGAGTCAGCACCAGGGTCCGCCAGAGCCTACGCCCGCTCAGTCCATGACCGCCCCACTGCCAGCCTCCGATCTACGACACGAGATAGATCGAAGGAGGCGTAACAGGCCTCTGGTTGAGGCTACGATGGATAGTGACGAACCCTGGAAAGCCGACTTCCAAGACTTCAGGAGAGAAGTGCGGGAAGAGATCGCGGACATGAAGCAAGGTCATGATACACATCCAATAAGGCCCGAAGCAAAAACATCTCTGTTCATAGAAGAGATAATGCAGGCTCAGTTACCGGAATGATTCCGTCTTCCGCAGATTACGCCCGTCACCGGCAAGACCGATCCTACCAAGCATATCGAATCCTTCTGAACGTATATGGAACTGCATGATGCCTCAGACGCTATGATGTGCCGAGCATTCTCCCTCACTTTAGCCGACGTAGCTCGACTTTGGTTCAAGCAGCTAAAGCCAAAGTCCATTAGCTCTTTCGCATAACTCAGCGATGCCTTCCTCACCAATTTCATTGGTGGGAAGAAAAAGCTGAAGCCGCCTACGCACCTGAACAACATAGTGCAAAAAGAGGGAGAACTGCTGAAAGACTATATCAAGCGCTTCAATTTCGAATCGCTTAAAGTTCGGAAACATTCAGACGAAACAACACTCAACTCGATCATGCAAGGCGTCAGAGACAAACCGTTTCTGGCATCCCTGGACAAAGATCCACCTACTACTCTAGCCGAGTTCATGGTTCGGTCAGATAAGTACGTGGATGCCGAGGAAACCTGGATCATGCGTGAAGCCACCCAAAACGCAAAAGTCCTGGCCAAAGAGTCAGCAAAGAAAGAAGTTGACTCGCCCAATGGAAAGAAGCATAAAGATGATCGAACGCGTGATGATCGTAAGTCGGGTAAACGGCCAAACCACAAGTTTTCAACATATACCCTGCTCAATAAACCACAAGAGCAGGTTTTGATGGAGATTAAGGGCGAAGGATTCGTCAACTGGCTAGATAGGCTCCGAAGTAACCCGAACCGACGGAGCAAAAATAAATACTGTCATTACCATCGTAATCATGGGCATAATACAAGTGATTGCTATCACTTAAAAGAAGAAATCGAATGACTCATCCGAGAAGGCCGTCTCAGAGAGCATGTCGAAAGAACCGGGACAATGGAAGAATGCCTGGGTGGTAACCGACCCACAGAGGAAATCCGAACCATTGTCGGTGGTCCCCGAGGCAGAGGCGACTCAAACAATGCTCGGAAAAATCATGCCAGAAGCATCAATTGGCCTGAGTCTGAGATCCTGATACTAGCTCGGCCTTCAAAAGAAAAGAAGAGGGAAAAATACTGCATATCGTTCACCGATGAAGACGCTTGAGGCATTTATCATCCGCACGATGACGTATTGGTCATCACCCTCACTATAGCGAACCACAAGGTATTTTACATTCTTGTTGATATAAGGTTGTCCGCCGATGTATTGTTCACTCAGGCGTTTGATAAAATGGGTGTCGAACGATCAGCGTTACGGCCGGTTCATACCCCCTTGATTGGTTTCTCTGGTGGATGAACACTCCCCGAAGGAGTCATCTCATTGCCACTCACTGCTGGTAACTCTCCGCACCAGGTGACAGTTATGGTTCACTTCCTAATAGTCGACCAACCATCTGTTTACAACGCTATACTCGGCCGACCCTCTCTGAGCCTTCTCCAGGCTGTGGTATCAATGTACCATCTCTCCATGAAATTCCCGACTGCGTCGGGAGTAGGAGTTATAAAAGGCGATCAATAGGATTCACGGTGGTGCTACGCAACAACTGTGAAAGCTCCAGCTGAGGTAACCATGATTGAATTATTGGACCCTCGGGCTGAGACATACGAACGAGGCCAGTCGGTAGAAGATCTTATTCCAGTACCCTTATTCGGGACAGGCGAGTCCAAAATAGTGCAGATTGGCTCGTCTCTGCAGTTGTCTCTGAAAGACAAGCTGATATCACTACTCCGACGATACGCTGATGTATTTGCATGAAATCATGAAGATATGCCCGAGATCGATCCCTCGGTGATGACTCACCGACTCAACATCAATCCGATCTATCGACCGATCCGATAGAAACGACATCCTCTCGGCCCTGAAAGGTACGCCATCTTGGAAGAAGAGGTCAACAAGGTCCTCAAGGCTAAATTCATTGAGGAGATCTACTATTCGGAATGGGTAGCCAACATCGTCCTCTTGAAAAAAGCCAATGGGAAGTGGCGAGTCTGTATTGACTATACCGACTTAAACAAAGCCTGCCCAAAGGATAGCTACCCTCTTCCAAGGATCGATCAGCTGATGGATAGCACTGTTGAGGGTCAAATATTGCATATTAGACCCCAGTTACGGCCTGGATTTACATACACGATACTGTTTAATGCTCCATTTTAATCGTGTTTGTGATGCAATGTGGATTTATAAGCATGGACTGAAAAAAGATGTTAAATGCATGGAATTGACGCTCAAGAATCACCAAGGGACAAACTCCATGGGACCAAGATCGAGGATTTACACGCTGGGGATCAAAGAAATTCCAGCCACTCACCTTAAACAGGCCTGAAGGACATCCAGAATGTAAGATCACAGGGTTCCCACCATCTAATCAGCTCAAAACTTTATACAGGGCCTAAGGACTCCAAATTAACTGTACACGTCGAATTCCAGCCCTCGGATCCCTGTGGAAGTCGCCCAAAGGACAGAAAAGCCCATGAATCTGTGATTTGGGGCCCACCTGAGATCTGTATATGCTCTAAATTTGGTCTCAACCACTTTTATAACAAGATAAGACAGACGGACGGGGAGGATTTCTCACGACCATCACGATGGTGGACCATGAACATCGCGTGTATAGAGAGTGTATGTGCACTTAACGTGCACCGGATGGGGAAGCCCGGTCAAAGTCGGTGTTGACCGACTTCTTACACAAAATGGCAACTGCCGTTATAGCAAGTTTCCAACTGATCGTCGGTTGATGTTGTGGGCCCCACCCATTGTCTATATGGACATTCCAAACCATTAATTAGATTTGTAAAGGCTTACTCACCAAGTCCTAGGTGACGTTTTTTGGGGAAACAAGGAGGATGGGATTGCAAACATTCAAAAGGAAGACGAACGGTGGAATGAAATCATCCATGGGCCACCAAGAAGCTGATCCAAAATAGGTCATGTCCGACCAATTTTTTGTAACTAAGCTAGTGGACGGTGTGGATTACTCAACCGACGCTGATCATGGGGCCCACCGAGTAGCCAAGCGCAGTAACATGCGCAAGAACGTCCTCGCTGCCTGTTTTGACGGCCGACGTGGCCCACTGTCGTGAATCCGATCAATGATCTGGACCGTCCATCATGAAGTTCTGCCAACAACGTCCTTGGGGACGTTGTCCTTTTAGAAAGAAAGTACGTGAAGAAAGGGAATGTGGCACCATTTTCTTGGTGTAAAAGTCCTTATGCATAGCAACCGCCTTCTGCTGCGTGGACTTAGGCACGGATCCGAATTTCTCACCGCCTCTTGGTGTGAAAATCTCCTCCCCACCGTCCTTCAGAGCTATAAAGAGAAGAGAGAAGAGAGAGTTAGAGATCTATCTTTGGGATCTTGGTTGGAACGTGAGAGAGAGAGAGAGAGAAAAATAGTAGTTTTTTTTTTTTTTTTTAAATTTTATTTTTGTTTAAGGGATCCAACCCATTCATGTTGGGTTGAACCTCTTAGCTAGGGCTAAGAGGTGAAGCTTGTGGCGTGATGGGGTCGATCCTATGGCTTGGATGCATGTGATGAACTATACTTGATTATAGAAAGAATGCTTTAGTTTTTAATCGTTTATTGTGACTTACATTACAGTAGATCTGCGATGGCTTGAGTATTTCCTTTTCCCTTCTTGTGATTATGAAGCCAGGACGCCCTGTTGTTCACCATCGCCCCTTGGACATGGTGGAATGACGGAACTCTTCCTGACATTCATACATCACTCAGATTGGCTGTCAATTGGTTTAATTCTGTTGTTGGCTTTGTCTCATAGGCATGGTTTTGTGACGGAATCCATTCTAATTTACACCTGTCTGATCTCTTGAAAACTAGATTAAATGAAGTTCAGAATTGATTTTCAGGTTATATCTTCCAACTGGATGAAGATGGGACTCGAAGTCCAGTTGAGTTCATGAATCGACCGTAGATCTCCCTGATCTTCACAAGTGGATCCTCTGAATCCCTAGTTTCTCACCTTGCTTTCTACAAATTTTATATTAATATTTTTACCATTATTCCCTCAACTATCCCTGATTTAGATTACATCTTATTCTAGTTCTAGTTCGAGTTATTTTCAATTACGTACAAAGTTTAGTCCCTGTGGATTCGACCTCGGTTTTATCGAGATTATTACTACATCACAACCCTATACTTGTGGAGTAAACAAGCACTGCAGGACACAAACTTCTTAGTTTTATTGATGCTTATTTTGGGTACAATCAAATTGTAATGCATCAATCAGATGAATCTAAGACTGCCTTTGTCACCGATAAAGGACTTTACTGTTACCGTGTGATGCCATTTGGTCTAAAGAATGCAGGAGCGACGTACCAATGGTTAGTAAATAAAATGTTTGCTCGACAGATCGGCCGAACCATGGAAGTATACATTGATGACATGCTCGTTAAAAGTATACACGCGGCCGATCATATAGCCGACCTAGATGAGATGTTTATCATTCTTCGCAAATAACAAATGAAGTTAAACCCGAGCAAGTGTGCCTTTGGGGTCACCTCAGGTAAATTTCTTGGATTCTTGGTCAGCCAACAAGGGATTGAGGCAAACGTAGAGAAAATCAAAGCATTATTCAACATGGAATCCCCAAAAATGATCAAGGATATACAAAGGCTGACTGGATGAGTAGTCGCACTCAACGGCTTCCTCTCCCGAGCTACCGATAAGTGCCTCCCGTTCTTCAAACAACTTAAGGGTCGACAAACAGTAGAGTGGACGGAAGAGTGTGAAGCAACGTTCCAGTAGTTAAAGTCATATCTCGGATCTCCACCTGTCTTATCGAAACCCGAGCCTTGGGAAGCTTTGCTATTGTACCTGGCGGTTTTCGATGCGGCCGTAAGCTCAGCTCTGATACGTGAGTATGAAGGAAAGCAATTGCCGGTGTATTACGTCAACAAATTGTTATTACCGGCAGAAACAAGATATCCGCCTCTGGAAAAGGTGGCCCTGGTCTTAGTTGTCTCGGCGCGATGACTTCGGCCATATTTTCAAGCTCACAGTATCGTCGTCATGATCGACCTCCCACTGCATCAGATCCTTCAGAAACCAGAAACTTCCGGCCGACTAACGAAGTAGGCGATCGAACTTAGTGAATTCGACATTCAATACAAGTCGAGAATAGCGATAAAAGGACAAGCTGTGACCGACTTCATAGCTGGAGTTACACCACAAGTCGATCCACTTACCGAGCTTAGAACCGAATAATTGATGACTGCTTCTCCCGAGTCATCGCCCGACCCAATCCCCTAAAAGCTTTATGTCGATGGATCATCCAACTCTAAGGCAAGAGGGGTAGGAGTCGTCTTAGAAACTCCCGATCAAACCTACATGCAATATGCCTTAAGACTTGGATTTTAAGCATCGAACAATACAGCGGAATACGAAGCCTTAGTACTCGGTCTCCGACTCGCAGCTAGTCTAGGAGTCACTCATCTCAACGTGTTCAGCGACTCGCAGTTGGTCGTTAATCAAGTCACTAGCGTGTATCAAATGCGTAAAGAGCAATTGAAAGCATACATGAAGAAAGTCAAAGAAATGATGGTTTTTAACTGTGCGTTGTGACTTGGATCCCCTGAATAGAAAATGCTAAGGTCGATCTACTGGCAAAACTTGCCTCTGCCAATGAAGATGACATACCCAGGTCCGTTCCAATCGAATATGTTGCTAAGCCGAGTATCGATGACCCGGTTGACATGATCGTACATTCAATAGATTAGGAACCTACTTGGCTCGACCCGATCGTCCAATATCTCGGCAGTGGAAAGTTGCCCGAGGATCGTGCAGAGGCCCGACGATTAAAGATCCGATCCTCTCGTTACACCATACTTAACGGGGTGTTGTACAAAAAAGGATTCTTCGGTCCTTTGCTACGATGCTTGAATACCGATGAAGCCGATTACATGCTACGAGAGATCCACGAAGGGATCTACGGAAATCACTAGGGAGGACGATCACTCGCGCATAAGGTCTTACGACAAGGATACTACTGGCCAACTATTCAGCACGACGTTTGTAAGCTCGTTCAAAGCTGCAACAAATGCCAACGATTCGCGACCGTTCCGAGACAACCCCCCGAGGAGCTGACTCCTATGACCGGCCCTTGGCCATTCGCACAGTGGGGAATCGACATCATCGAACCACTCCCATTAGGGAAAGGCCAGACAAAGTTCGTCGTTGTTACAGTAGATTACTTTATAAAATGGGCCAAAGCAGAGCCATTAGCTAGGATAATCGAACAGAAAATCATAGACTTTATTTGGAAGAATCGCACCCTTCAATACCTTATGCTTTCAATTTTTCAAAGCACTTTCGCCCTAGACACTAACTTAAATTAGCTAAGTAGTAAAACTTGGATCACTTTATATACAAACTACAAAGGCCTAAGTACCATCTCAACCAGAAAACAATTAGGATTAAATCCTTTAGAAATTTAACAAAGTTAACTAAGTGCGAAACTCGATTAGCCATGAAATCCGTGGGGATCGCTTTAAATACGATCTGCAAGACCCAAAACTTGCAAAATCAGTGACTCTAGGTTACCCTAAAGTTTAGAACCAAACTCATTTCCCGGCTGCTCTCGAGAATGAAATGAAACTTCGTATTAGGTCTAGACCGCACCTCGGAAGTCCGAATAACACGAAGTTAAGGAACTAGGACGGCCTCACTGGGCTTGACAATCATCTCGAAAATCAGGTCCGATGCCCCGTCCCGCGGCCATTCGTTTGGATCCGGAGCGAGGGAGTGTGAAAAACACTATTCCCTTTACAAAATAAATATCTGGAATAGTGATCTGGCACCATTCGCTTGCGCATCAGTATTAAGCAACCAGACCGTCAAAATCAGACTAAATTACACCCTCGGATTAAGAAAAATTTCAGGAACATTTACATGTACTTGGAATTTCGGATCGTGGCCCACTGACCGTTGAACTGAAAGTGGTCCGCCACGTGCGATCTGGGAATCCGATCGAGTCGAAAACGTAATCCCACATAGATCCATGTGTGGTGAGCTTAAGTTTGACGTTTGGCTCAAGGAGGGCCACCAGAACCTCTCTTTTGAGCTGGAAAAGTGACGAAATACCTATATTAGCAGTAACCCTTGAACAGGAGTCTATTTCGGTGAGTTTTGAGACTATATAAGGACCTTAAACCCTCTCTCATGGCAGCCATACGAATTTGGGATTTGAGAGAGGAAAAAGAGAAAGTGAGGGAGAAGTGGGAGGATCTCCCTACTATCGTTCCCTGCCACCACTCGGGCTGCACCATCCCTTCCTTGACGCTTTTCCCGGCGTTTCCGGCGTCGTTTCTAGGTATGAAACCCTAACCCTAATCTGTTTTGGGGTTTAGACTGTTGTAGGTTGTGAAATAGCTAACCTATTTCGTTCTATAGGTTGCCAAACTGCCGAATACGGAAGCTTAGCAAACCTATCGATTCCGTTGCGATTCTACGACAAAAGGTGCGGACTTTAGGTGTATAGGTTATGGTTTTCAACGCTTTCAATGTCAGATAATGATAGATTCATGATCTGCATGCAATTGCACAAGTATAAAGTGCTGTCTGTTTTCCGTTTCGATTAAAGATGAAAAATATGGAATTCTACATACTCTAGGTATTTGTATAAAGTACGGTGTACGTATATTTTTTGGAAATGTGTTTGACATGTTTATTTGTTGTATGGATATACGATATATGGATAAAATACTTATTTGGCGAAAGGATTCGCCTAAATACATGTTTTACTTATATACACTATGTATGTTGAAATTGCGTATTCTAGAAAATATTGTATACGTATAAATTTTGGAGATGTATTTATCATGATTATTTACTGTAATAATATATTATACATGGATAAAATACTCGCTTGGCTAAGGGACAGCCCTAATACATGTTTTGCTAACATGCACCATGTATGTTGTAATAGTGTATTCTAAGTGTTTGTGAAAATGATTGAATGAGTATGGAATCCTAATTCGTGCTCGCCATGACTAATTGTCATGGATTCATGATTTATGTATTGGCGATGCCCCTTTGACGAAAGGATTTGCCCTAAGTCACGCCACGGCCAATATACACTATATATGCTAAAATGTGTGGCCCAAGTGTTTGTGGAAATAGCTGAATGAATATGGAACTTGGGTTCCTGCTTACCATGACTATCCGTCGGGGTGTACGCGTGTTATGATTGGGGCAACTCCCTAGTGAAAGGATTTGGCCTAATGCCTATGTGATCGACATATGTCATGTATGTTGATGTATGTTTGTTTAAGTGTTTCTTGAAATGTCTGAATGTGTAGTAGTTAGCAAATTGTAATGTATAAGGGTGTTGAGATATGATTCTCAACCTCTTTTAACTATGTGTATGATCTCCTTTGATAGTTGTGTGATTAGGAATTGAACATGTACAAACTCATGCTTGTGTTGTGATTCATAACATGCTCAACTGCTTTATGATTTTAACTATTTAATGCATATGTTTAAATTTATATTTACGTTGTATGATCCGTCATGGGTGATGGGGGAGCGGAGCAACGAGTGCGTGCAACAGCCCTGGCAGCCCTAAACGGATGATATCAGACTTGATTGTATGAGTTGAATCTTGATCCATTACTGCTTTATCTATCTTCAATTGACTGTGTGTTGGGGCTATGATTATAGTCCAGGCAATCGGTAACGGGATTGAATTCGTGGTTGAGATTCATTTGCCACGTGGGATGTGTTCGACGAACTCGAGTCGTGCGTTGCCTGTCGGCAGTGGTTAGGCCACATGAAGTTGTTTATGCACTTCATGTCGTGCAGCTCAACGGGCGATCGTGCTAGTCGAGCTCATCAAGTAACCTGATCTGCCTTATGCATGTTCACCCTGTTTGGACGCTACTGCTTGAACCTAGGGTAC
Source organism: Magnolia officinalis (assembly GCA_021015155.1). Lineage (NCBI taxonomy): Eukaryota > Viridiplantae > Streptophyta > Magnoliopsida > Magnoliales > Magnoliaceae > Magnolia > Magnolia officinalis. The sequence continues at coordinate 24,521,994 of JAJHSJ010000016.1, read as the reverse complement.
CAAACTTACCAGTGAAACCCCTTTTAACCATGGTACCTCGATCTGCTAAGACGCATGAGCCGGGCATGGTGGTATGGGACACCGTGGTTGAGCTGTCGGCCTACGCTGGGGCCATGTACCTCCCCGTAGTGATCATTGCGCAACCAGACTTGTTAGCCGAATATGGTGGTATGGGACACTGTATTCGAGCTGTCGATACCTACGGCGAGAACGGAGTACGGTGAGACCTGTACTCGTGCTGACGGGCGACGAGTTCTCTGTAGTATCTTCGAGTATACTCCAAGGGCTGTGATTGGCGACGAGTCTTTCACAGCGACTTGAGTATGAGTGGAGCCGAGTACGGTGAGACCTGTACTCGAGCTGACGGCTAGTGATTGAGCCGAGTGCGGTGAGACCTGTACTCGAGCTGACGGTCAGCAATTGAGCCGCATACGGTGAGATCTGTATCCGTGCTGACGGGTGACGAGCCCTTTGTGATGCCTTCGCTAAGCCCCTCAAACCCTAATATCGTATGAGATTAACTAGGATTGACGACCCTAGAATGGATCATGTTTGGGAATGATACAAGGGAGGTACCTTAGTTTCCAATACTGCTGTTTGAAATGGACTAATAATAACTCGGTAATCATGATCATCATCGCACCGCATGTGCTTAGTAGATGTGGCGCACTGAGGGAGTTCAGCATTCGCGAACGTAAGATGATGTCGCATGAGGGTGGTTTGGCAAGGGCATACAGCATCATGTCATTTCATTCTCGCATTTAATAAGATAGTTAAACTTGTTTGATTTGTACTGCTTTATCATTACTGCTTGACTGAATTGATAACATGTTAACCTATGCTTTATTGTTCCACTGAGTTGATCACTCACTCCCACGTTACGGGACGGTGTTGTACACACCAACCAGATTTGTTGAGTTTCAGGTGATGGCGATGCTTGTGAAGCAGAGCCGGACTACTTCTATGATGATAGGAGGATTTCTCCTATCTGTATCTCTCTGACAGGTCAATGAAGACCTGATAGTGTATTGACGGGGCTATGGTACGTGGGATAAGAGACATTACACTTCCTTACATTTGGTATATTTTAGAACTGCACTTGTAATTATTTAACTTGGTAATGTTATCACACTCTGGAGACTCATCATAGTTTATATGTTTTATCTATCTATCACGGTCTTCCACTTGGAAATTTAACTGTCTCTGGAGTATGATATGCTGTTTTGGCTTAATCTCACTCATGTTCAATGCACGAATACAATCAACATTCAATCATCATTCATTTTGTTGCATAAGTGATGTTCTGGAACTCGGGAGTTGAGTTTATGCTGACCCCCGATTTTCAGGGCGTTACAAGATGGTATCAGAGCATGATTTTGATTAAACCGGACCTGAGTTATGGTCACACACGCACACTGACGCACTTTGACTTAAGAGGGAGCGACGGAACATAGAAACAGTCATAGGTATTCTGATTTCGCCAATCAGCGAAGTTCACTAAAGTTGAACGCCGAAATCGAGTCCGTATTCAACCATGGTCGCACGGGTCGACCTTAAAACATTCCTAGACTGTCTATAGATGCTTCTAGATTACAATCCACCTCGCCCCAACCGTTGAAAATTGGTAGAATATGGGATAAGAGTGATGATGATAACTACTCCGAATCCTCGGAGCTTCTCTGGACTACTCACAGAGACTTCCCGAATCCATGAGGAAAGAAAGCAGACAATATAAATAAATTCTAATACATTCGAAATTGATTAATGAATGCTTAAAAATGAGTTCACAGCCCTTTAAATAGGGATACCAAGTAATGGGAATGAAATCAGAAACAAACTACAACTAAAACTTCTAGAATTTGCGACTTACTATTAGGTCGTGATGTCTACTAGTGTGCAAGGTTCTCAGCCAAAAATAGTAAGTGTCCTATTTGGCTTCACCAAACCATCCTCCTAATTATTCCAGGCTCTTTTCACAATGAGCGTAACTCCTAAAGCTCGACCGATGAAGAGTAATTAAACTAAAACTACCATTTTTAGCAAAACGAAATTGAAACGGGGAAATGACCGTCAAACGGAGGATTTTCTCGCAATTCTGGGCTGCGCAACCTGGCATAGCTGGGTTGGTTGGCTTCATTAGCTCGTTCTACCCCAAATTCATATATTTTACGTCAGATAACTCATTCCGGATTGCAAGTTACGTCCGATTATCCCAAAACTACCCGAAATGGAGCGAATCGAAGTCGGGGGCCTCCCCACTTAAATCCGATGGGACCCAGGGTCGAACCAGGGTGCATTTGGCACCTTGGGACCACAGAGAACACGGCCCCACCGTAGCGGCATGGTTCCGGCCAAGGCGGACCGCGGTTCCGGCGGCGGACCGCGGTCAGGTTGGCCCACTCGGGTTGGGCCGGGTCTGGTCATGGTCGGCCCGACCCCTAGGCTTGTGTGGTGCATGCGAAATTGTGGGGGGACCCCTATTTCACGTCATTTTGCCCCCCTCTCTCTCAAACACCCCTCCAATCTCTCTTTTCCTCCTATTCTTGCTGTTTTCTCTCTCAAACCTCCACTCCAATCGCCCATTTCGTTGTTTCCTATCCAACCATACATCACTCCATCGTTTATAGCCCTACCTATCCTCCTACCCTCATCATTCTCTCTCATTTGAGCTCCTACACCCCTCATTTGGAGCTCAAAAACGTGTAACCTCTCTACCCACAACCATCTCTCCACTTTCCTTTACAAATCCCTGTTCTTTGGGCCTCTACAACCACTGTTGAGACCCAAGTTCGTGGAGAACCAAAAACTTCAGCCCCTTTTCTCCCTTTAGGGCCCGTTCGGCTAACTGCGTTAGGTGAGTAAGGTGGATTGAATTGTAAAAGTAATAATAAATGTATGTGTAAAGTATTGTCCCTAGATTGGGTGTATTCCATGTTTTCTAATGCCATGTTTGGAATGTTAGCAATTAAAAGTAAATTCCGAGATTTCCTTTCAAATAACACTTAGAAATTCATTGTCCTGGGATTTAGAAATCCCATCTCACCCTTTTCCAACACAAGACCCACTTATCTATATTTTTATCCCACCCACCCTCCTACCAACCTTGCCATTCCCAATCCTGAAGTAGGATTAGCAATACAGTCCCATTTAATACAACTTAAGACCACTGACCAAATAGACCTTTGGAACTTGGACCTAGAGCAGTGCTCCTAGATTTCGACAGACCTAACCGTAGAGGAAATCCAACAAATTAATAATGTGAACCTTAGGATCCTCTTAGCTGGTATGAGCATATGTGAAATGCTCGTGCGTAGTTAAATTCGAGTTCCGGCAACCCAATTCCAGTCAGACAACTTTGACCCTAGGCAATAAAATAATTTCTTTATTTAGAAAGGGTATAAAATCATCTGGTGTATAAGCATAGACTTTAGATTACAACTAGTGGATTACCGCTGCTCATAAGTTGAGCCTAGGCTGCTGATTAGACTAAGAAATGTAAACGACTAACAATGCTAAGATGATTGAGTGATAGACGTAGTTAGTTGGCTTGAATAGGTTGGAGCGAGACCCCGTTCCGTTGTTGAATCCCCTTAATACTTTAGGCTTCCTTAGTAACTCTTAGGGAGCTTGTTTTGACGTAGAAACTATTCACGATTAGAGAAAACCTATATATCCATTGGATTCAATGTTAGGTCCAATCAATACATCCCTTAGAATTTCCTTCTCGAGGACTTAGTACAATCGGGAACACGGAGTAGAGAAACTACATATAAGCAAGGTATTCGCGGTTTGAATCGAATTCTCAATCCTGGTAGTGACCAATGAACCCATATCTGATCAAGCAGAAGGTCGGGATCGACTAGGATTAAGAAATGATATGGCAACTTTCTGTCTTCGCGAGGCAGAAGGTCCATGTATCCGACTCAGACCCACCACACAACATTCCTTCCGTGTTGGCCCGACCACTTACAACTAAAAGTTTATAACTTCGTCTTCGAGAAGTGTTAAGAACATATAGTCAATAGAGATTTTCTTTTAGGCCCCAAGGAATTACCCAAATGGGCAACAATTAGTTAGGAATTAGGTCTCAAATCGCATGCCATGTCGGCATACATATTGTGCGTATGAACGTAGAAAGATAGCCTGCCTGTTAAGCCAGACATCATTAAATAGGATAAGTCTGGACCGCGACAAAACCCTTGGTAGAATTAGGCATCTTGCCTCAAACTACACCTGCCCCTAACATCAACTATATTACCCATCATTTTTAGCTCCTCTCGATACCCAGTAAATTTTAAGGGGGGTAGAACATTATGAGCCCAAGCTAGTTAGGTCACCTAATACACCTCTTTGACCTGGGTGGGGCAGCAAAAATATGGTGGACCCTACCCCACTGGCCCAGGATCGAAACGGTGCTCGTTGAGTACGAACATTATAGAAGCCCTAGCAAGTTCTACTATAAGGAACCGTTTTAGGATGATCTAGTACGATTTGATTCCCCATTTCCTTGACATAGATAATAATGATGACTCTCTTAGACTAAGACCTAAAGGGCAACCTTAGAAATAGACAATTTTAACCTTCCTGTGGTGGACATTCCCTACGTTTCTAGAGTGATCGGACTACGGAGTTACTGACATCTACAACTGCGAAGTTTTCGCGGCTTGACCCAATTCCCAATCCTGGGTGACTACCGATGGACTCTCTGCTGACGAGCGGACGACCAGGATCCATCAGGATTCGGAAGGGATACGATGAGCTTCCTACCCTGGCCCGGTAGATGATCAATGTATCGGGATCAAGCCCACTACAAACGTCTCTCCGTGTTGGTCAAACATTGAAACCAGCTTACTCTAAATTGCTGGGAATTGTCGTCAAGACTCCAAATAGGTACAGAAATAAATTGTAGCAAACCATCAGGGTATGAGAAATGGATAGAGAAATAAGTTTTAAGGGGGGTAGACTAAAATGAATCAACTGGTATATACCCTACCACGCATAGAAACTTGGAAATCAATAAGTCTTAGGCAAGTGAAATAATAGGAATCTTCCCTTATTACCCTTAGCCAATTTCGGGGACGAAATTTTGTTTTAAGGGGGGTAGATTGTAACATCCCGGATTTTTGCCAACCTGGGATTAGACGTCCTAGGGCAATGGGTCGATCCTAAGACCTTATCAACTTGTCAAAACTCAATCCCACAGTCTAAAATTGCTCTTTAAACCATTTTCTTCACAAATCCCACCCTTCACTACCTTATGCTTTCAATTTTTCAAAGCACTTTCGCCCTAGACACTAACTTAAATTAGCTAAGTAGTAAAACTTGGATCACTTTATATACAAACTACAAAGGCCTAAGTACCATCTCAACCAGAAAACAATTAGGATTAAATCCTTTAGAAATTTAACAAAGTTAACTAAGTGCAAAACTCGATTAGCCATGAAATCCGTTGGGATCGCTTTAAATACGATCTGCAAGACCCAAAACTTGCAAAATCAGTGACTTTAGGTTACCCTAAAGTTTAGAACCAAACTCATTTCCCGGCTGCTCTCGAGAATGAAATGAAACTTCGTATTAGGTCTAGACCGCACCTCGGAAGTCCGAATAACACGAAGTTAAGGAACTAGGACCGCCTCACTGGGCTTGACAATCATCTCGAAAATCAGGTCCAGCCGATGTCCCACGGCCATTCGTTTGGATCCGGAGCGAGGGAGTGTGAAAAACACTATTCCCTTTACAAAATAAATATCTGGAATAGTGATCTGGCACCATTCGCTTGCGCATCAGTATTAAGCAACCAGACCGTCAGAATCAGACTAAATTACACCCTCGGATTAAGAAAAATTTCAGGAACATTTACATGTACTTGGAATTTCGGATCGTGGCCCACTGACCGTTGAACTGAAAGTGGTCCGCCACGTGCGATCTGGGAATCCGATTGAGTCAAAAACGTAATCCCACATAGATCCATGTGTGGTGAGCTTAAGTTTGACGTTTGACTCAAGGAGGGCCACCAGAACCTCTCTTTTGAGCTGGAAAAGTGACGAAATACCTATATTAGCAGTAACCCTTGAACAGGAGTCTATTTCGGTGAGTTTTGAGACTATATAAGGACCTTAAACCCTCTCTCATGGCAGCCATACGAATTTGGGATTTGAGAGAGGAAAAAGAGAAAGTGAGGGAGAAGTGGGAGGATCTCCCTACTATCCTTCCCTGCCACCACACGGGCTGCACCATCCCTTCCTTGACGCTTTTCCCGGCGTTTTCGGCGTCGTTTCTAGGTATGAAACCCTAACCCTAATCTGTTTTGGGGTTTAGACTGTTGTAGGTTGTGAAATAGCTAACCTATTTCGTTCTATAGGTTGCCAAACTGCCGAATACGGAAGCTTAGCAAACCTATCGATTCCGTTGCGATTCTACGACAAAAGGTGCGGACTTTAGGTGTATAGGTTATGGTTTTCAACGCTTTCAATGTCAGATAATGATAAATTCATGATCTGCATGCAATTGCACATGTACAAAGTGCTGTCTGTTTTCCGTTTCGATTAAAGATGAAAAATATGGAATTCTACATACTCTAGGTATTTGTATAAAGTACGGTATACGTATATTTTTTGGAAATGTGTTTGACATGTTTATTTGTTGTATGGATATACGATATATGGATAAAATACTTATTTGGCGAAAGGACTCGCCTAAATACATGTTTTACTTATATACACTATGTATGTTGAAATTGCGTATTCTAGAAAATACTGTATACGTATAAATTTTGGAGATGTATTTATCATGATTATTTGCTGTAATAATATATTATACATGGATAAAATACTCACTTGGCTAAGGACAGCCCTAATACATGTTTTGCTAACATGCACCATGTATGTTGTAATAGTGTATTCTAAGTGTTTGTGAAAATGACTGAATGAGTATGGAATCCTAATTCGTGCTCGCCATGACTAATTGTCATGGATTCATGATTATGTATTGGCGATGCCCCTTTGACGAAAGGATTTGCCCTAAGTCACGCCACGGCCAATATACACTATATATGCTAAAATGTGTGGCCCAAGTGTTTGTGGAAATAGCTGAATGAATATGGAACTTGGGTTCCTGCTTACCATGACTATCCGTCGTGGGTGTACGCGTGTTATGATTGGGGCAACTCCCTAGTGAAAGGATTTGGCCTAATGCCTATGTGATCGACATATGTCATGTATGTTGATGTATGTTTGTTTAAGTGTTTCTTGAAATGTCTGAATGTGTAGTAGTTAGCAAATTGTAATGTATAAGGGTGTTGAGATATGATTCTCAACCTCTTTTAACTATGTGTATGATCTCCTTGATAGTTGTGTGATTAGGAATTGAACATGTACAAACTCATGCTTGTGTTGTGATTCATAACATGCTCAACTGCTTTATGATTTTAACTATTTAATGCATATGTTTAAATTTATATTTACGTTGTATGATCCGTCATGGGTGATGGGGGAGCGGAGCAACGAGTGCGTGCAACAGCCCTGGCAGCCCTAAACGGATGATATCAGACTTGATTGTATGAGTTGAATCTTGATCCATTACTGCTTTATCTATCTGCAATTGACTGTGTTTGGGGCTATGATTATAGTCCAGGCAATCGGTAACGGGATTGAATTCGTGGTTGAGATTCATTTGCCACGTGGGATGTGTTCGACGAACTCGAGTCGTGCGTTGCCTGTCGGCAGTGGTTAGGCCACACGAAGTTGTTTATGCACTTCATGTCGTGCAGCTCAACGGGCGATCGTGCTAGTCGAGCTCATCAAGTAACCCGATCTGCCTTATGCATGTTCACCCTGTTTGGACGCTACTGCTTGAACCTAGGGTACCAAACTTACCAGTGAAACCCCTTTTAACCATGGTACCTCGATCCGCTAAGACGCATGAGCCGGGCATGGTGGTATGGGATACCGTGGTTGAGCTGTCGGCCTACGCTGGGGCCATGTACCTCCCCGTAGTGACCATTGCGCAACCAAACTCGTGAGCTGAATATGGTGGTATGGGACATTGTATTCGAGCTGTCGATACCTACGGCGAGAGCCGAGTACGGTGAGACCTGTACTCGTGCTGACGGGCGACGAGTCCTCTGTAGTATCTTCGAGTATACTCCAAGGGTTGTGATTGGCGACGAGTCTTTCACAGCGACTAGAGTATTAGTGGAGCCGAGTAGGGTGAGACCTGTACTCGTGCTGATGGCTAGTGATTGAGCCGAGTGCAGTGAGACCTGTACTCGAGCTGACAGTCAGCAATTGAGCCGCATACGGTGAGATCTGTATCCGTGCTGACGGGTGACGAGCCCTTTGTGATGCCTTCGCTAAGCCTCTCAAACCATAATATCGTATGAGATTAACTAGGATTGACGACCCTAGAATGGATCATGTTTGGGAATGATATAAGGGAGGTACCTTAGTTTCCCAATACTGCTGTTTGAAATGGACTAATAATAACTCAGTAATTATGATCATCATCGCACCGCATGTGCTTAGTAGATGTGGCGCACTGAGGGAGTTAAGCATTCGCGAATGTAAGATGATGTCGCATGAGGGTGGTTTGGTAAGGGCATACAGCATCATGTCATTTCATTCTCGCATTTAATAAAAGTAGTTAAACTTGTTTGATTTGTACTGCTTTATCATTACTGCTTGACTGAATTGATAACATGTTAACCTATGCTTTATTGTTCCACTGAGTTGATCACTCACTCCCACGTTACGGGACGGTGTTGTACACACCAACCAGATTTGTTGAGTTTCAGGTGATGGCGATGCTTGTGAAGTAGAGCCGGACTACTTCTATGATGATAGGAGGATTTCTCCTATCTGTATCTCTCTGACAGGTCAATGAAGACCTGATATTGTATTGACGGGGCTATGGTACGTGGGATAAGAGACATTACACTTCCTTACATTTGGTATATTTTAGAACTGCACTTGTAATTATTTAACCTGGTAATGTTATCACACTCTGGAGACTCATCATAGTTTATATATTTTACTATCTATCACGGTCTTCCGCTTGCAAATTTAACTGTCTCTGGAGTATGATATGCTGTTTTGGCTTAATCTCACTCATGTTCAATGCACGAATACAATCAATATTCAATCATCATTCATTTTGTTGCATAAGTGATGTTCTGGAACTCGGGAGTTGAGTTTATGCTCGACCCCCGATTTTCAGGGCGTTACAATTATTTACCGATTTGGGATACCTCGGACCATTATCACCGACAACGGGAAGCAGTTCTATAATAAGCAGTATCGGGAGATGTGTGATAATCTCGGAATCAGAAATGTCTACCCATTCCCCCATCATCCTCAGATGAATGGACAGGTTGAGGCAGTCAATAAGATCATTAAACAACACCTCTGAACTAAACTCGATGGAGCTAAACGAGCATGGGCTGAAGAGCTTCTTAAAATACTATGGGCATACCAAACCACTGCTCGAATGGCCACAAGAAAAATTCCTTTCTTCCTTACATATAGATCGGAAGTCGTCACCCCGGTCAAGATTGGGTTACCTTCAGCCTGAGTCAGCTCGTTTAATGAAGAAGACAACGAAGAATTGCTAGCTCTCAGGCTCGACCTCGTGGAAGAACAAAGGGAAAAAGCTCGGCTACGGATGATGGATCGATAACGCCAAGTAGCTCGGTTCTACAATGCCCGAGTCAAGATCAGGCGCTTCCGAGTAGGAGACATAGTGTAACATCCCGAATTTTTGCCATCCTGGGATTAGACGTCCTTAGGCAATGGGTCGATCCTAACACCTTATCAACTTGTCAAAACTCAGTCCCAAAGGCTAAAATCGCTTGTGAACCCATTTCTTTCACAAATCCCATCCTTCACCACCTTGCTCTTCAATCTTTCTAAGTACTTTCATCTTAGACACTAACTTAAACTAGCTTAGTATAACTCGGATCACTTTATATACAAACTACAAAGGCCCAGGTACCACCTCAGACAGAAATCTTACAGGACTAAATCCTTTAGAAATTAAGCGAGATTTAACTAGTGTTAAACTAGAGTGCCTGTGAAATTAGCACCAATCACTTTAAATACGATCTGCAAGACCCAAAAGTTGTAGAATCGTTAACGCTAGGTTACCCTAAAATCTATGATCAATCTCATTACCCGGCTTCTCTCGGGAGCATCTCGAAACTCCGTATCGGATCTGGACCGCACGTCGGAAGTCCGATTAACACGAAGTTAAGGAACTAGGGCCGCCTTGCTGGGCTTGACAACCATCTCGAAAATCAAATCCAGATAGTGTCCCAGCGCTATTCGCTTGAGCTCGGAGTGAAGAGTGTGAGAAATGTGAAATTAATTCAAAATAAAATATCTTGAATAATGATCTGGCACCTCTCGCTTGCGGATCAGTTTTAGGCAACCAGACCGTCAGAATCAGACCAAATTACACTCTCAGATTAGGAGAAATTTCATACACATTTACATGTACTCGGAATCTTCGATCGAGATCCGCTGACTGTTGAACTGAAACTGGTCCGCCACGCGTGATCTGGAAATCCCACTGAAATGAAAACTTAATAGAACGTAGATCCGGTGTTGGTGAGCTTAAGTCCGACCTTTGGCTCAAGGAGGCCCGCCAGAAGTCCTCCGTTGAGCTGAAAAAGTCCCACTTTGGTTATAACCTAAGTATACTTTGACCTGGAGTCTGTTTCAGTGAGTTTTTAGGCTATATAAGGACCTTAAACCCTCTCTCATTCCAGCCATACGAATTTGAGAGAAAACCTAGAGAGAGAAGAGAGAAAAGAGAGAGAAAGTGTGGGAGCAATGGGAGAACCTCCCTGCCACTCTTCCCTGCCGCTTTAAGAGCTACACCGCTCCCTTCTAATTGCTTTCTCGGTGATTCCAGCTCCGTTTCTAGGTAAGAAACCCTAACCCTAATCTGATTTGGGGCTTGGGTGGTTGTAGGTTATGAAATAGCTAACCTATTTCGTTCTATAGGTTGTCAAACTGCCATATACGGAAGCTTAGCAAACCTATCGACTTCGTTATGATTCTATGACAAAAGGTGCGGACTTTAGGTGTATAGATTATGGTTTTCAACGCTTTTAATGTCAGATAATGATAGATTCATGATCTGTATGCAATTGCACATGTACAAAGTGCTATCTGTTTTCCGTTTCGATTAAAGATGAAAAATATGGAATTCTACATACTCTAGGTATTTGAAGAAAGTACCGTATACGTACAAATTTTGGAAATGTGTATGACATGATTATTTGTCATATAAATATATTATATGTGGATAAATTACCTGTTTGGCGAAAGGATTCGCCCTAATACATGTTTTGCTTATATACACTATGTATGTTGAAATTGTGTATTCTAGAAAATACCGTATACGTATAAATTTTGGAGATGTATTTGTCATGATTATTTATTGTACGAATATATTATAGATGGATAAAATACTCGTTTGGCTAAAGGATAGCCCTAATACATGTTTTGCTAACATACACCATGTATGTTGTAATAGTGTATTCTAAGTGTTTGCGAGAATGACTGAATGAGTATAGAATTCTCATTCGTGCTTGCCATGACTAATTGTCATGGATAATTGATTGTTGTATTGGCAATCCCCCTTTGACGAAAGGATTTGCCCTAAATCACGCCACGACCAATATACACTATATATGCTAAAATGTGTCGCCCAAGTGTTTGTGGAAATGATTGAATGAATATGGAACTTGGATTCCTGCTTGCCATGACTATCCGTCGTGGGTGTATGCGTGTTATGATTGGGGTAACTCCCTAGTGAAAGGATTTGGCCTTATACCTATGTGATCAACATATGTCATGTATGTTGGTGTATGTAGTCTAAGTGTTTGTTACAAAGTTTGAATGAGTAGTAGTTAGTAAATTGTAATGTATAAGGGTGTTGAGATATGATTCTCAACTCCTTTAACTATGTGTATGATTTCCTTGGATAGCTGTGTGATTAGGAATTGAATATGTACAAACTCATGCTTGTGTTGTGCTTCATAACATGCTCAACTGCTTTTATGATTTTATTTATGTAATGCATATGTTAAATTTATGTTTACATTGTATGATCCGTCATGGGTGATGGGGGAGTGGAGCAACGAATGCGTGCAACAGCCCTAGCAGCCCTAAACGTATAATGCCAGGCTTTGATTGTATGATTTGAACCTTGATCCATTACTGCTTTACTATTTGAAATTGATTGTGTTTGGGGCTATGATTATAGTCCAGACAATTGGTACCAGAATTGAATTCGTGGCTGTGATTCATTTGCCACGTGAGATGTGTTCGACGAACTCGAGTCGTACTTCGGTTGGTGATAGTGGTTGGCCACATGAAGTGCTTATGCACTTCATGTCGTTCAACTTGTTGTGCGCTCGAGCTAGCCGAGCTCGTCAAGTAACCCGATCTGTCTTATGTATGTTCACCATGTTCGGACGCCTCTGCTTGAACCTAGGGTACCAAACTTACCAGTGGAATCCCTTTTAACCATGGTACCTTGATCCGCTAAGACTCATGAGCTGGGCATGGTGGTATGGGACACCGTGGTCGAGCTGTCGGCCTACGCTGGGGCCACGTGCCTCCCCGTAGTGACCAGTGAGCTACCAGACTCGTGAGCCGATTATGGTGGTATGGGACACTATATTCGTGTTGTCGGCCTACATTGATAAGGTGATGGGAGAGCGGTGCAACCTTTGTGCGTAACAGCCCTGACAGCCCTTTGTAGTGACCTCGAGCATACTCTGAAATCGCAGTGAGCCTTAGGGTTTGCCGCGGTATATAGAGTATGAACTAGGCCTGTTTCTGTATTGTGATGAATCGTTTAAGAGGTGATGGGGGAGTGGTGTAACCTTTGTGCGTAACAGCCCTGGCAGCCTTTGCAGTGACCTAGAAAACACACCGTCGTCTGATATTAACTAGGACTGACGACCCTAGAATGGATCATGTTTGGGAATGATACAAGGGAGGTACCTTAGTTTCTTAATCCTGCTGTTTGAAATGGACTAATTAAAAACTCGGTAATCATGCTCATCATGCATTGCATGTGCCTGGAAGATGTGGAGCACTCAGGGATGAAAGCATGCCGCGAACGTGAGATGGTGTCGTACGAGGGAGGGTGTGGTGAAGGCATCCAGCATACCCGCATCCATATTTGCATTAATAAGAGTAGTTAGGAGTGTTTGGTTTTACCGCTTTATCATTACTGCTTGATTGTATTGATAACATGTTAACCTATGCTTTATTGTTCCACTGAGTTAGCTACTCACTCCCACATTACGGGATGGTGTTTCGAACACCCACCAGACATTGTCTGATTTCAGATGGCGACGCTACTTCTGAGGCAGAGCCGGACCTCTGTAATGACTACGATGCCTGCTTGTATTGGTTGTTTTCTGACAGCTTCCAGTGAGCCGTGTCCTGATCGGCGGGGCTTTCTGGGATATTGACTAGAGGACCTTATACATTTGGTATATTTTAGGATTGTACTTGTAATTATTTAATCTGGTAATGTTATCACACTCTGGAGACTCATCTTAGTTTATATATTTTATCTATCTATCACAGTCTTCCGCTTGCAAATTTAACTGTCTCTGGAGTATGATATGCTGTTTGGCTTAATCTCACTCATGTTCACTACTCTAATACAGTCAACATTTAATCATCATTATCTATGTTGCATAAGTGATGTTCTGGAAACTCGAGAGTTGAGTCACTACTCGACCCTCGATTTTTCGGGATGTTACACATAGTCCTCCGAAAATTGTTCCTAAACACTAAGGAAGCTAGTGCAGGCACATTGAGACCCAATTGGGAAGGCCCCTATGTCGTCTCGAGCACTATCGACCCGGAACGTATTGGTTGGAAGACCTCCTTGGGCAATTACTACCCCATCCTTGCAATGCCGAGCACCTAAAGATCTATTATCCTTAGATTGACCAATCGAGCGTTTGAGAAGACTCAATTAAGCAAAGAATGAAAAGCATGTAAACTGAATCAAATGAATAAGAAAACCGAGTATATTCATTCATCAGTATGAGTTTTACATCGGATTACATTAATCTTTACTTCGGAACTACATTGATGGAAAAATGAAGATAGGGGCAAAAAGGAGTTGGCCACGACGCGCAATGTCCTCTCTCGGTTGCAGATGCTCTCGAGCCCGCCTTGAAGCTTGGTGTGCTTAAAGTGCTTGAAGCTTGGTGTACTTGAAGTGCTTGACACCCAAAATGAAGCTTCAAGGTTCATCAGGAGCCAACTCAGGAGGTGGCTCAGACTCAGCTGCTGCCGCCACTCTGAGCAACTTCTGGCGCTGCCTCTAGAGCAGCTTCAGAATCGAACTCGATACTAGCCGCAGCATCAGCAGACCCAGTTGCCTCGGCCTCTGGACCTTTGGACCCAGAGGCACATTCGTCAAATCCCGAGAGATCAAGGTCATGAAAGGCTTCCTTCATCAGTCCGACACACTTGGTGTAACCGTCCTGATACAAGCGATCCCATTCCTCTAGATACTCTTGGGATTCAAGAAAGGCCTTTACGGCCTGATTCCTGACCTCTTCTTTGGCTTTCTCAATGGCAGCCCAGGTCTCAGCTTTAAGCTGAGCTAACTTGTCCTCTGAGGAGGCATGAGCTTGACGAATTCGTTGACTCTCCTCGTGGGCCTCTTTCAATAGCGAGGCCATGTGAGCACACTCGGCCTTGGCATCCTCGATGGCCTTCCTGGCAAATCCCAAGTCACCAGTTATTATACCAATCCGAACCACGACAGCTTCAAGTTGTGCTTTCGCCTCCATTGCCTATTTCCGAGCCGTTTCAGCCTCCGCCACCCAATTCTGAGCCTCGGTCAAACCCACGCTAGCCCTGAGTAAACAAGGGGCAAGCTGCAAAAGAAAAAGGCCAAGTCAGATAAAAATTGAAGGAATCAGCCAGATAAGTGAGAAGTTCAACTCTTACCTCGAGCAGAATCTTTATAGCATGAGAGAGAGTCCGCCTCTAGGGAGCTTCAAAGAGGGCAGCGAATTCTTTCTCGCGCCCGTGAGAAATCGCCCAAGGGACCCTGTCCGACACAGTCCATTGGAAGAACGACGCCTCCTGTTGAGTCGTCTCCCCTCCTGAGGGCTCCCCCCTCTGCTCTCCTTCTACTCCGAAACCTGCTCGACAACAGGTCCTAGCTCAGGGGCCGCATGAAACTCGAGAGCCACCGCTACCGCCACTTCCTCCCCTTCCTCTAGGTCGGGGATTATCATGGTCGGGATGGCTGGTGTGGCTTGCCCCTTAGCCTTCGAGACCATCTTCGGCCTCTTCGGAGGACGAGCCTCGGATCGAGTCTCTGACCATGGAGGGGCCTTCATCTTGGAAGGCGGACGGAGAATAGGCCTTACCTTAGCTATCTCTGCATAAGAAGCAGGACGAGTTAAACAAAACTAAAAAAGAATACGACAAGAAAACCAAAGATACCTGTCACAGCCGAGTCCAAACCTGAGTCAAAGAGTAGCTCCGACTAGAGGAGTATCTTCCAAGATCACTCCTTCGGATTCAGCACCTTCAGATCCTTGATCCGAGCTAAAGCGCCTGCTCCGAACTTCGGCCTTCGCTCAGGAATATCTGCAAAACGCGTTCAGTTAGACTCAAAAACATAACAGTGAGAGAAAATAAAGGAAAAAGTGCATGCTGAGTCACTTGCTTGGGAGAATGCCCGAGGAATGCGAGGTTCGATAAGTCCTGGCTTGGCAGTCTCCCAGTGGCCACACGCCCAGAACCATCTGTCTCTCTAGTGCTTGTTAGAGGTAGGAGGGTCAGTTATCAAAGGCTCGCCCTTATTCCGCCAAGCACACAAAAAGTACCAACTGGGCTGCTATGGATTCGATCGTACTTGATATAAATGGACAAACTCGTCGATAGTCAGTGGGGGCTACTGTAACAACCCGAATCTTCAGGACCCAAGTACACGACCCGTGTCCCAAAAACCTGAGTGTTAACCTTAAAGGATGGTCAGATATAATATTTTTCTTTTATCAGAGTAAGCAGATAAGCGTAGAGTGGACAATTAAGCGTAAAAGGAAAGTTCAAATTTAATTTAGAGTATACAAGAGAATGCCCATAATGACTTATACAAACCAATGTCTCCATTCTTACAAATACAAAATGAAATAGCATTACATGTGAAACAAGGTAAACTGCAATAATCTGGAGCTGTGAAATCCTGTAGCAGCCCTTAGCAAATATAATCATGTACCCTTATCAACCATAGCCTACTCCTCATCAATATGAACATGAATGTCGTTGGAGCCACCTGTGCTACCTGTACGGTTATATATTTGATGGATGAGTGGCCAACTCAGTGTGAATTCCCCTCAAGATTACACACCGCCGCATTAGGTAAGCATAGTTATAAAACAACAAGGCAATCAAAACATAGTAAATGCAGTCTTATTATATGCATGGATGCGTGAATGCAATCATCGCCCCGGGGATGCTCATCCGTGAGATCATCGAACCTGGGAAACATCATCCAATCGGGTCCCCATGCAATCGACCCAGGTAAAACATCCAGACGGTCTGTGGCCCGGGTAAAACATCCAGACAGGCAATGTGACTGGTCATCAGCGCAACATTCAGCGTAATCGCGGGGCATGAAGATCCAGGTCATCATCATAATCGAATGACTGGTCATAATCGCAACATTTAGCGTAATCGCAGGGCAGAGTGATCCAAGCCATCGGAATATGCCATGTATGCATGATTTGCCAACCCATTATTAGTCCATTTACAATCAGCAGGTTTAATAAGCTCAAAGGTCACTACGGGGAGCTCAGAGCCCAGCGTAGGCCGATAGCTCGGGCATAGTGTCCCATGACCACCATCCCCGGCCCATGAGATTACCACCTTAGGATGTTTAATGGTACCCCGTCAACTAGTGGCCAATCATATTACAATATATGGGGCTTACCATCGCATGGTTGTACAGTATAAAACATTCAACCCATATAGGAAAAATACTAGAACAAAGCCACATAGGGCGATATCAAAGTAGGCCACATAGGGCGAGTATCAGAACCATGCGATAAAAGACCATCCTTGAAAACCATTGGACACCACAACCCTGGATGGTAGGCCGACATCAATGATCCATCTAAACCACACTCAGTAACCACCAAGTCGAAGGTCCATTACGATCACAACTAGTCAAGTTACATCCCAAGTATGGGTGTACACTCATATGTGGGAGTTTCCCACTAATGTACCAGTATAAGTTTCATAAGCAATCCACAAAAATAAATCCACAAGCATGAACAATTATACAGGATAATTAAAAAGCATGTAAGACAGCAATTCAGTTTCCACCAGCTAACACATGTGATTTATAAAGGGAGATATCAGTTATAAATTTAAATAAAAACTACGACCTAAGCTAATGAGAAGATGGAAAGCTCAAGGGGAAGAATCATCACCTTAAACGATAGTTCTTTCCTTGATTTGAGTGATCGTGAGTACCTTGTTATCTGGTATTGCGTAAGTATTTCCCTAAAGTTAGTTCCAATATAGTAGCTTGTGTTATAAGGCATTTCTGCCTTTGGGATGAATAGGGCTAGCCAGGACGTGATGATTTAAGGGACATGGGTCCGATTCAAGGTTGTCAAGCCCACCAATCATGATCCAATCGCTGGGGCCTGGGTTAGACATGAAATGTCCCCAAAGATGGGGCCTGAACTGGGCCTGGACATGGCCCTATATTGCTGCCCAAATGACACCCAAACTATCTTACACTAGGGCCTAAGTAGTTGGGTCCCATCCAAGCCCAAGTTGAGCCGAGTTAGGCCGTCCTTGGCCCAACCTACCATGGCCTAATGGGCCATTTCCAACTGAACGTGGCCCACCAGACTTTACATGGTGCGGCACACCTGTTTACATGATGCGACCCACCATCATTGTTGCATGTGAGGCTCGCTGAGGTTTCGAAAAGGGCCTAAGTTTGGGATGATTTCAGCCCATTACATGGCCCAAACAAAAGACTAGTTTCAGCCCAGATCATAGCCCGCCTAAGGACTGGTTTTAGTGTAAGTTATAACCCATCAGCTACGGATCTGATTTCAGCCCATATGATGCCCGCTTACCGGCCATGTTTAGTTCATTTTGGGCCCAGATAGAGGCCCATCAAAAGACCGGTTCCGGCCCTAATCTTTGGACCAATCTCAGCCCAGAGGGTGTGCTGGCTTTGGGCCCACAACATGCACATCTGAAGGCTATCTTTATGGCTCAGCCGTTCCCATCTGACTTGAGGTGCGGCCCATTTTGCAGCCCCATTCGTGGCCCAGCTGAATGAAATGTTGGCAGCTCGGATTGAGGCCTAATTCTGGGCCCAATTGAGGGACGTCCTCAGCTAGGTAGGAGGTCGTTTCTAGCACAGTTACACAGTCCCTTCAGAGAACTGGTTTCGACCTTGATCAGAGGCCTGGATTTCGACCAAGCTCAGGCCCATCTGATGGTGTCTCGCACTCAGATCACAGCCGACTCTCAGCCTAGCACAGAGCCCAACTAAGGGCCTGATTTCCATCACCGCTCCAGCCCATGATTTGGACCTTTTACAGTTCAGTGCATGGGCTGGTTTTGGCCCACCACATATGGCAGTTTGGAAACTGTTTTCATGGCCACTCCGAGTCTGAAATCTTGGCCCGAATCATGACCCATTTGCTGGTCTTTTTTTTTATCCCATTGGAGGGTTGTTCATGGTCCAATGCATGGCCTCCAAACATGGCTGGAACCTTCATGAAAGGAAGGAAAGAACAGAAGAAAAATATAAGAGAGGCTAGGCCCTTACCTGGCCGGACCTGTGAGGTGGCCCACGTCTCCTCTCTCTCCTACTTCTCTCCCGTTTTTCTCTCTTTCTCTTTCTCACCCATATCCAACGTCTGAAATCTGCCAGACCCACTCCAACAGTGACCCAACTGAGTCAGGTTGGTGTAGTAGGGATGAGGAAGAAGGTTGGCTGTTAATGGCGGATTGACGTCGGGGATGTATTTCTTCGAACCGACTCTTCGGGGAAGTCCAGATGAACCCCATGGAGCTTGTAGACAAGCTTTTTCAAAGCTTCAGGGAGGATTAGGCGGTGGGTTCGAATGGAGGAAGTGGCAGTCATTTTCTTTTGGGTTTTTATAAAAGAACGGAGGAGAGACATTTTCTCTCCCGCTTTATAGTAAACCTAGCTCACTCACAACCCTTAGATGGGTAATGAGGGGCCGTGATTAAATCCCAGTGTCTGACTTCCGAGAACGGCCAATGGGAAGGAAACTTTGGCGTCGGTTTTCAACTAAAACCCTAACACGTGAGCAGCGCATGGGTGGCTTGGATTCGTCCGAAACAGAGACTTGTGATTGGAGGAAGGATCCTCACATGGATCACGACAGCAGGCTGGAGAAGGAAAAGAATCCATTTCCATTTTTGGCAATGAAGTGCTCGTGAGACTTTAGGTTGAGTTTCCGTATATTCACGTGTGCATGCGTACAAAAGGGTCCCACCTTCCTGGATGGATTTGGGAGGGCTACAACCTGAACGGTTTGGATTGGATTAAGGTGGCCCACCTTGATTACAACGGAATGATTTGGGAAGGCTAGAAGCACAAACAGGCTTGTACGCTTTCCACTTGCGCCCGTCCTTGTGAGCACGTATGTGCATTTCCACGTGCAGGTGAGCTAAGGTTTTGGTCAGCCACATGTTGTGGATGCGATGAACGGCTCAGATCACTCGTCTGCATGATGGAGATGGGCCACTGATTGCTCAAACGCAAGCAATCCGTTTTAAACAGCCGCGGGCAGGATGCACGTGAAGAGAAAGGAAAGAGGAAGTTTTCCTCTTCGGGACAGCGGTTCAAACACTGTTTGACCGGCATGGTGCATTGCAGGTGCACATCCACTGTGCTACACACATGGCGAAAATGCGGGGTCTACAGTGATGATCAAGGAAATCCACTCCGTCCATTTGCCTGGGAGGCTCAAATGAATGTTTTTGACCAAAGACCAGGCTGATCTAAAGCTTTGGCGGGCCATACTCTTAGATTTAGGGTCCTACTTGAGGATTCTAGCTGATCTAAGGGTCGGATCCTCCCGAAATTGAACGTCAACGGTTAAAAGGGTCCAAGGGACTATTTAAGCTAAGACTCAATAGTCAGATTATGGAAATATGGCCTGTTATGATTTCTATAACACTAAATATTATGTCATACTACCTTTAATAATATTATATTATTATTATTATTATTATTATTATTATTATTATTATATTCTCTATTATTATTTTCCCCACGAATGCATGCATTTTAGTCATGTTGTGGGTCCCACTTATGATTTTATATTATTATTATCATTTATATAATTTGTCATATTTAATTTATATTTTCACAAATTGTTAATATGCATAAAATGTATGAATGTAAGTAAGCGAAACTTATTATATATTATTTGTGTATCATTTGTATGGTGATACGTGTGTTATGTTTTAAATCATATACAAATTGTTAATTTGCTTGAAATATGTCATCCACTATAAATCTTTCTAGTATATTTTATTTTTATATATTATAAATCCTATAATTTGTAATTTATATTTATGATGTTGCAAGTGTATACACATAGTATGGATTTTGGTTACGTATCAATATGAAAATCCTAAATCTTTCAAGCATATATAAATAACCTTCCATAGTGCATATGCTTATGTTGTATTTTTTTGTATTTATATTACATTAGGTTGCATTATTTATATATATATTTACATTAAATTATACATGGTAACACCCGAGTACTGGAAAGTACGGGGTGTTACAGCTACTCTATCTCAGCCCACAACACTGATCATCCGAACAAGTTCCTTCACACGTTTGGGACTATCTGCCCAGACGTTATTTGGAGTCGGGAAAGTAAATCACGAGTAATGCCTTGGAGGGGCAGACGCAAGCCGCATTGTAAAATGACCTGAAATATTGCGACCATCTCAGCAGGAGGATGGTCGAGTAATTCGCTCAGCAGGGGAAGATGAAGGATGACCGAGTTTCGGGACATGGTACCTGGCCCTAATCCTATCCAGGTCCACCTCGGTTAAAACCGAGGGAACCGAACCCTTCTACTCGTCTCCTGCCTCCCCTCTCTTGGCTGCCGACTCAACAGCTTTTGTCGATCTCCGTGTGGAGACCGACTCACTGGCCCCTTCGATATCTTCATCTTCTTCCTCCATTTCCTCCTCAAGAGGATTAGGTCTGCCAGGGGCAGTTGTCAGTGACGACTCTCCACGAGAGGGACCCACCGAAGCAGGGCGCTCCGCTGATGACCCAGTTACCCTCTCCAAGTACTGAAAGGCCTTGTTGGCACCAATGGCCATCTCCACCAGCAGAGAGGGCGATTCCGAGACATTCCAGAAATGTCTCGCTTAGCCCTCGTCATCGGAAGCTCCCTCTCGAGGGCTCTGGGAACCGTGCATTGCCATTAAAATTCAAAAAGAAAGGGAGGGAGAGAGTTTGAAACTCACCGGAGATATCGATATAGACCAGAAAAGGAGCGAGCGTGGAAGCAAAAATCAAAGAGGAAGAACAAAAATGGCGAAAGACGGGAGGACAGTGAAAATGGAAATAGGAAGAAAAGAGGGTGCGCAAAAATGGGAGAGACGCGTCCCACTCCTCCTTATATAGCCCTGCCACGTGGCAAGGGCATTTAAGGAGAAGTCGAATCGACGGTCGTTTCAACTCCCCCGCCCAACACGTGGTGCACGCCGATTGACGGAAACGTCGCCTTCGCCACGCGTCTAAAGCTCATTAGCCGAAGAAACGCTTTGATGACTTCTTACACGTGCGGCCTCGACCAATGAATCGACGCATATTCAGGATGACACACGACTCCTGCGAACATTAAATGCTTCATCATAATATCGGTCTCTGGTCAAAGCCGACCCAAAACTCTTTACTCCTTAGCATCAACACAGCTGACACAAGGAGTAAGGGGGCTTACTATTGGGGAAAAATATGAAAAGTCCAGAGATCTGGTTATGGAATGGACCAACTCTACTGACACGGCCCAGGATCCCGTGACAATAAGCCTGACTGAGGCAAAAGAACTAAATGCCTCAAGGAGAAACTTAGCTCGGATTGCAGGGAATATAAACCCCGACCGAGACTTATAAAGTCACGAACCAAAGGTAAAGTACATAAGATGCATGAAGTTGACTCAGAAGATGAGGCAACAACATCTAAAAGGCCGATTAAGGCCTAAAGTTTAGAAGTCACCTGACCGACCGTAAACCAACCCAATTAGGTCGGTCATAAGGTCGGCTATCAGAGTAAGAGAGGATGTCGATTACGGATCGGCTCCATCTCGCCCAATAGATGGCAAGCAACTTGATCCTTAAAGCTGGCCAAGACTAAACTCATCATTAGAGTCGGTCAGGACTAGCCCGAGCAAGGAAAAGACGGCGTAAATGAAAACGTTGTCTCGAAAATCTCATAAAAGGATCCCCGATCCTGAAAATCTCGGGATTGGATGGAGACCAAAAACGGATTGAAATCAAAACCTCCAAGATATCAGGAAGAGAATCCCTATAC
The DNA here is from genome assembly GCA_021015155.1 of Magnolia officinalis. Taxonomy (NCBI): domain Eukaryota; kingdom Viridiplantae; phylum Streptophyta; class Magnoliopsida; order Magnoliales; family Magnoliaceae; genus Magnolia; species Magnolia officinalis. The sequence goes on along the minus strand of JAJHSJ010000016.1, from coordinate 24,499,371 downwards.
GACGGGACCCTCCCATTCCTATAAAAATAGGAATCTCCAAGCTTAAAGGTACGCAGAAAACTCCTCTCAAACCCTTCCTCTACAGTCCTATCACTGACTTTAGCATCGGAGGGTCCCCGGCTTTAGCCAGGGTCTCCTTTGTTTATTCCTTTTGCAGGTGGTTGGACGGCAGAGGGTGAACTTGTTTTTTGCATCAACAGATATAATGTGAATCGGAATAGTGGGTTTGAAAGACTTGGAATTGCCACTAGCCAACGAATCCTTTAAGCCCGTTTGGGAGCGTGGATTTGGAACCCTCTGGATTTGAAATCCTCCTATTGTGTTTGGCACTTTGGATTGGGAATCAACTTTAATCCAAAAATAGCTATGCATGGTATATTTATAGGTTTCTTGAATTTAATTACTAAATCAACTTTAATATATCTAATTAGTGAACATAAGGTTTAACACAATGGTTGAAATAGGCCCGCTGAAATATATGTTTTGCCCAAAAATTATGAAATTCCAAGTCCTGGATGGGTCACAAGTACAAAATCATGTATGAATGACTAACTAATGATTTTAATCATTGATTTACATGGACAATGTTTGGATGGTGTTGATCATCATATTAAAGTAATTATAGTGATGCAATTGATAATCTAATTATTTTGGGACATCATTAGTGGGCCATGTGCCCAATAGAATAATAGTCCGGTGACATACGATGTTACACATGCAACTCTTGGAAGGATTTTAGATGTAATCCAAGCTCTCACTATGGATTTCAAACCCTCTCTTTGAGGGGATTTGAAATCCCCAGTTACTTTATGGTCCAAACAATCAGCGGATTTGAAATCCCCCAAATCCATGGTGTCAAACGACCCTTTAGGATTTAAGGTTGGATAGACCCATAAAATCACCTTAGATTAGGGAATCAAAGATTTTCCAACTAAGATAGCTCATAAATAAGGTTTGTGAATAGAGACTCTAAGTAAGGACCTCGATAAGAAGGAGAGAAAGGACTATGCATCATTCAATCGCTCATGCATATACCTTGTCTCTATTTTGGCAGGATTTAGGGTTTTTAAGAAATTCTCGAGGTTTGGAAAAGTCTTATACTAATAAACTAGCCTAGTTATCGATGATGTTAAAAAACCAGCGAGTGAGTTATTATTCACCTAAATCACCATTAAGAAGATTGCAGTGTCTTAACTTAGGGTATATTTAGATAAAATAATAGCTACGAAAGACAAAAGAAAAGAAAGGCAAATATAATATATGAATGATGTAACAAAATATAAACAAGTACTATGACATTATCCCCCTTGAATCACTACTAAGAAAATCAAGATGTCTCACCTTGGGGTGAGTTTAAAGAGACAATGACTACTTGGAAAGAGAAACAAATACAATATATGAATTATCAAAAGAAGACAAAATAGTTCAAGCAAGACTTTGACTTCTTTTGCACCAAGATCTGATATTCAACAAGGTATAGAGCATACGATCAAGAACCACTTAAACTATTAGCAAGGGTGTATAAAAGGAGAGATATGCATAATGTTAATAGAAATGAATAAAGTGTATGGCTGGATTATCGCCAATGCATAAGGAGATGTGAGAGAAAGAAATGAGAGCTAGCATAATCTTCCAAGGAAAAATGAATATAGATCTTAGATCTTAACCCTACTGTCTTAATCTTGGACGGTTGAGATGGCTTGGTTGCTAATGTGGATGGGATTAGATGGTTTTTATGGATGGGGTGTACACTCTAATCTTACTACTCTTACTAACTCTCACTTTGTATACTCGTTTTCACTCTCTCTACCCTAACCCTCACTCGATATACTCACTCTCATTTTTAGCTTTGAATTTTGATAGCCTTCTCTTATATATCTTTCATCTCCCTTTTAGAAATGAGAGGGGTGGGCCTTTAATTAATAAAAGTTGACCTGGTAATTTTATAATTTGTAATAATTTGGAGGGTAACTACTGTCATGAGGCATAATATGGATGGTTGGAGGGTATGTGTGTAAGACCTGTGTCCTAACCTGTACTGTTCCGTCAACTCCCGCGATCCTTCCCAGTGAATTCTGGCAACCTACGACCTATAATCGACGTTTGTGCGTGACCTTAAGTCGTATCCCGTAGATTTGAGTCTACTTAATCCGACACTTGTACCATTGCGATCGCACCGTCGCCGCGTCTTACACACTGATTCGATACCCTGGACAGGAGATGTGGCCGCGTTCAATTCGAGGAAAACATCGCGCGTTTGTAATTCCAAGAGAATCTCTACAACATGTCTCTTCAATCAATCACTCAACCAATCAATCAATCACCTCATGTCAAGTACAAGAGCAACCCCAAAATCAACTCTCTCTCACCCTCTCTCTTACACACCCATACATGTCAAGTACACCTATCAACTCCCATCCATCAATCCATCACCCATCTCTCTCTCTCTCCTCTCTCTCTCTCTCCTTATAACCCCTTCTCTCTCTCTTTCTCAACACAAATTCCAAGCAAAAGAAGTGGTAGACGTCCAAGCACTTTCAAGAGATGAGAGTGTTGTGTGTGGCCCACTTTCTATCACAAGACCTATCATCCTAGCCCTTCATCTCTCATCACCTTCCATCAAAGTAAGACACAAAAATATCGGCGTTCCATCGGACCAAGAAGATCAAATAGTGGGTGTTTCTATAGGCCTAGATTTCATGTTTTTATGATGGGCCAAGTGAGGCCTACCGATTGATAGTATGGATCTCACTTTGGACCCTAGATATGGCCGATGACCCACTATGATTCACGTGATCATTCCATAATGGGGCCATTCTCCATGGACCCCATCATGATGTTTACCTTCTAGTTTGAAAGGGGTCATCTAGACCTTCCATTTTAGTGGAGAGGGAATCTCCATCATTGATTTTTTATTTTTATGGGCCCACATGTATTGGGACCTACTTGATGTATGATTAAATGCATGGAAAGGGAGGGCTCATAGTGGCGGAGCCCTCCATCATCACGTCTCTCTCTCTCTCTCTCTCTCTCTCTCTCTCTCTCTCTCTCTCTCTCTCTCTCTCTCTCTCCTTCCTTTATTTTGTAGCCCACATAATGAGTGTATGTGGTATCTAGACCATCCATCAAATCAACCCCATGGCCGACCAAACCACGTGGGCCCTACCTTATGGATGTTGGGGAAAACACAAACATCAGATTGATCCAAATCAGGTGGGCCACATCCATGTGGGACCCACCTTGAAGGTATATATTCACACTGTTTGTCTAGTGTCCTTGGACGTTGGACGTGGTTTAGTGAAACGTGAATTGACAGGGGGATGTGTAAGCCTAGTGTCCTAGACCGTACCGTTCCGTAAGTTCCCGCGATCTTCCTGGTCGAATTTCGGCAACCTTCGACCCTTAACCGGTATTTGCGCGCGACCCTGAGTCACACGTCATTAACCCGAGTCGACTCAACCTGAGACTTATACCATAGCGACCGCGCCGTCACCGCAGTTCCGATGCCGCGACTCAAGCGCCGATCCGATACTCTGGCCAGGAGATATGGGTCAACATTCGGTGCGAGGAAAACACTGCGCATGCGAATTCTGAGAGAATCTCTACGACTTATCACGTCAATCAATCCATCAATCAATCCCATCATGTCAAGTACACATCACCTCACACCCTTCCCCAAGCAACCCTCAAAGTCAAAAGTTTCTTACACCACCCATACCTTTCTTACACAATCTACCACAAAAGTCAAAAAGTATCTTACACACCCATCACTCACCACATCCATCACTCCATCACCCATCTCTCTCTCTCTCTCTCTCTCTCTCTCTCTCTCTCTCTCTCTCTCTCTCTACAACCCTCTCTCTCATTCTCAAACCACTTCCCAAGCAACTCCAAAGCATCACATGTCCAAGCCTCTCTAAGCTCTCCCAAGCAACAAATGTGGTCCACTTCCTACCCTCTCATCTTCCATCTCCATCATCAAAACTTCATCAACTTCCGTTGAAATCGAAGCCTAGGCACTACCTTCCCATTGGACCAAGGAGTGGACGGTGGGTGATCTTGGACCCAAATTTTTCCTTTTTATTATGTATTCGTTTTGTGATTTAAGGGTCCATCTCTATTGGGACCCACCTTGATGTATATTCTATATCAAAGAGGGGCCCATAGTGGTGGGGCCCATCCATAACCTCCGACATCGCCGATCTCTCTTCTCTCTTCCTGTCTCTCTCCTTCCCTATGGTCATGGCCCACCTATGATGTGTGTATCTCATCCATGCCGTCCAACAAGTGGGCCACTTTGATTCCGGTTCGGGGTCTGCATGATCGGACGGTCACACAAGCCCAGATGATAGGGAGAAATAAATATCAGTTAAATCCAAATCTAGTGGCCCACTACGTGGGACCACCTTAATGCATGGACATCATCCAGCATCGTCCAGCTTACTGGACGGTGGCTGGACGCTGGACAGATATTACAAATATATATATATAATATATATATATATATTATATATATATATATATATATATATATATATATATATATATATTACACTATATATGTGTGTGCTGTACGTGTACAGCAGCTGGAGAGCTACTGTAAGGACGTTGTCCAGCAACGTCGACCCACTATGTTGTATATTCCCACCGTCCATGGCCTAGGACGGTGGGACTGCTCATGGGGTGTGAGTTATATACATACCGTCCATCCCATTCAGCTGGGCCGTCCATGTGTTGGACGGCCAGCAGTAGGACGCTGCGTCCCTGACGTCGGCAAGTTCTGTGGGTCCCACGTCAGATCCACACCGTTAAGACGAGTGGGACCCAGATCCATAGCTCAACTGGCAGACCGAGTGGAAGATGCCTCGTTTCAACACTTGTGGTCATAGTATCGATCCCTATGTATGTGGCTAACAGGGAGTGTATACTGACGAAGTGTGTGGATGGACAGTGGGTCCATGGGACCCACCCGTGCCCTCCACCCATTCAGATGGGCCACACCACAGTGCGTGTGAGATCCAGACCGTCCACCGTCTTTGGACGGTGGGACACACTCCACGTGTGGGGCCCTCTTTGTTGTATGTGACGGTCCAGGCCTCCCAAGGGCCTGGACGTTACATTTAAATAATATATATAATATTATATTATATTATATAATATGTGCATGAGGGTGGGCCCTACGTGGACCCACCTCTTCTCCCTTTCAAGCATAAAAGCTGCACAACAGCAGCTAGATTTATAAATATATTATATTTTTTTTATATCTATCCTTAAAGCTGACAGCAGCCTTATATATATATATATATTATAATAGGTATGTGTTGTATCATGCCGTTCAACCATTTGTGAGATTACCCCGGACGACACGGGAAAAAGAATGATGTCAGATCTAAAGTTCAGGTGGACCCCACCATTTATATAGTAGATAGTGACATCCACCATTCAAAACTTCTGTGGGCCACCATCGTTCCCAATATTGTTTCCACTTTATTTATCTCTATGTTAACTTGTGGATAGGTCAGATCTCAAATATACATGAGGGTGGGCCCGATTTGATATACATGAGGCCCATCGGTGCGACCTATTTGATGTACGTGAAGCCTGTTGGTGTGGTCCATATAGTGTAGCCCATGTTATGTGGCCCGCTTGACATAAGAAGCCCATTGAAATGTATTCGAGGCCTTAGTGTGAGGCCCACCTGTTGTGTATATTCGAGGCTCGATGTGATGTATGTTGGCCCGTGTGACGAGGCCCATGTGAAGTAAATGAGGCCAATCATGACTGTACGTGAGGCCATGGGCCACTATATGTTTAGCCGTATGTAGGCCACCCCTTGGGAGCAATGCTGGTTTGACGTCCACATTGATGGGCAATAATGGTTAGATGTCCTCATTGTGACCTTCCCTTAGGCATTTTTAGGCCCATTCTCTTCATGGGTTAACCCAAATAACTGGGTCCCATTCGCCGTAAACGGATGACTCCGTGCTATCAGATTTAATATAACCATGGTCGGGTGCCGATCCTTATACTATGGTTGATCGACTGATCATCTATGGACCCCACTTTATTTATCTGTTAATTATGGGTGCCGATTGTCGAGACCAATGCCGATTATCGACCCTAGTCATCGGTGTCGATTATCGATGCTGATTATCGATACCGATTTTGAGTATGTGACAACAGAACATCATCATAATACATGCCCATACGCATCATCTGCATGCTTGTGATGAGATGAGTGATTAATCATAGCACATGCCATTGGGCATATTGTTATGGGACTCTCTGAAAAAGGGAGATGCCTACATGAGCACACGGTACGCGCATGATTGCTATATGACTGGATTTCGTGATTCATGCATCTCTCATTGTGTGGCATGTATACTGTACACCCTAGTGACATCAGGGCCATAGCCGTCACAGACATATCGTGGTTGGCAGGATTAGATACCGGAAATCTTGTTCTACATGCGGTGTTATAGATATCATTAGGTGAAAGTCCCTAAACCCTTATGGTACCATGAGGTTGTTCCAATGTCTAGACTGAGTGGGTGCACGAGCGTCGAGTGCCGATTACTAGAAGGTCGCGCTTTCCACTGTGTCGTGGTCGGTTGGAAGAGGGTGCGGCCTTACCCACCAGAGTGGAGGGGGCAAAGCTAGGCTGAGTTTGACAAGCTCGAGGAATGGGTCCGCTATCGACGAGCTGAGCCCGATGTTGGCAGGCGGATAGTGAGGTCTCTTCCACTTACCTTATTGTGCGCGATTGGGTGGCAATTTGGTTTAGAGTGTACTAGACCCTAGTGATATTCCAGAGATGAGCTGTATTGATATGTGGATTTAGATAGGGATTTGTATGCTTGAATTGCATCTCGCATCGCATGGCCTTGGTACGGCCGACATCATTCATGCCTTGCATCGCATAGCCTTTGTATGACTAACGGTATTCATGGATTCATCAGCATGTTCCGCATTACTCTGATACTACATAACTGTATTACTACCTTGCACACACACTTTCACCACCCTCTAAGCTTTCTATAAGCTTATGCACGACCGTTGCATGCAGGTGACGTTGGACCGTGGCAGCGCTGACGCAGGAGTGCAAGGCAGATCATCTTGAAGCTTTTTGTCCATTATCATTGTATTTCCCTTTATGCTCATTGTACTTATAAAGTTTTTTATCATAGTGAAAATGTGATGGAGTTTTTGGTTGTTGTTTGTGGGTTATGCCTTTGGTTATGCTTATTACGAATTAAACTGACACTGAAAATCCTCCTCGTAACATCCTAGATTGAAACCTGATGAATGGGCGCTGGGAGCTGAGAATGGGGTACTACGGAGGCTGTCGGCATCGGATTTTGCGATTGGGAATTTTGTGAGCCCAGTTTCCGAGTTTGGGGCATGACAAGATGTACTAATAGCAAGGTTTTTAGGGTGGGCCGTCATGCAGGCCCCACATTGATGTATAAATCTAAATCACGTTGTCCATCCTATTTCTCGGTTCATTTTAGGCATTGAGCCAAAAAATGAAGCTGATCCAAAACTCTGGTAGGCCACACCGTCTAGAACATTATTTTAATAGTTAAAAATTATTAGGGCCCATTGTGGTGTTTCTATACGTTGAAAAATACCTAATATTGGGCTTGTTAGACCCGTCACAAACACAGGGACCCAACTGGTGAAGTAGATCTTCCTTATACAGGCCCCACCTATGAAAATCCACCTAATACAAATAATATATATATATTATACAGATAATATATATGTATACTGAGAGAGAGAAATGGAGTGGGCGGCCCCCATGTGGGACCCACCCTGGGGTATATATTGTATATCCCCTATCCATCCATTGATCCAAACCGTTGGACGGTCTGGATGTGGGACATCAACACCGTGTTGTATGGGGCTTATCCTCACCATCTGCCCCCTTGCTGGATGGTGGGACCCAGCCACACTTGTGTGTCCCCACCGTCCAACTAAGCTGGGATGTAGCCCTCCATGATGTATATTACATCTAACCCGTTTATCCATTTGGCGAGCTCGACCTAACGATGGGCCGCGTATGAGGACCCCTCCCTGATGTATGTGTTATATCCAAACCATCCATTAATTTGGTGAGCTCGTTCTATGGCTTGGGACAAAATAAATAAATAAATAAAATAGATCTAGCATCATGTGGACCACACTGTAGAAAACAGTGAGATTGAACGTCTACCATTGAAACTCTTTTGGGGTCAGAGAAGCTCTGGACCAATATGATATTTATTGGTTCAGGTCCTTGTGACCTTATAAGCAGATTGGATGAAAAATAAACGCTATGGTGGGCCCATTGGGGTTTTAATAGTGGAAAAATCATCATCTCCACCGTTATTTGTGGCATGGTCTAGATGATCTTTTGATAAGATTCATTTGTTTGGATAATGTTCTAAAATGATCTCTATAGATGGATGAATGGTGCGGCCCACCTGTTGTATTTAAGAGGCCCAATATGACGTACTCGGGGCCCATGGGTTAAGGCCCATTGTGATGTATTTAGAGCCCATTTGATTCAGCCCATTGATTCGGCCCATTTGATTCGGCCCGTTTGATTCGGCTCATTGATTCAACCCATTTGATTCGGCCCATTTGATTCGACCTATTTAATTTGGCCCACTTGATTTGGCCCGTTTGATGTAATTAAGGCCCATGATGATGTATATTAGACCCTTGTGCTAGGCCGTGGGCCCCTATCCGATTGGCCCTATGAGCGCCATTCCCTGGGAGCAATGTTGGTTAAATGACCACATTGATGGTCAATGATGGTTGGACTTCCACATTGTGACCTTCCCTTAGGCCTTGTTAGGCCCTTCCTCATCATTCTCTCGTGGGTTAACCCAAACACTTGGGGCCCATTGATTTTTAATTGATCCATCATCGGTCGTCCATCTACGGACCTCACCTTGCGTCGAGGTTGATTATCGATGCAAATTATCGGTGTCGATTGCCGATACCGGCTACCGATTGCCGATTCCGATTATTGATCGATTCTGATTGTTAAGGCCAATTTGCCGATTCTGATCATCGAGGCCGATTAGCGATCAATTCGATTGTTATGGCCGATTTGCCGATTTTGATCATTTAGGCCGATTATCGATCGATTTCGATTGTTGTGGTCGATTGCCGATTCCGATTATCGAGATCGATTATCGATCGATTCCAATTGTTATAGCCGATTTGCCGATTCTGATCATCAAGGCCGATTATCGATCGATTCCGATTATTGTGGCTGATTGCCGATTCTGATCATCGAGGTCGATTATCGATCGATTCCGATTGTTATGGCCGATTGCTGATTCTGATTATCAAGGCCGATTATCGATCGATTCCGATTGTTGTGACCGATTGCCGATTCCGATTATCAATGCTGATTAATGATGATTCCGATTGTCGTGGCAGATTGCCGATTAACGATCGAGGCTGATTATCGTGACCGATTGTCGATTCCGATTGTCAAGGACAGATATCGAGGCCGATTATCGAGGCCCAATGTGATGTATATGCAGCCCATATTTGAGGCCCATTGTGATGTACATTCGGCCCGTGTTTGAGGCCTAATGTGATGTATATGCGGCCTGTATTTAAGGCCTGTTGTGATGTGTATTCGACCCATGTTTAAGACCCAATGTGATGTATATGAGGCCTATGTGATGAGGCCCATTGTGATGCATTGAGAGCCAGGCGATAGAGCCCATTGTGATGTATATTAGGCCCATGCGAGAGGCCCATCATGATGTGTATTAAGCTCTTGAGTGAGGCTCATGGTGTTGTATATTTGGCCCTTGTGTGAGGCCATGGGTCCACTATATGTTAGGCTCTATGTGGGTCATCCCTTGGGGCCAATGTTGGGTAAATGTCCGCATTGTCGAGGCCGATTGTTGATGTCAGTTATTGAGACCGATTATGAGTATGTGACAACATATCATCATGATACATACCCATACGCATCATCTACATGTTTATTGTGAGATGTGATTGACCCTTGCATATGGCATAGTACAGATGGCTTATGAGACTCCCTGATAGGTGGAGTTATCCCACATGAGCGCACGGTATGTGCAGGATTGATGCATGATTGGACTGCATGACTCATGCAGCTTGCATTGTGTGATTGTGATTACTGTACGCCCTAGCGACATCAGGGCTGTGACCTCCACGGGTATGTCGTAGATGACCAGATGGGACACCAAAAATGTTTAGTTCGAACATCTGGGCACTTTGGATGTCCGTGGGTGAAAGTCCCTAAACTCCGAGGCCAGGAGACGCCCCAACGTCTAAACCAAGTGGATACATGAGCGCCCGAGTGCCGAATACCAATAGGTCGCGTCTTCCACTGTGTCGTGGTTGGTTGGAAGGGGGTGTGGCCTTATCCGCCCGAGTGAGGGGGTTGTAAGCTAGGTTGAGTTTGACTAGCTTGCAAATGAGTCCCCTATCGATGAGCTGGGTAGGTATTGGTAGACTACTGGTCAGGCGGATAGTGTGTCTCTTCCACTCACTGGGCTGTGTGGCTAGGGAGGTGGCAGTCAGTGTGGAGTGTAATAGACCCCGGTGATTCCCCAGAGAGGAACCGTACTGATATGTAGACTAGATATATGACACCCCGTCACCGTTGCACATGTGGGCGGGTGCACGTGGGCGGACGCTGATGTGGGCGGGTGTGATGTGAGCAGGGCTGAGGCTTGGGCGAGCTACCAGTGGTTGACAGGCTACTGTGCTGGCAGGCTACTTAGCAAGAGTTACATACTCATTCATTCATCCATTCACTATCCACTCGGGCTGGTGGTGCGCAACTATTTGTTACGTGTACCTTCGTAATAACCAGGATTTCGGTTGGGGCGCGTGACTAACCTGAGATCATGAGTTTACCATATTGTGTTTAACTATCCAAATTTAGGTATGGGAGTGGTTTGGATAGAATTCCCTTGTGATGGACCCCGTAGCCTGCGATACTACGTACTATCATCCTGACTTCACTCCAGCTTGGTCAGTTCATTCGCATCGCATATTGCATGTCATCTACGACATATGGCATTTTGGATTGCTACGTTTCTGCACTTATATGACTTAGACGGACTTGGCAGGATCTGCATATTGCATTTCATTCGCAGTATATGATATTTGGCTCATTATGATCTGCATTGCGTATTCTGATATTATATGACTCGTGGACTTACCAGTATATTTCCGCTTACTCTAATATTATATGACTCATGGACTTACCAGTATATTTTCGCTTACGCTGATATCATGTGATTCATGATCTTGTCAGTATTTCCGCTTATTCCGATGATGTATGATTTATGGGCTTTATTGTATAGTTGGCACTTACCTTACACACACTTTCACCACCCTCTAAGCTTTCTATAAGCTTATGCACGATAGATGCATGCAGGTGGCGTTAGGTCTCGGTAGCGTTGAACTTGGAGCATGCAGCGGACTTCTGGAGCTTTGATTTTGATACATATGTATTTCCCTTTCAGCATTGTATTCAAATGTTTACATTAGTAGATATGTGATGATGTTGTTTTGTGACTTGGTTATGCTTGTGGTTATGCTCCATTACAAAAAAATAAAAATAAATTCACACTGAAAATCCTCCTTGTAGGATCCTAGGATCGGAATCTGGCACATGAGTGCCGGGAGCTGAGAATGGGGTACTACGAGGCTGTCGGCACCAAATTTGGCAATCGGGATTCCTGTGAATCCGATTTCCGGGTTTGGGGCGTGACAATGTGGTACCATGGATTTACTTCAAGAAGTGGTAAAATTAGTAATTTCATCCTTTAAGCATTGGTTTTCCATTACCATTGTTCAAAAAAATGGCGATTTTATCCTGAGGTAGCAATCGACAACCGAGTTATTGCGTGAGTGTTGGTTTTTCATTACCATTGTCCGAAGAAAACTTGTGAGAGATCTTAAGATCTGCCCAATTTTGCGAAGATTTGGGCGGCAATAAGATTGTCACATGTTCACAATTTTTGTGCTTTAAGTCCTAGTAACTTTGAAGCCCTATTTACCGAATGGGCTTGTCCACATGAGGTTGGTTGATGGTCTTGTTGCCACTTACACCCATTGTAAATTCGCGATGGGTGGCTCTACATTATAAATGGCTTGGGAGACAACAGGAGCTGCCTAAGCAAAGGTTTGCACTCCTAATTTGCATATGAATCCTACAAGCCAATTGGGCCCAAGAGTCTTATTATGAATTGGGTTGGATGGGTTGTATTCTCAAAGAGTTTCCAAGCTTTCAAGTCATTTATTTTGGGTTAAGATAAATGCATCATTTGCTAAGGCAGGGTGTCTACACAATTTGATCCAAAACTTTTGTGGCCCCCAAGAATTTTTTAACAATTGATGTTCGATCACCATTGTTTCCTATAGTGTGGTCTATTTGAAATTGGATCTACTTTATTTTTGTCTCTTGCCTTAAAATGAGCTGAAAAACTGAATAGACAGTGTGAATAAAACACATACATCATGGTGGGGCTATAGAGCTTTTCCAATACCGACTAGTACTGAGGTGGGTATTGGAGGGGTCACCACTAAATCTGATTCCCAAGCCAAGCCAGGTCCAAGCCAACGATGACTAGCCTAGCCAAGTAACCAAGGCATCATATATAACTCAGTGATAACTTCGGAGAAAAAAATTAAAAAAATAAAAAGAAAAAAAGAAAAACGCACCCGAGCCACCCATCCATCAAGTCTCCCACCAGCATGTGAAAAAATTTAGGTGATGATGACCAGGTTAGTCCTATAAATCTAAGACGAGCCTTTTTAGCTCAGTTAGGGCTAGCGCTAGCGCTTTCGACACCAAGGCCGAGTCAGGGCCAACCGACTCAGGGGTTGGACTTGACTCAGGAAGAAGGAGGAAGCTGAGTCGCATGTGTACAAGATTCAGCGACTCAGCTTCCTCCTTCTTCCTGAGTCAAGTCCCGACTCACCCGACTCAGGGGTGACTTGTGATATCAGTGATATGGAAATAGATTGAGTCTGACCAAGTCCTAAAGAGTCATATTAAACTGGTCTGAATCTTAAAACCACGCTGGACCCTAGCTAGTTCCGGTCATTGACTCTCAAGAGAAGCATCTTGTTCATGAGAAAACAATGCTAGGACAGATAAGATTTCGGTGATGAACTGCCACTATTTTTTAAATAACCGTTACTCAACCACCGTGCATATGCATGGCACAAAATCACATTAATAGAATTATTAATAACCATTCATTAGGTAGTTATCAAATATCTTATTAAACTCTGCACTGATGGAAATTTAATAAACAAAATTTTAGATCAGCCAAAATTTCATATTATGATGAAGCCCAGTATGGGGTCCACCATTTAGATGGTGTGGATTACAGTGTATGTTTGTGTTGGGATTTGTGTTGCAGAATCACACAGATCTAGATCTAGGATAGCAATCCAAGAGCACCAAGTAAACATAAGAGAACACAAAGATTTAACATAGAAAACCCTTACGGGAAAAAACCACGACACAAAGCGATAGATCTTCACTATGAAAATAGAAATTATAAAGAGAGAGGACTTACCCGATTCGAACAACCTCGAATCTCACCTTTGCTACACCCTTTAGAAACCCTAAAAACCCTTTTAGGAAACCTTGGAAAACTTTTAGAAAGTCTTAGAATTACTTAGAAAGACCCTAGGGTCCCCTATTTATAGTTTAGGAAACTCTACTTACGCACCTCTCTGAAACCGTCTCAAATTTACGCAGTCCGTGCAGAATCTGCACACCATCTGCGTAACTTTCGACTGGTCAAGCCTGGGCTTCAACTGGTCGAAGGGCACTTTCAACTGGTCAAGCTTGTCCCTCGATTGGTCGAAGGACCCGAAAATTTCAGAAAACATCATCGTTGGACTTCGAGTCGAGCGGGCTTTGACTAGTCGAACCAGCCCCTCGATTGGTCGAGTAGCGCGATGAAGAACAGATTTAAGACATTCGATTTACAACAATCTCCACTATGTCTTCAATATTTAATCGTGTAGCTTCTTGACCTCTTCTCTTATCTTTGTGTCACATCATAGCTTCTTGTGCATACTTTGTCCTCCTTTTACGCTATCACAAAGCCCAGAGAAGTTGCACAGAACTTAAACTTCTCTGTAGGAACGTCCTTGGTGATCATGTCTACTGTATCTAAATCCACATGCCCAACCACCTTTGCTCCTAAAGACGTTGTCTTCTTACTATCTCACCACTACCCAATATTGCTTGTCGGGGTATTTACTCACAACACCGATAGCTTGTGTAACATCCCGGATTTTTGCCAACCTGAAATTAGACGTCCTTAGGCAATGAGTCGATCTTAACACCTTATTAACTTGTCAGAACTCAATCCCAAAGTCTAAAACTGCTTTTGAACCCATTTCCTTCACAAATCCCACCCTTCACCACCTTGTTCTTTCAATTTTTCGAAGTACTTTCACCCTAGACACTATCTTAAACTAGCTAAGTATTATAACTTGGATCACTTTATATACAAACTACAAAGGCCCAGGTACCACCTCAGACAGAAATTACTCAGGACTAAATCCTTTAGAAATTAGGTGAGAATTAGCCAGTGTTAAACTAGAGTACCTGTGAAATTAGCACCAATCACTTTAAATAGATCTGCAATACCCAAAACTTGTAGAATCATTGACGCTACATTACCCTAAAATCTAGGATCATTCTCATTACCCGGCTACTCTCGGGAGCATCTCAAAACTCCGTATCAGATCTGGACCGCACGTCGGAAGTCCGATTAACACGAAGTTAAGGAATTAGGACCGCCTTGCTGGGCTTGACAACCATCTCGAAAATCAAATCCAGATAGTGTCCCAGCGTTATTCGCTTGAGCTCGGAGCGGGGAGTGTAATAAATGTGAAATTAATTAAGAATAAAATACAAATTTATGTAATCTGGCATGTCTCGCTTGCAGATCAGTTATAAGGATTCCGACCGTCAGAATAAGACCAGATTACACCCTCAGATCAAGGATATTTGCCCCTACGTGTCAGTGTACTTGAAATCTCTGATCGAGATCCGCTGACCGTTGAACTGAAACTGGTCTGCCACGTGCGATCTGGAAACCCGACTGAAACGAAACCTCAGCTGAACCTAGATCCAGTGTTGGTGAGCTTAAGTCCGACCTTTGGCTCAAGGGGGGCCGCCATAAGTGCTCCGTTGAGACGGAACAGACTTGCTTTGATTATAACCTAAGTATACCTTGACCTGGAGTCTATTTTGGTGATGTTTTAGCCTATATAAGGATCTTAAAACCTCTCTTATTCCTCCCATACGAATTTGAGAAAAACCTAAGAGAGAGAAGAGAGAAAAGAGAGAAAGTGTGGGAGATGTGGGAGATTCTCACTGGTGCTCTATCCTGCCGTACTACGTGCTTAATCATCGCTACCTGATCGCTATTCTGGCGATTCTGTCTTCGTTCTTAGGTAAGAAAACCCTAACCCTAACCTGTTTTAGGATTTTAATTGTTGTAAGTAGCGAAATAGCTAACTTAACTCGTGCCATAGGTCGCTAAACCAACATTGACGAAGGCTTAGAGTTTCTATTGACTCCGTTACGATTCGACGACAAAAGGTGCGGACTTTAGACGTATAGGTTATGGTTTTCAACGCTTTCAATGTCAGATAATGATAGATTCATGATTTGCATGCTATTGCACATGTACAAAGTGCTGTCTGTCTTCCGTTTTGGTTAAATACGAAGAATATGAAATTTTGTGTATTCTAGGTATTTGTAGAAAATACCGTATCCGTATAAATTTTGCTGATATGATTGCCATGAGTATTTGCCATGTATATATGCTAGTTATGGATGTATGACCTGTTTGGCGAAAGGATTCGCCCTAATACACTTTTTGGCCAACATAGCTTATGTAGGCTAATGTGTGTAGTCTAAGTGTTTGTCGAAATAACTAAATAAATATGGATTTATGATTTATGCCCGCCATATGTATTGAATGTAAGAACATGATTGAAGTGTGCTAGACAACCCCTTAGCGAAAGGATTTGCCCTAAATGACGCCACAGCCACTATACGCTATATATATTAAATGTGTAGCCCAAGTGTTTGTGGAAATGACTGAATGAATATGGAACTTGGATTCCTGCTGCCATGACTATCCGTCGTGGGTGCACACATGTTATAATTGGGGCAACTCCCTAGTGAAAGGATTTGGCCTAATACCATTGTGATCACCATATGTCATGTATGTAGATGTATGTAGTCTAAAGTGGTTGTTGAAATGTCTGAATGAGTAGTAGTTAGTAAATTGTAATGTATAAGGGTGTTGAGATCTGATTCTCAACTCCTTTAACTATGTGTATGATTTCTTTAGATATCTGTGTGATTAAGAATTGAATATGTACAAATTCATGCTTATGTTGTACTTCATAACATGCTCAACTGATTGTATGATTTTATCTGTGTAATGCATATGTTTAAATTCAAGTTTAAGTTGTATTCCATAAGTGCCGTGAAGGGTGATGGGGGAGTGGTGTAACGATTCCATGCAACAGCCCTGGCAGCCCTAAGCGGACAATATTGGATATTTGATTGTATGATTTGAAATCTTGATCCATTATTGCTTTAACTGTTCCGTAATTGAATGTAATTGGGGCTATTGTATAGTCCAGGCAATCGGTAACGGGATTGAATTCGTGGCTGAGATTCATTCGCCACGAGAGATGTGTTCGATGAACCCGAGTCGTACTTCGGTTGGTGATAGTGGCTGGCCACACGAAGTGCTTATGTGCTTCATATCGTTCAACTTGTTGTGCGCTCGAGCTAGCCGAGCTCGTCAAGCAACCCTATCTGTCTTATGTATGTTCACCATGTTTGGACGCCTCTGCTTGAACTTAGGGTACCAAACTTACCAGTGAAATCCCGTTAACCATGGTACCTCGATCCGCTAAGACTCATGAGCTGGTCATGGTGGTATGGGACACCGTGGTCGAGCTGTTGGCCTACGCTGGGGTTTCGTGGTGTTGCGAGTGCATCAGCCCGAGCCTCCCCGTAGTGTCCATTGAGCAACCAGACTCGTGAGCCGATATGGTGGTATGGGACACTATATTCGTGCTATCGGCCTACATTGATAAGGTGATGGGGGAGTGGTGCAACGATTGCGAGTAACCGCCCTAACAGCCCTTTGTAGTGACCTCGAGCATACTCTGAATTTGCGGTGAGGTGACGAGTTTTGCCGCGGTGAATAGAGTATGAACTAGGCCTGTATCAATTTAGTGATGAACCGTTAAAAAGGTGATGGGGGAGTGGTGTAACGATTGCGTGTAACAGCCCCGGCAGCCTTTGCAGCGCCCTAGAACCACACTATCATATGAGATTATCTAGGTTTGACGACCCTAGAATGGATCATGTTTGGGAATGATACAAGGGAGGTACCTTAGTTTTCCAATCCTGCTATTTGAAATGGACTAATAATAACTCGGTAATCATGCTCAGCATCGCACTGCATGTGGTGAGTCTGTATTAGTGCATTGAACATGAGTGAGATTAAGCCAAAACAATATATCATACTCCAGAGACAAGTGAGATAGCAAGCGGAAGACTGTGATAGGTATATAAACTATATAAACTGTGGTGAGTCTCCAGAGTGTGATAATGTTACCAGGTTAACTATTTACAAGTACAATTCCAAAATATACCAAATTGAGGAAGTGTAATGTCTTCTATCCCAAATACCATAGCCCCGTCAATCCAATTCTCAGGTCTTCATAGACCCGTCAGAGAGTTACATGTAGGAGAACTCCTCCTCAACATCATAGTAGTAGTCTGGCTCTGCTTCATAAGCATCGCCATCACCTGCAGCTAAGACAGTCTAGTTGGTGTTACAAGCACCGTCCCGTAACGTGGGAGTGAGTGATCAACTCAGTGGAACAATAAAGTATAGGTTAACATGTTATCAATTCAGTCAAGCAGTAATGATAAAGCAGTACAATCAAACAATTTTAAATACTCTTGTTAATGCAAGTATGGAATGCAGTCATGATGCATGCCCTCACCGACATACTCCCTCATGTACGTCCGCGGCATGCGTTCATTCCTCAGTGCTCCACATCTTCCAGATGCGTTGGAACTCGGGAGTTGAGTTTATACTCGACCCCCGATTTTTAGGGCGTTACAGCTTGTGAAATAACTGGTCTAATACAAACCATGGCATGCACTGCCAACTGCATTCGAATAAGGCTCATGAGATATATCCTTCTTTTTCTCATCTGTTTTGGGACATGTCCTGAGGAAAACTTGAGGAGAGACGCGTAAGGAACGCTCTCCGGCTTTGCCTAGTCCATCACATACTTGATCAATACCTACACAAGGTTTTCTACCTGTGATTACCAAAACCTGCTCCTCTTTCAGTCTCAATGCCAAGAACCATCTTTGCAGCCCCCCGATCCTTCATCATAAATGTCCCACTTAACTGAGTCTTCAGTACATTGATTCCAGACATGTCATAATTGGCGATCTATATGTCATCAGCATACATTTCCTGACTCACCATGAAGGAATCAAATTTCATACCACTAGCTAGGCGACAGGTCGTGTAACGACCTCCCGCAAACTTTTCTTCTTAGCTCCTTTAACTTCGAACCACTCTGGTTATTTCAAGTAGATTTGTTCTTCCAATTTCCATGCAGGAGTGCAGACTCCACATCCATCCTTTCCAGCACAAGATCACATTGGCCAACTAGCGCCAATCACTGATCTAATAGACACCTACTATACTGTCGGCGTGAATATCTCTGAGAAGCCGATCCCTTCTCTCTAAGCATAATCTTTCACTGCCAACCTCACTCTGTATCTATGTTGTATGCTTCTGAAGATCCACCTGCATCCAACCGCTTCCTAGCCCATTGGAAGCTCCACTAGCTTCCATGTGTCGATCTGGTACAACGAGTCCATCACATCACCCATAGTCACCTTCCACTTCTCAAGACCCAGCTCACCTAGAGCCATCTGAATAGAAGGCGGATCCCTTGCGATATTGGAGTCATCCATGTACCTCACCGATATCCTGCGATTATGCTGTGTGATTCTTCTCACAGGTGGCTGCTCCACTTACTCTGTATCTCTGTCTGCGCGTCACGTCCTTCCTGTCTTGCCCGCTCATGTGGCCATGTCCAGCATGCCACACACGTGCAAAGGTGGAATCCGCTATAGCCACTGTAACTCCACCTTTTGAAGTGCTCCCGATCAACCTGTAAACATTATCGAGTCATTGCGCTTTCATGATCACCTGTGCCCCCTTAGATACTTTAAGGACTCCATCAATACTTGTGAACCTGCACCCTATTGCCTCGAGTGCATCGAGAGAAATCAGGCTCTTTTTCATGTCAGGAACGTGTCTCACCTCAGTCAGGGTATACTCTATCTCATCAAACATCTTGAACGCACCATACCAATAGCTACAACATTACAGGCATTGTCATTACCCATAAATACATGTCCACCATCTCATTCCCTGTAGCTGGTGAACCAACTCTGAGGAGTCATGTGAAAGGATACCCCTTTGTCTAGAATCCACTCACCCTTACGATTATCGTATGGGCGTCTAATCGTAGACATAGACAAAACATCACCATCACATCCACTCGATCCATCTGGCATGGCAGTATTGGCCTCCCTGTATGAAGCCTCATATTCTTCTCTTTTAGATTTAAGATTTGTACAATCCTTCTTCACATGTCCTTCCATCCCACTGTTCCAGCACTTTACCTTTCATTTGCCCTTGCCCTTGATTTAGATCTAGAACCTGAAGAACCTGTACCTTGTTCAGAATTCTTACCCCTTGTAAGCAGTGCATTGGAAGATATCCCCATGTTGACGTTAAGCTTTCTCATATCCTTCCCTTGAAAGGCTGAGATAACGATGTCGACACTCAGGGTTTTATTCGTGGTGCACATTGTGTCCTTGAATGACTTATAAGACGCCGGAAGAGAATTCAGCAACATACATGCTTGCTCTTCATCTTTCATCACTTCCTCCATATCCAGCAATTTGCAAACCAATTTATTAAAGTTACTGATGTGGGCCTCCAGATCTCTACCCTCTGCCATCTTGAAGTTATACTACTGCTGCTTCAAGTGTAGGCAATTTTCAGAGAATTTTTTTCACATAGACATCCTCTAACTTTGCCCATAACTTAGCCGCAGTTTTCTCCCTCATAAAATTGTAGAGAACTTCATCCGTGAGACATAAATGGATCGATGATAAGGTCTTCTTATCAAGTGTATTCCAATCATCATCAGTCATAATAGACTTTCGCTGTAAGGCCCGTATCCTAGTCCATGCCGTTCCTTAGACTTCCACAATCCTCCCCGTCGAATTCTGGCAACCCGGGACCTGTAATCAGCATTTACGCATGACTCTTAGTCGCATCCTATAGATCCATGTTAACTTGACTCGAAACTTGTACCATAGCGACCGCGCCGTTGCCGCTGTTCCAACACCGAGTCTCGTGTGCCGATGCCATACCCAGGCCAGGAGTTGTGGGCCCGCATTTATTTCAAGGAAAATGCCGCGCGTTGCGAATTCTGAGAGAATCTCTACCCAAACATCACATCAATCAATCAAAGTACAACCTATACCTATCCCATCCCTCTCTCACCAACAAGGCATGACAACCCATACCTTTTTCATCCAAAGTCAACTCTCTCCTCTCTCTCTCTCTCTCCACCCATCCCTTCCTTATACCCATCACCCATCACTCCAACTCTCTCTTACAACACCATCTCCTCTCTCTCATTTCTCTCTGCCATTTTCCAAACAACCAAGAGAGAGTGGACGTCCAAGCTTCCCAAAGAGAGTCTAGTGTATGGCCCACTTCCTACCCCAAAACTCCCATCTCCACCCTTCAATCTTCATCATCCACTATCAAAGGGAAAGCTTAGGAGCTAAGGAGTCCAAGGAGTTAAAGAAGAAGGCAATCAATGGGTGATTTTAGGATATCCGCCATTGATTTTCATTTGAGGGCCCACTTGTGATGGGACCCATTTTGATGTATGTGTGTAAATAAAGAGGGGCCCATAGTGGCGGGGTCCCTCCACTACGTCGTCTCTCTCTCTCTCCTCTCTCTCTCTCGCTCTCTCTCTCTCTCTCCACCCATCCCTTCCTTATACCCATCACCCATCACTCCAACTCTCTCTTACAACACCATCTCCTCTCTCTCATTTCTCTCTGCCATTTTCCAAACAACCAAGAGAGAGTGGACGTCCAAGCTTCCCAAAGAGAGCCTAGTGTATGGCCCACTTCCTACCCCAAAACTCCCATCTCCACCCTTCAATCTTCATCATCCACTATCAAAGGGAAAGCTTAGGAGCTAAGGAGTCCAAGGAGTTAAAGACGAAGGCAATCAATGGGTGATTTTAGGATATCCGCCATTGATTTTCATTTGAGGGCCCACTTGTGATGGGACCCATTTTGATGTATGTGTTGTAAATAAAGAGGGGCCCATAGTGGCGGGGTCCCTCCACTACGTCGTCTCTCTCTCTCTCTCTCTCTCTCTCTCTCTCTCTCTCTCTCTCTCTCTCTCTCTCTCTCTCTCTCTCTCTTTCATTTCTTTTGGTGATGATGTGGCTGTGTGGCCCACCTGGATGGATCCCACCATGATGAATGTATTTTATCCATGCCATCCACCAAGTGGGCCGACCTGGCAATTCGTTTGGATGGGCCTGTTTGGATGGGATAAACTTAAATATCAGCTTTATTTGATGGGTCCCACGCCTATGGACCCACCTCATGATCGTGCTTTATCTGGACCGTCCATACGGCCAGCAATTATGGCTGCAATTGATGCCAGCAAGTTCTGTGATCCCATCATGATATATGTGTTTCATCCATAGTCGCCCATCTGTTTTTGGATGTGGGGCCCACCCCACATGTGATGTACGTGTGGGATGGGACCCACCTTGATATATGTATTTCATCCCAGTTGTCCGTCCATTTTCAGGATGGTGGGCCCACTGCAGAGACATCAACAAGCTCTGTAGGCACCATGATGTATGTGCATCTCCAAGTCGTCCATCCGTTTTGAGTGGTGGGCCCACCCCACACGTGTGACACGTGTGGGTAGGTGGGACCCATGTTGATGTATATGTTCTTTATCCACACCGTCCATCTAAATGGGTGGTGTGGGACGCCCCCGAGATGTATATGTTACATCGTCCATCTGCAAGGGGTCCCACCCTGCACGTATGTCCAGCACCGTCCAGGCTACTGGACAGTGGGACCCCCACCTTGAATGTATGTGTTTCATCCCTGTGAGGGACACCGTGATGTATGGATTTAATCCACACCGTCCATCAGGGACGATGGGACTCCACTGTAATGAATGTGTACATCCAGCCGCCCGTCCATGCTTGGACGCTAGATGTTGGTGTATTTCAAAATAATAATAATAATAATATATTTGGGGTGGGCCACACGTGGGACCCACCTGATATGGAAGGGGATTGGCTGGTGTACGCTTGCACTAGCTATATGGCTGTTGTAATGACGTCACAAGTTCTGTGGGTCCGATCATGATGTATGGGTCTTATCCACACCATCCAGATGGCTGGACGGTGGGACAAACCGTTGATGCATATGTTCTTTATCCGCACTGCCTATCAGGTGGACCAAACCGCAAAACAAGTGGAGGATCGAACGTCTACCATTGAAACCCGTTTGGGGTCACAGAAGTGCTGGATCAATATGGAATTTATTTTTTCCTCTTAATTCAGGCCTTTGTGACCTTATGAACAGATTGGATGGAAAATAAACGTTATGGTGGGCCCTGTGAATTTTAAACAGTGAAAATCATTATCTCCACTGGTATTTATGGTATGGTCTAGATGATCTTTCGATATGATTCATTTTTGGGTAATGCTTTATAATAATCTCTAAAAAAAAATAGATGTGTGGTGTAGATATAATAAAATGAAAATATAGTGTGTGGGTCCCACCTTGATGTGATGTATATTGGGCCCGTATGAGAGGCCCATTGTGATGTGTTTGAGGCTCATGGGTTGTAGCCCATTGTGATGTATTCGAGGCCCATGGGACGTGGCCCATTGTGATATATTTGAGGCCCATGAGTGAGGCCCAGTGTGATGTATGTGAGGCCCAGATGGTAAGGCCCAATGTGATGTATATGAGGCCCCTGAGTGAGGCCAATGCGATTCATGTGAGACCTTTGTATGAGGCCCAATGTGATGTATCTGACAACCAATGTGATGTGTGATTCCACCATGATGTATGTAATGATGTTTATGATGGGACACGCCTTGGGAGCAATGATGGTTTGATGTCCATATTGTAAGAGCAATGATGGTTAAATGTCCACATTGTAACTCTCCCTAGGGCCCATTATTAGGCCCATTCTCACCTCCCCTTAGTGGGCTACCCAAACCATTAGGCCCCCATGATCGTTAGGCCCATTCTTGATATGAGTAGGCTGTCTAGGCCCATCCTTGATATGTGGAGAGTACGTCATCAGCATATAACATGCTTAGTATAGCTTTACGATCCATGCCCATGCGCATCATATGTATGCTTGATATGAGGAGTGATTGATCATCACACATGTCATTGGGCAGATTATTATGGGATTCCCTGATAGGCGGAATTTCCCTACATGAGCACGCAGTATACACAAGATTGTTGCATGACTGGATAGTATGATTCATGCATCTCGCATTTGTATAATATGATTCCTGTACGCCCTAGTGACATTAGGGCCATAGCCTCCACAGGCATATCATGGATGGCAGGATTGGACACTGAAAATAGTGTTACTAGCATCGGGGCGCCATAGATGTCCCTGGGTGAAAATTCTTAAACCCGATGGTACCAGAGGATGACTTCAACGTCGAGACCAAGTGGATACATGAGCGTATGAGGGCCATATACTAGTAGGTCGCATCTTTCACTGTGTCGTGGTCGATTGGAAGGGGGTGTGACCTTATCTGCTCAAGGGTAGGGGGCAATGCTAGGTTGAGTTTGACCAGCTCTTAAATGGGTCTACTATCGACGAGCTGAGTCGATATTGGTAGGCGGATAGTGAGGTCTCTTCCACTTGCATGGTTGTGCGTCCAGTGGGTGGTGATCTGGTGTAGAGTGTACTAGACCCCAGTGATTATGCAGAGAAAACTGTACTGATATATGGTACAGATTAGTATGCTTGAGCTGCATCTTACTCATGACATTGGCTATGTAGGCCTTAGTATGGCTGATAGCATTCATGTCTTGCATTGCATAACTTTGGTACGGCTGATTGCATTTATGGACTTACCAGCATTTTCGCATTACTCTGATATTGCATACTAGTATTTCTACCGTGTGCACATACTTTCACCACCCTCTAAGCTTTCTATAAGCTTATGTATGATAGATGCGTGCAGGTGACGCCAGAGTGCAGTCATAGCTGAGCAGCAGCATTAATATTGGAGCGTGCAACGGTCTTCCAGAGTTTCGGTTATTGATATTATATTTCCTTTATGCATTGTACTTTAAAGTCTTTGATTATAGTGGATATATGGTGATGTTTCTTGTCGTTATTGTTTGTGGGTTATGCTTATAGTTATGCTTATTACGAATCAAATTGATGTTGAAAATCTTCCTTGTATGATCCCAGGATCGGAACCTGGTATATGGGTGTCAGGAGCCGAGAATGGGGTATTACGGAGGCTGTCGGCGCAGAATTCGGCGATCGGGAATTTTGTGAGCCCGGTTTCCAAGTTTGGGGTGTGACATTCGTTCCTCAAGAGCACCATCTTCGCCTTGCTTGATTAAGTAACTGATCATCTTGATATGCCATAACTCAAAGTTATTTTTCCCTTAGTACTTCTCAATCTCGTACCTAGTACTTCCCATTATTGTTAATCCTGCAGATTCATATTTGTGCCCCAATGACTGCTCTAATACCACTTGTCGGGATTTGTGCTGCGGAATCACACAGATCTAGATCTAATATAGCAATCCAAGAGCACCAAGCAAACACAAGAGAACACAAAGATTTAACATGGAAAACCCTTGAGGGAAAAAACCATGGCACAAAGCGACAGATCTTCACTATGACAATAGAAATTACGAAGAAAGAGGACTTACACGATTCGAACAACCTCAAATCTCACCCTTGCTACACCCTTTAGAAACCCTAAAAACCCTTTTAGGAACCCTTTGAAAACTTTTAGAAAGCCTTAAAATTACTTAGAAAGACCCTAGGGTCCCCTATTTATAGTTTAGGAAACTCTACTTACTCACCTCTCTAAAACCGTCTCAAATTTACGCAGTCCACGCAAAATCCGCACACCATCTGTGTAACCTTCAACTGGTTGAGCCTGTCCCTCGACTGGTCAAAGGACCTAAGAATTTCAGAAAACATCATCGCTGGACTTCGAGTTGAGCGGGCTTCGACTAGTAGAAGGGATCCTCGACTAGTCGAGCCAGCCCCTCGACTGGTCGAGCAGTGCGATGAAGAACAAATTTAAGACATCCGATTTACAACAGTTTGCATGCAAACAAGTCTCCACCGTTTTAAAATTGGTGGTGAAACGTGAAACTATCACCATAGTCCTGTCCTACCTGACCAATTTAAATTTTGAGATTTTATTTGTCTTTTCACTAGTATTAGATGATTAATTAAAAAGAAACTCTTTTGGCAATAATTACAACTTTTCTTGGTTTATAGGTTTGCTAGTTCCATTAGGGATTTATTTGATACTCTGGTAGAATGTAATTATTGAAACTCGGGCACTAAAATATTAAACATGTGGCATACACCAACTCAAATCAAATTGTCTAAATTAAGGCATCTAACATATGTTGTTCATCTCCACAAAAAAATGACATTGGTTGACAAATGTTTAAATTGATTCGTGGACATCTGTTTGTTGAATTTCGTACCATTGATTGTCTTTTTATTGCCATGGTCCACTAGATTCCTTGCAATCATCCTTAAAAAAAGTAAATATTATTAGTGTAAATTTCCATTTAGGATCCATCTAAATTGGACCCAAGATTTGGGAAGTTTAATTTAGGGTCATTTGCATCCCATGCTGACAATTTCTCAATGCCTGTGCATCAACCATCACGCTTGCACCGAGTAACAAAGTTTATCTTTCCGACTGTAAACCCCACCTTTTACCCACTGTCTTTTCCACATGCTCCCAAACTGTACTTTCCCAAACTAAACCATTCTATACGGACACACTATTTTCAAACGAGAATACCCTTACATTCATCATAGTTGCACCGTCCATTCTGTAGACCCATAGCTACGGATTATAACTGTAGCTATTGATAGAAGGTCTTCAGTTATGCAAAGGCTCTTGACACCTAGTGGTACGCTACTAATAGCTACGGTTATAATCCGTAGGCATAAATAGACAGAATGGATGGTGCAACCATGCTGAATGCAAGGGTATTTTCGTCCGAAAATATTGTGTACGTACAGAATGGTTTAGTTTGAAAAAGAGAAATTTACGACTGTGGACCCTACCTTTTATCCATTGGATATTCTTGAAGCAATACAAACTTAACTTCCGAACTTAGACCTCCTCATACGGACACTAAATTCGAGGACGAAAATACCCCTGCTTTGCGGATTGGCTGGCGTGCAGATACAAGCGTCGACGGACGTCCCTGTGCTAGGAACTCAAGTGGGACCCACTGTGATGTTTGTGAGAAATTCGCCCCATCTAAGTTCATTCATAGGGTCACAAAGACCTGGATGAAGAGGAAAAACAAATTTCATAATGATCCAAAACTTCTGTAACCCCTAAAAGGGTTTCAATGGTAGACGTTCAATTCCCCACTGCCTTTTACAGTGTGATCCACTTGATAGTTAGATCTGTCTTATATTTCATCTTAAGCCTTAATATGAGCTCGCCAAATAGATGGACGGTTTAGATATAACACGGACCTTATGATGGGACCCATAAAAGTAACACAGTAAAAATAAATAAAAATCACAGACTACCGCGGTACTGGCGGTCTGTGATATATATATATATAATATATATATATATATATATATATATATATATATATATATATATATATATATATACATTTTTCTCTAATACATAATTATGTAAATATGTATATATAAGTATATAAAAATATTTATCTATCTTTTAATTCATTTCTTTGTCTATTTATTTAACAAGCATATCTCCTAAACTAGAATGATTTACTTAATGTACCACATATGATTTTGGGGTAGGAGAAGTTAATTTAGCAACCAACCTAATTATTTTCCAAGATTCCATCGGGTCGATGGTCGAAAATCCATTTCATTCACTTCATGGTCAATTTCAATCACTTCGCTGTCAAACTGGAAATTGAGCGGGGCAAACATGAAATTGAGCGGGGTAA
This sequence comes from Magnolia officinalis, assembly GCA_021015155.1. Lineage (NCBI taxonomy): Eukaryota > Viridiplantae > Streptophyta > Magnoliopsida > Magnoliales > Magnoliaceae > Magnolia > Magnolia officinalis. The sequence continues at coordinate 24,471,947 of JAJHSJ010000016.1, read as the reverse complement.
ACTAGAAATTCAGTGGGGCAAACATGAAATTGAGCAGGGCAAACATGAAATTGAGCGAGGCAAACTAGAAATTGAGTGGGGCAAACATGAAATTGAGCAGGGCAAATTAGAAATTCAGCGGGGTAAACATGAAATTGAGTGGGGCTAACTAGAAATTGAGCGGGGCAAACATGAAATTAAGCAGGGCAAACTAGAAATTGAGCGGGGAAAACATGAGATTAAGCGGGGCAAACATGAAATTGAGTGGGGCAAACTTTAAATTGAGCGGGGTAAACTAGAAATTGAGGGGGGCAAACTAGAATTTCAGCGGGGCAAACATGAAATTGAGAGGGGCAAACATGAAATTGAGTGGTGCAAAACATGAAATTGAGCGAGGCAAACTTGAAATTAAGCGGGGCAAACATGAAATTGAGCGGGACAAACTAGAAATTTAGTGGGACAAACATGAGGTCTATGTTAGGGACCGAATGCATTTTATATAGGGGAGTAGCTACAGGAGAGAGTCCACCCATTGTAAAACTCTTTCACTTACCTACGTCTTCTCAATCTCTCACGTACAAGGAGAGAAGTCATTCTTCAATACAATTCTATCTTGAGTTGTGTATAGTACTTCATGCCTATAAAACCGTATATACCCAATGTGATTAATTTAAAGCAATCATTGCATTACCAGATGAAAACATGTCATACATGGCCAATGATTCCAACATTCTCTAACTTGGGATAATCATGATATTCTTCAATATGTAATGTATTATATGGTAATTCATTAACGATCGAGATTCTACTAGATATTTTAATGGATCCTATAAAGTATCTGTAAGTGTTATGTTTTCTAGCTTCTATGATTGTCAAATTTTGTAGTGCCAAAGCCTCTTGGAAAACCTCTTGGAATCTCTGTCTTGTGTAGCTCATCTACATGTTCAAGACTGTGCATCTCATGTACAAGATCAAAGGTCTTTACCTCAAGAACTTCAAATGCAAGATCAAGAGATATACAAGTTCAAGTACAAAACCATGTGATAGTTCAATCCTTCAAGCTTCAAAGTTCAAAGCTTTATCTAAGGCAAGACAATAGTCTTTACTTTACTACTCAAAGCTCAAGGTGAAGTACATCTCAAGTACCTCAAGCTCAAGCTTCAATGAATTTCAAATTCAAGCTTCAAAATGTCTCAAGTTCAAGCTTCATCATATGTCAAGATCTCAAGCTTCGTGAACTTCAAAGAACAACTATCATCTGAAGCATAAGAAGATTCAATGTTCATATGTCAATTATATGGTATGAATGACCCTAGATTGACCATAAGTTAGGTCATTTTGAATACATAATTTAATTGGGTCACTTTATAAGTGGATAGTCTGTTTCTCGACTAGTCTTAGACTAAGTTCGACTAGTCCTAGCACTGGCTCGAGTAGTCCAAGAAATCTCCGACTAGTCCTAAGTTTGTTACTTATTTTAAAGATTTTTTGTTATTGCCTCGACCAGTCCTGGAGACTGCTCGACCGATTAAGTGAACAATGCTCGACCAGTCTTACAGGCTCGACTCAAAGTCCAGTAACTAAAATGGGTCCCACACGACCAGTCATGGACAGGACTCATGGTCGTAGAGGCCACTCGACCGGTCGAGCAGGTCCTTCGACCAGTCATGGAACGACCTTATCTTATCGCGCCCAAAATTTCAAATGTTTGTTGATCCTTCGACCAGTCGATCCGACTTCTGGACCAGTCGAATGTGCGATTTCTGCACTTATAAATAAAGCACGATTTTCAGAGTTTGATATTCAATTCAAGTAAGATTAAGACACCACTCTGAGAGATAAGTTTGTGATATTCTTTAGCTATTTAGTGCTCATTTAATATTCTCTTTAATTAGCTTTTTGCATTTGATTTTGTATTCTACATTCCAATCTTATTTGAAGAAGAGATTGAAGTTTTCCCATTTCTTGGAATCAAAATCAAATCAAGCTAGCCTGAAGTGATTTAATCTAAAATCCATTTAGAACTTAGAACCATTTCACAAGTGAGTGTGAACGTTGAACATCTATATTAAACTTCTACTCCGAATTGGTTCTTCCAGGCTGCAACAAAGGAGAATATCCAGATAAGTATTTTACAGTTTTTGTAAATTCATTCTTTTGGTTTCTTTGAGATTATGCCAGAAAAATCTCTTTATTTTGGTTGTCCGAGGAGATCCAGAAAACTCAGTGTGGGTTTTTTGAATTGTGTAAGCCCACTTGAAAGACAATTGTGAGGGTTTTAGGTGAACCTTGAAAAACCTATTTCATAGTGAACACTAATATCCACTATGTGAGGATATTAGGAGTGGAGTAGTTGTGTGGCTGTTTTTCTAAACAGTTGGTATACACACAAGCGAACCACTACAATTTCTGGTCTTGTGGTGATTGATTGATTATTTCATTTTGTGGATGTTATAATTTCCCTTTATGCATTTATGGAGAATGTTGTAATCTTTTTATGCAAGTGTGGGAATGTTGTAATAGCTTAGTTTCTTTCTTTGCTATTTATTTCTTTATTCCTTTATATCGGTTTGAGATTTTGATACACATACCGTTCTAGGAATCAGGTTGTCCTACCATAAGTCATTGGTTTTTGGTGTAAGGTTGTCCTTAGAACAACATCTGTATCAACCTCTCAATACTTGTACAATTGAGGTTGTTTTACATTTCTGCATTGTAGGATTGTTTAATTGCTATCTTTATTTATATTGGTTTCAATTCCGCATTTAATTTTTAATTTGGCACAGTTCTATTCACCCCCCTCCTCTAAGACTTTTAGCTCGACCTTTTCAAGTGGTATTAAAGCCTAATAGCTCGCTTTAATTATTATTTCTTTTGGATTAATTTCCTGAGCTAATTAATTTGAGCTTTATAAGATGTCAAATTTTGATAGCCTTTCAATCACTAGGCCTCCACCATTTGATGGCTCCGATTATGCCTATTGGAAAGCCAGGATGAGAATTTTCTTAAAATCCATGGATGAGAGCGTGTGATAAGCCACAGTGACTAATTGGATCCCTCTTACCATTAAAGTAACTGATACCAACGGATCAAAAACTATGAAAGTCACACCTTATTTTTCTTAGACCACTCTTCAGAAAAGTGAAAGTAGTGCCAATGCAAAGGCTCTAAATGCAATTACTTACGAACTATCACCGGATGAATTCAAGAGAATTATATCCTGTGATACTGCAAAACAAGCCTGAGATATTTTAGAAATGACACATGAGGGAACAACAATTGTCAAGAAATCTAAAGTCCTAATCCTCACAACTAAATTTGAGGAAATACGTATGGAAGAAAGTGAAACTTTCATGGACTTCTATACAAGATTATATGACATTGTCAACTCTATGTGGGGTCATGCTGATAGAATCCCGAAAAGTAAAGTCTGTGCAAAGATACTACGCTCACTACCTGAATGGTTCAATTCAAAGGTGACTGCGATCCAGGAACTTCGTGATACGGATAATATGAGGATAAAAGAATTAGTTGGCTCATTATAGACCTATGAGTTAAACTTTAAAGCTCCTAAAGGTAAATCCATCGCCCTTAAATCTTCTAAACTTATTTCTCAAGAAAATAACAATTCTGATTTAGAAAATTCTGAAGATGATATGGCCCTTTTAGCTAAAAAGTTTTATAAGATTTTCAAAAGTAAAAAGAGGGTGATTTACAAAAACCTAATGAAAAGAAAAGATTTAAATCTAAAACTTGAAAATCTTTAAAAGACAATCAATGTTACAACTGCCATGAATATGGGCATCTAGCAAACAAAAGTCTTAAAAAGGACAAACCGAAAAAGGTATGTTGGCTACATGGGATGAATCTTCCCTACAAGAAAAAGAATTTTCACCGACGATTTTTTTTTCATAGGTAAAAAGGACTTTTACCAATGAAAATTATTTTCGTTGGTAAAAGTGTACTTTTATCGATGAAATTTTAATTTCGTAGGTAAAAGTCTACTTTTACCGACGAAAATTGTAATTTCGTAGGTAAAAGTAAACTTTTACCAACGTAAATTTTCGTTGGTAATGGTTATTTTTATTTTTTGAAAAAAAAAATTGAAAAAATTACTTTTACCAATGAAATTTCATTTTTGTAGGGAAGTGTTTTTCCCGACGGACATGAACCGTCGGCAAAAATCTGGTACGTTGGTAAAAGTGTTTTTCCCGACGGACATGACACGTCGGCAAAAATCTGGTACAATGTTAGTACTGATGAAAAACAGTTTTGTTGGTAAATGTGTTTTTACCGACGGACATCAACCGTGAGCAAAAATCCGATACAATGTTGTAACCAACGAGAACTTGTTGTCGGTAAAAGTGTTTTCCCCGACGGACTTGAAGCGTCAGAAAAAATCTGGTAAGGATGTTAATACCGATGAACATCATTGTCGTCGGTAATATTGTTTTTCCCGACGGACGTCAACCGTCGGCATAAATCCCGTACTAGTTTCTTCTTTGGGTCGATAATATTGCTTTTTATCGACGAACTAAAACCGTTGGGAAAAGTTTCCCGCCAATGACGAAAGATTCCCATCACGACCAAAAGCGTGACAGTTTTGCCGATGAACTAAAACGGACGGAAAAAGGTTCCCGCCAAAACATGTCAGGTTTGCCGACGAACTAAAACTGTCGGGAAAAGGTTCCAGCCAGGGCATGTCAGTTTTGCCGATGAATTGAAACTGTCGGGAAAACGTTCCCGCCAAAGCATGTCAGTTTTGCCGACGAATTAAAATCGTCGGGAAACGGTTCCTGCCAGAAAAGACGGTGAAGTGTTTTTACCGATGATAAATTTCGTATTTAAAAATAAATATTAAAATTTTTACCGAAGGCAGATAACCGTCGCTATTTGTTTTTACCGATGAATAGAAGCCGTTGGTAATAATCCTTTGTTTATATATATATATATATATGGTTTTTATATCATATGAGTTGATTTTTTTTTTTTTTTTTTATAATTAAAAAGTAATATTTAAATGATTTGTAATATCACATGAAAAAGAATATTGAGAAGTTTAAAATTTTAACAATGTTTGAGAAAATTTTTGAAAATAAAATGATGCTTATTTTGAAGAAAAGAAAATCGGCATTTTGAAATTATTGAGAAAAAATTTAAAATATGAGAAAATATTTTGAAATTTTGAAAATAAAAATTCAGAATTTGTATTTAATATTTTTTAGAAATAATTTATAATAAAAATGTTATTTTGTTAAAACATTTTCAAAAATATACATTTTATAAAAGAATGTTATTTTTAAATGGAAATTGAAATTTATATTTGGAAAAAAAATACTAAATTATTAGGCACATCCACTAATTGTAGCTTTAACCATTTTTGGACAATCTAATCAGTCTTGATTGAAGAGTAAATAACTTCAAATGTTTAAATCAAATTTCACTAAATTTGTTGATCAATCTTGTATGCCCAATATCTTTTTCATATGTAACCTGATCGGGACGAATAACTAGTGAAATTGAGTATTGATCAGAAAAATAGAGTGAATGGACCAGACAGGTTAAATGGGGCAAATATTTTGGTCAAAATTGTGACCCAACTTTATTGACCTCGTGAGAACCTAAGTGTTAATGTAAGTTTTGTGGGCCCCATCATAATGTGTGTCGAACATCAACACCATGAATTTAATGTGTCCCCTTCAGGTTATGAGATATGTAAAAAATCATCCATGGGCTATCCCATCAAAACTCACGTGGGCTATGCCATCTAAAACCATATGAAGACATCCTAAAAAATATAAAAGAAGTTGGTGGGGCCCACGTGAGTTTTGGATGTGGCTGAAACTTGGTCTGACCCCTCATCCAAGTGGGAAACACATAATGAGTGGGTTAGATATCTAAATCACATTTAGGCAAACCCAATATATGATTATGAAAGGAAACCCCTCTCCACTCCATTTAGGTGATTTACCAATTACCCTGAGTTAACTTTGTGGGGTCTACCATTAATTATTTATTTTATCCACCCCATTCATCCATGTTAACAAATGATTTGGGGTCTAAAGAACAAAAAGGAATCATGTCCAAAGCTCAAGTGGACCACACCACAAGAAATAGTGTGATTGAACCTCTACCATTGAAAAATTCTTGGAGGCCATAGAAGTTTTGGATCAAGCTGATGTTTGTGTTTTCTCTTCATTCATATCTTTTTGATATTATGAATAGGTTGGATGACAAATAAACATTACTGTGGGCCCAAGGAAGGTACGTATCAACGGTGGAAATCATTATTTCACATTGTTTCATGTGGCATGGTCCACTTGAGTTTTGGATTTACCGAAAATTTGGGATCAACCCACACCGTTCATCCATTTTTTGAGATCATTTTAGAGAATTATCCAAAAAATGAATCATGTCCAAAGATTAAATGGACCGCACCATAAATAAGGGGAACAGATTGGCTACTTCTCCTGACACTAGCCAATGGCTAGTGGTTGGTGCTGTGGGTCCCACCATGATGTATGTGTTTAATCCATGTCATCCATCTATTTTTAAAGATAATCTTACGGCATGAGACAAAAAATGAGGTATATCCCTATCTGAAATGGACCACATTACAGGAAACAGTGTTGAATGAGCATCAACTATTAAAAACATTTCGGGGGCCATAAAAGCTATGGATCAAGATGATTTTTGTTTTCCCCCTTCATCTAGGCCTGTATGACCTAATAAACACATTGGATGCCAAATAAACGGTACAGTGGACCTTACGAGGATTTTAATGATGTATATCCAATCATTATTCTTTTCATGTGGTGTGGTCCAGCTGATATTTATATCTCTCATTTTTGGGCCCCACCATGATGTATGTTTTATATCCACACCTTCCATCCATTTGTAGAGATCATTTTAGGGCAATATCTAAAGAACGAGTTAAATCCAAAGCTCTAATGGACCCCGGCACAGAAAACAGTGGGACAGTGACACCCACCATTAAAAACTTCTAAAAGCAAAAAAGTTATATATGAAGATGATATTTGTGTTTTCTCATATTTCATGTATTTTTTAACTTTTGAACTAGTTGGATTTCAAATAAACATTACGATGGGCCTTAAGATAGTTTCAACGGTGGAAATCACTATGCCCGCTATTTTCTATGGTGGGGTCCACTATAGATTTTTATCTGCCTCATTCTTTGGCTCATGACTTAAATGATATCTCAAAATGAATGGACGGTGTGGATATAACAAATACATCATAGTGGGGCGCACAAAAGTTGGTGACGTTACTGACCGTAGGGCGTCCAAGAGACTCCCTATGTCAGCGACGGAAATGGATTGGCTACTCCCCCTGCCACCAGCAATTGGCTGGTTGTCAGTGCTCTGTGGGCCCACCATGATTTATATATTTCATCCATTCTGTCCATCTATTTTTATAAATCATTTTATGGTATGAAAGAAAAAATGAGGTATATCTCAATCTCAAGTGGAACACGTTACAGGAAAGTGTTGAATGAACGTTGAACATTAAAAATGTTTTGGGGCCATAAAAGTTTTGGATCAGGCCGCTATTGATTGTTTCCCTTCATCTGGGTCTTACGACCTAATCAACATATTGGATGTCAAATAAACAGTACAGTGGGCCTTAGGAGGATTTTAATGGTGGATATCCAATCATTATTTTTTTTTCCTGTGGTGTGGTCCACCTAAGATTTTTATCCATATTATTTTTTGTATAAAGCCCTCAAATGCTCTGTAAAAATGGATGAAACACATACATCATGGTGGGTCCCACAGAGCACCAACCACTAGCCACGGGGCCTGTGCTAAGGGGAGTAACGAATCCGTCTCGTACGCGGATTTCCTACGAAAGCCTTTCGCATGACATTCTGACGCAAGGATTCTAGGTGGGGCCCGTTGTGATGTTTGTGAGAAATCAAAGCCATCCATCCGTTTTTTGACCTCATTTTAAGATATTCTACCAAAAATGAGTAGGATCCAAAACTCAAGTGGGCCATATGAGATGAAATAGTGGGGAAAGGAATGCCTACCATTGAAACCTTCCTAGGCTCTACCTTGCTGTTTATATGCCATCTAAACCGTTTATAAGGTCATTTTCACTTAGATAAAGTGAAAAAATCAAAAAAAAAAAAAAAAAAAAAATTATCGTCAAAAACTTTTATGGATATACAAGTATTTCAACGATGGTCACTAAATCTCCACTGTTTCCTCTCGTGTGGCCCATTTGAGTTTTTGATCCTCCTCGATTTTGGTCCCACTTCATAAAATGAGCTTAAAAAATGGATAGAGGGGTTAGATTTCACACAAACAACTAAGTAGGACCCACACAGAATCTTGTGCAAAACTTCCTGCGAAAGTCTTACTTAGGAAATCCGCATCTGTCCGTCTCCGTCAGCGACTCCTCGCATCCTGTATCTCTCTCTTTCTCTCTCTCGGTCCTTTCTCGTGCATCCTCTATCTCTCTCTGTCTCTCTCGGCCCTCTCTCTCTCTCTCACGCATCCTCTCTCTCTCTCTCTCTCTCTCTCTCTCCTCTCTCCCAGTGATCGGGAACCCAATTTTCGGCATGGACTCGGGGCTCCAACTCAAAACTCCTCTCGTTCTCTTCCTCAAAGCTTGAAAGGTAAAAACCCTAACCCTTCATCTAAGTGGGACACATATAACAGATGGGTTAGATGTCTGAAACACATCTCAATTGGCCCTACCACACAAAACAGCAGGGTTGGAACGTCCACCATTGGAAACTTTGTGAGGCCACATAAGTTATGTATGTGGATGATATTTATTCCTACAGTTTATCAGAGTGGTGATAACACTATGAACGGTTTGGATTTCATATAAACACCATGATCGGCTCTAGGAAGGTTTCAACAGTGGATGTTTCTATTCCAACTCTCTAGTTTCGTGTGGCCCACCTCAGTTTTAGATGTGCTTGATTTTTAAAGATCTGTCCTGTTTTTCTCTTGAAAAACTAATGAATGGAGGGCATGTCTGTGGGCCCACATAGCTTCCAACAACAGAGGATACAAGTATATCTCTGTGCCCTAACAACTAATTAAATAACTGTTGGTATGATCTAGAATGCACATCAGGACAATTGATTTTTCATTGGGTTAAATAGACCCTCAAAATGGTTCCACTCTTCAATATAGATGGTTGGATAATCTACATTTTCCTTGATCAGCACCCGTGGATGGGCCCGATCTTTGATTGGCTAGCTTGTGTGACCCAAAAACATCTCACTCCCACCCGCCCACACACTCATATCATAGTTAAACTTGCGCTACTAGTTAACCTTGCTCATATTTTAATGGTGGGCATCCCCATCCCAACTGTGCTGCTGGTGAGGTCCGTTACAACAGTCTTTTAAGAGATCCACACCATCCACTGTCTTCCTCTCTGAATTCCGACCATGAAAGTTGAAAACCCAAACAGGCCATAGAACACCTTAAGCCAAGCATTATATATACTTCAGTTTATAAACAAAAAGTTGAAAATAAGCAAACTTAACTACACCTTGTTAATACAAGAAATCCAACTTTGAGTGCCTTTAGATATATAACATCCTTAAAAACATAATGCAGCAGAACTCGAAGTCGACAACAACACTATACATTCTTTTTTACTTACGCATTAATATGTGATTTTGGATTTCTACTCTTACACTATTAGTAGAAAATCCAAAAACAGTTAAATGATATTCATGTGGATTTGAAAGAACTCTTTTGTTTTTTCCTAATACAACACAAAACATCCCCATTTTGTGATTTTTGGAAATCTACTAAGAGTAGAAATTCCAAAATCATGAATTAGTATAGCCATGAGATATTTTACTTGACTTGGTCTCCAGATATATCCCCTCAGATAGCAATGAGATATTTAACTTTACCAGCAATGTCTGATTACTTCTGTTTGACTTTTCAAATGGGTAGTGTTATGGCTGCTTGTGATTGTACTAATTCGAATCCTACTTTCCCCAGATTTGTCTTGATTCAGGTTTTTGGTCATGTTGATTCAAGTTTTTATTTTTATTTATATCTATATTTTGTTGTTGAAGCATGTATGTTTCTGGATCTGTTCATCTATTTGTACATTTAGTTTTCTTAGCTTGATTCTATTGCCACTTTTTTTTTTGTCATGTCTTCTATATGGAACTAATTAGCACAATATGATCCAACAGTCTATCCCAACACACCTTCATTGCCTTAGCAATACAAGCACATCACCACAATATGATCCAACAGTATCCAAACACACCCTCATTGCCTAAGCAATACAAGCACATTAATTCTTTTCATTCCAAACCAATAGTCACCGACGTCCTAGACTTCCTAGACACATTCACTGAAAAAGAAAAAACCTTAGGCGAAAAAAGAATGTGAAAATGCACACAGATTGCGGAGGTGCCATGATTTGTCATTGTCGGTGTATCCATGGTTCTGATAATGACCCGCAAGACTAGTCTTCCCACAACTCATTGCAGCATATGATTTTACAAACTACATGAACCAACTAATCCATTCATCTAGAATACGTTCTTCAGAAAAATGTGATTACAATTAATGGTCGAGATCGTATGCAACAAGATGTCCCACGCAACCGAATTCGATCAACCTGCCAGGCTACCGCAAACTGCAACAGAGCTCCATATCTACAACCTGCAACTCTGCTCTACTGGCCCAGCTGTAATTAGACATCTCTGAGTTGCTGAACCGAATTGATTCTATTGCCACTTGTATGCATGTCATCATCAGCTCTTCATTATTACATACACCTAAGATTGAACATGGATCCAGGGTGGCGTGGCATCAAGGTACACATACAAATTTATCTGTTACCATTGATTTATTCTCTCCTATTTCTTCTTTGGCTCTGGAATCTTTATGCAACTCTGACTGCATGAGAATTTCAAAGGTTATTCTTTATGATGCCAATGTGCCAGGTGAGGGGGAGCACAAGATAATGTCGTACATTCGCTTGCAAAGAAATCTACCAGGGTTTGACCCGAATACACAACATTGCTTGTATAGGTTGATAAATGTCTCCACCTTTTGTCTCAGATATCTAGCTGTCTGCAAGCTTTATGTTGATTTTCTTGGCTTCTTGACATGACTTTCTGCATTTGTCATTTCAGGATGCTGACTTGATCATGCTAGCACTGGCTACACATGAAGTGCATTATGCAATTCTTAGAGAGGTTGGTATGTTAGAAGCTTTGCTCATTAAATTTTGGTCGGTCGATTCCGATTTGATGCTGGATCATTCTTTGGTGAGATTCTGGTTTCTAAAATTTTATCATCTCACTATGAAATGTATAGATGGTGGATTAGGTTGTTTGTCTTAGGCCACATGATGTTGCCCTTTATTTAGGTCATTAATATCCCTAGTATTTCAATATCTTAAAAACACATCTCACATTCAAAGCGTTTTGGGATCCATTGTGCAGAGAATATCAAAATGGGAGTTGATCGAGGTTGATCTGTTGCCAATTACTCAATCTAATAATAGATGCAAGGTACAACACTTTTGTAGGGGCTCAATTTCATTGCATTTTCTCATGAATGAAATGTTAGTATTGTTTACTATACTATGTATTCTTCTGTTGTTTTAGGGCCGATGTTGGCCTCATGGGACTGATTCATTACCAAAAGGTATAATCCGTGAGACCTCTAACTTAGAGATGCGACCATTATGGGGTTTCCCAAAGAAAAAGGTGTGTGAAACAAATGCGAATTTCAATTGGCGATGGAACCAAAACTAAATTTCTATTTTCCTCTCTTGATGCTCTAGCTGCATGGCCTTCGGACTTTTTTTTTCACATCCTTGATATGGTTCTCTTGTTTCAATTTGTGGATCAACATGTGTATACTTCTTTCTTTCTTTTTTGTAAATTTCCTGATGAGTAAGACTTTCTTAAAAATTTCTAATGTTTTTTATGCTGAATCTAGGTACATGTCGTTGTTTGTTGTCTCACTTGTTTGTTATGTGGCAACATTTTCCTTCTCGGGGCTGCTCTTCCACTGGTTTACTCCCTCGGGTCATGATTGTGGTCTTAACACCTTCTTTATCGTTATGACTTTGATTTTGGTTTTCATTTTTGCTATTGTGGCGCTGCATCCAGCTGTAAGTTGTTACCTCTTGTATCTAAATCATATGGAACATTCTTTTTACCCAATTTTTTTTATCTGTTGTACTTGGAAATTTAGGCTATTCTGATCACCCTGTCAAGCTTTTCATTGACTATTTAGTGTCGCACATATTACTTATAGTGCTTTTCGAATAATATAACTTTAATATTCTTGGCCTAATTATGGCTGTGAAGTTGATATGGGCTTGAGGATGGTTATAGATTGTTGCTTTTTTTAATCTTTCTGATGATTCTGTTGCTCGAGTATTTGGTGGATTATTTGCTATCTTCTCCACTGGCCTGCTTTTTGTCTTGAAAGTTTTCGAGTAGTCCTGATTGCATGTGTAGTTATAATAGATTCAAAGGTTGCTGTGGAAAAGTGTGCTATAAAAGAAGTGTCGTTGTTTATCAATGCTTTTTTCCTTGAATAATTTCATTTTTATTTAAATAAATAAAAATGCTATTCATCGCTGATTCTTGACCATCCCTTGTAAATGGATACATAGTCAAATATAACACTAGAGTTACTGAGGGAGTCCAATACTCGACTAATACCCTGCAACTACATCTGTAGCGAATGTATCTAAAATCAAATCTTGCTTACTTCCTTGTGAACAAGATGCCAGGAGATAGCCAGCCACTGAATTAGGTCATTCAAGACAATAATCTCTAGTCCTCAGAAGCCACAAGTCCCTATCTGATAACATTCATCAATTCCCCTCGCTGAATACGAGGACATGTGCGTACCGCATAGTTAGTAACTGGTTCTAATAGGACCTAGAACAGAACTTTTCACTATCATTAACCAAAAATACAAAAATGAGGAATGTCGTTCCAGACATGCCAGAATCATCCTTGAAGGGTCTTGCTTATTGCCAGATTATTAATTCAAGGTTCGCAGATGTGCAATGAGTATGCTCTTGTGTTTTGGTGTTTATACGTGAACCCCAGAACCAAAATTGTTACACAGATACCTAGACAAGTATCTTATTTCAACTATCAATTTTAAATGAAGCCTTGTCTCTGTAATTGTTTCTTCTAAAGTTGCAATTCTAATACTCAAGCTTGGTTTGGCTAATGTTTAAGACTCCGGTTCTAGAGCCTTCCTCTAAAACTCCAATTTAGCATTTGCCTCCTTGGTCTTGTCTACCAACACCATGTCATCTACAAAAAACATACACGCAGGGACCCCATCTTGGAAACTAGTGGTTTATTTATCTATAACAATTGCAAAAAGGTAATGGTTTAATGCACCCTTGATGAAGAGCCACTCCTACTAGGAACTCGTCATACTCGTGAGCATTCTCGCTCTTGTAATAGCCCTGGCCTCATATATGTCTTTAATGATGTTGATTTATCTCCTTTGGACCCCTTTCCTCCTCATCACCTCACCACATAGCCTCCTTAGGTACTTTAGTGTTGGCCAAACAGGTTTTCATATTGATGTCTTCTGATATTTTTGAATCAGGGGAACGTGAAAGCTTCGAATAACTTACTGGCCATTGCAGTTGGAATAAAACAAAAAGAAAATGTGAACCGGATTGTTGAAAAGGTATGTAAGGCTTCAAGAGCTTTTCTTTAAGAGTACAAGTATATGTAAAATAACAATCCACTTAGATATAATTGGTCCTTGAGAAACCAGATTATTTGCAATATGGATGGCGCTTGACTGTCACAGTAAAGAGTTTGATATCTAGCTCTCTTCTTAAATGTATTTCTTTTTGTTTTCTTTTTTTCATGATTGTCCCTGGTTAGAACAAGGGCTTAACCTAGACAGTTGCAATATCTGATCTGTAATTTTTTTTTGGCTATGGCATTCCATGGCGAGGCCCAATGGATGGCCGAAAGGGATCTTCAAGAGTGTCTCTCTAGGAGTTCTATATATCCTAGATATTATAATCTAGAGACACGAGAACCTTCCTAGAACAAGCTATCCATACCCTTGTACTCACATCTTTGTACTCTTGAACTTGTCCTCTTGAGAATGTTTTTGGGAGGCATATGGATGTCCACACTCTGAGATTTGTTCAACACTTGGATGTGCAAATATTTCTGGTGAATTTTGGATCCATCTAAAGAAAAATAGGCCCAACCATTCTAGTTTTGGGACCTCTCTTGGATTTGTATGGTTCTAAAGAATTGCATTGTTAAGGTTATGCTCCCATTCGGTTGATTGCTCCAAAAATAGAAATTATAAGAAAAATGGTCTATAATTAGATGATCAGAATCGTTTGGTTGGTCAGGATTCTGTACTGCAGCCTGCAAAGAGTTTGATTCCTTCATTGTTCATTGTAGACCTGCAACAACTTGTTGTATATGATCTTTCTTCAAACGCAAAATTCTATTTATCTGTAAACTAACCAAGTTTTATTTAGGTTGATTTTATGGGTTTATGGGATGGGTGGATGGATGGTTTGCAGTGATGAAGCCAAGACTGTGAACTTGCATGCCTGTTGCTACATTTATTCCTTTTACTGAAAGTTTTATGTTGCTTGAAGTCCAATGTGTGATATATTCTTATTCATGACCAAGGAAGTGGATCCGTGTACCAGTGAGCGGAGGATCCTATTTCGCATCCAATATGTAAGCCATGTAACTTCCTGACTATGTTGCACTAATGATTCATTCCAGGATACACAGCACAATTCATCCCCACCACATCAGTATTAAAAGTAGTTATTTTAGTTAGGAAATTAAGAATAAAAAATCCCTAAGAGTCATTGACACATACAATGCTTTTTGAATTTGATGGTTGAGTTAGATGGAATTGGTATGACTCAACTTCAGTTTTTAATTACGGGCTGGTATTTTTGATAGTCTAAACCATCACTTAGAAAGAGAACTTCAACTAAAATGGGTTGCATGGGAAATTCACATGCAACCCAGATCACATGGGTCATGTGTCTAAGCATATAAGCCTTGCATACGATGGACTCCACCATGAGTTACCAGTCACAAAAATCAGGCCAGTCTGTTCATGAGGGTCAGTCGCCTTGTACAAGAAGAATGGACAGTCCAATTCAACATACAAATGAGTGCCTATTTGTTGAGTGGACCAGTCTGATTTTTGCATCAGGTCATCTTCATGGTGGATCCCACCGTTTACAGCTAGATGTATTACACTTGACACATTGGCAAATGAGCTTTGTTGCCCCTGAAGCTCACATGCAACCAATTGTATGCAATCATACAGGTGTTGTCAACCCCAAGTTGTTTCTAACAGCAATGAGTAAATCGACTGTATTATCATACCAGGTGATTGTTCTTGTCTGGCCCACATTCTTTCATGGATAAGATCTTCTGCACATTTGACACATTGGTGGGAAAGAAATGGCTGTAATGAAATTTCACATGGAGACATTTAAAAAAAAATTCTGTTGTTTCCCTTTTTTGTTGATCTTTACCACTGATTAGAGGACAAGACTGCCTTTCTTATCTGCTTTTTGATTTGCAGTTTCGTCCCGATTTCTGTGATGCGTGGTCAAATTTAGCTAGTGCATATATGAGGAAAGGAAGACTTAATGAGGCAGCATAGTGTTGTCGCCAGGCTCTTGCATTGAACCCTCACTTGGTGAAATCCTTGTTTTGTTTTATCATTTAGTTTCCTTCTTTTATTGTAGATA
This sequence comes from Magnolia officinalis, assembly GCA_021015155.1. Classification (NCBI taxonomy): domain Eukaryota; kingdom Viridiplantae; phylum Streptophyta; class Magnoliopsida; order Magnoliales; family Magnoliaceae; genus Magnolia; species Magnolia officinalis. Next base: position 24,456,200 of record JAJHSJ010000016.1, on the reverse strand, counting down.
CATTGAAATTACTATTTACATATCTTCCCCATATTGGCAGGTTGATGCTCATAGCAACCTTGGTAATCTGATGAAGGCACAAGGCTTAGTACAAGAAGTAAGCCATAGTGGATTCGATACATTATTTTCATTGGATGTTCTTTAAGACTCGAAGTAGAATTCGAGAACCATGATCCATGACTGGACTGCACTGGGTTGAGCAATTGTTCTAGTAATGGTGTGTCTTAATTGTTCTAATAAGCTGTTTTGAAACTATTTCATGATTTCCTTTGATTGAATGAAGGATTGTAATTGTAATTGTAATTGATTCATTATTGAATGAATGAATGATTGTAATTGAATGAATGATGGTAATTGAATGAATAAATGATTATGCAGGTGGTAATTGAATGAATGAATGAATGAATGATTATAATTTCTTTTTTTAAATGTAAGTAATAGCTTCAGATATTGACCGTAGCTGAAGGTTCATTCACATTTTTTTTTACCTACGAATCATTTCGTAGGTAAACGTTTCGTTAACAATTTTTACCTACGTCCAATTTCGTAGGTAAAAAGTCTTACCAGTCTTCACACAGTTTGTACCTATGAAACATTTCGTAGGTAAAGGTCTTAACAACATTTTTACTTATGCAAACTTTCATAGGTAAAAGTATTAACACAGTTATTGGCTACGAAAACGTTCATAAGTAAAAGTCTTAACACAGTTTGTACCTACGAAACATGTCGTAGGTAAAAGTTTCAACAAAGTTTGTAGCTACGAAAACGTTCGTAGGTAAAAGTCTTAACACCGTTTATACCTACGAAAACATTCTTAGGTAAAAGTTTTAACAAAGTTTTTAGCTACGGAAATGTTCGTAGGTAAAAGTCTTAAAAAAGTTTTAACAAAGTTTGTAACTACGAAAACGTTCCTAGGTAAAAGTCTTAACACCGTTTGTACCTACGAAACAATTCGTAGGTAAAAGTTTTAACAAAGTTTTTAGCTACGAAAACGGTCGTAAGTAAAAGTCTTAACACAGTTTTTACCTACGAACAAGGTCGTAGGTAAGTTCGTAGGTAAAAGTCTTAACAAAGTTTTTAATTTCGTTGGTAAAAGTCTTACCATTGCCGACGATGACATTTTTCGTCGGTAAAAGTCTTTAGCCACGACTTTTTACCAACGAATTTACCGACGAAATATTTCGTAGGTAAAACTCTTTGCCTACAAAATAATATCATTTACCTACGAAATTTTTCGTAGGTAAAAGTGAAATTTCTTGTAGTGCTTCCTGCTCTGAAGCTTCTTCTAAGTCAGAAGATTCTGAAACCGAGTCGGGTAATGAAGTTAAAGCCCATATGATTCTAGCCAAGTTCACTTTTTCAGATAATGATGATTCAACTAGTGAAGAAAATCTGAATCGTGATCATGAAAATAAAGAAGAACTTCAAGATGCTTATAATGCCCTATACAAGGAAAGTTGCAAAATTGCTGTAAAACTAAAACTTCTGAGAGAAAAGTTTTCAAAACTTAAAGAAAATTTTGATAATCTTGTTTTAGAAAAATCTCACATTTCAGATTATTTTGAAAAAACTAAGTGTGACTTAGATTTCAAAACCTCCCAAGTTGAAAACTTAAAATCTGAAAATGAAAAGCTAAAATTAGAAGTCTCTTCACTTTTGAGTTTAAAAGACACTTAGAGGTATGCCCAAGGTGATCCTAAGTTAGAAAAACTCTTATCCGGATCCAGAAAATGTGGCGATCGATCTAGATTGGGCTACGATAAAAGTATTCCTGCCAAATATAAGAATACTCCGCCTAAATTTGTGAAAGCGGAGTCTTTAAACTCAAAAGGGAAAAGTCTGAATCAAAACTATTCTAAAAATGCTAAGACTTTTCAAACCTTAAAACCTAAAAGTAACCATATCAACTAGAAAAATCAGAATCGTAATCCTTTTGCTGAGAAAATTGTTGACTTACTTAAAGAGCTCTTAAAATCTAACTCAGTGGGTCGGTCTTATAACAACTACAAACATATGAACACCAACTATACTCCTAAACCCAAACCTATAATGAAATGGGTTCCTAAGGTTACTTGCATGGTTGCTCACACCGCTTTTAAAGCTTTAAGCCATTCAAAGTGGTACCTAGACAGTGGTTGCTACAGACATATGACAGGTGTCACGTCTCAAACTCGGAAAATGGGCTCACAAAATTCCCGATCGCTGAATCCGGCGTCGACAGCCTCCTTAGTGCCCCATTCTCGGCTTCCGGCACCCATATGCCAGATTCCGATCCTGGGATCCTACAAGGAGGATTTTCAGTATGATTTTTTTTTTGTAATAGAGCATAACCAAGTCACAAAACAACATCACCACATATCCACTATATTAAAACTTTAAGTACAATAAGGAAAGGGAAATACAAGGTGATCAAAAGACTCCAAAATAATCTGATGCACGCTCCTGCCTCAGTGCTGCTGCGATCCAACGTCACCTGCACGCAATGGTCGTGCATAAGCTTACAAAAGCTTAGAGGGTAGTGTAAGTGTGTGCGCAAGGCAAGTGCTAAGTATACAGTATTAGAGTAATGCGGAAATATGCTGGTAAGTCTATGAATACTAGCAGCTGTACCAAAGCTATGTGATGCAAGACATGAATGCTATCGGCCATACCAAGGCCATCCGATGCGAGGCTTACATAGTCGAATGTCATATATGAGATGTAATACAAGCATGTCAGTCCTCATCAAGTACATATATCAGTACAATTCCTCTCTGGGATATCATCGGGGTCTAATACACTTCACACTGATTACCGTCTCCCTAGCCGCACGGCCCGGTAAGTGGAATAGACCACACTATCCGCCTGACCAGTAGTCTATCAATACCTACCCGGCTCATTGATAGCGGACTCATTTACAAGCTAGTCAGACTCAGCCTAGCTTACAACCCCCTCACTCAGGCGGATAGGGCCACACCCCCTTCCAACCGACCACGACACAGTGAGAGACGAGGCCTACTGGTATTTAGCACTCGGGCACTCGTGTATCCACTCGGTCTAGATGTTGGGGCATCTCCTGGTACCAAAAAGGTTCTGAGACTTTCACCCAAGGACATCCTAAGTGCCCACTGTGCAAGAACCAAGTATTTTTGGTATCCGATACGGCCATCCACGATGTGCCTGTGGAGTCACGACCTTGATGTCACTAGGGCGTACAATGATCATGACACACAAATGTGAGATGCATGAATCACACCGTCAGTCATGCAGCAATCTTGCGCGTACCACGTGCTCATGTGGGTAACTCCTATCAGTGAGTCCCATAAATAGTTTGCTCAATGGCATATGTTATTATCAGTCACTCCTCATATCAAGCATACATATGATGCGAATAGGTATGAATCATGGAATTATACTAAGCATGTTATCCGGTGATGAACTATCCTCACAACGAAGATGGGACTAGACGGCCTACGCACAACAAGTAGGGGCCTATCAATGGGCCCTAAGGAGGGTTACAATTCAGACATTTAACCAACATTGTACTTACAATGTGGACGTCAAACCATCATTGCTCCCAAGGCATAGCCCGCCATAAACATCATTACATAAACCATGGTAGAATCACAAATTGCAATGGACTTGTGTACATCCCATTAGGCCTCAACCCATGGGCCTTAGATACATCAAATGGGCCACATCATATGGGCCTCATATATGTCAAGGTGGGCCTCAACGGACGGGCCACAAATACATCAATATGGGCCTCATTACATGGGCCTTATATATATCAAGGTGGGCCTCAACGGATGGGCTCGAAATACATCAGGATGGGCCTCAATAATGGGCCTCATAAATTCCCAAAAATGAGTCATATTGAAGGATCATTTGGACCATATCACAAATAGTAGTGGAGATAATAATTCTCACTGTTAAACAAATCACAGGGCCCACTGTCAAGTTTACTTTCCACCCAATCTAATCATAAGGTCTTAAAGACCTGGATTAAGAGGGAAAATAAATTCCCTTTTGATTCGGAACTTCTGTGACCCAATTGGGTTTCAATGATAGACGTTCAAATCCCACTATTTTCTGTAATGTGGTCCACCTGATCCTAGATCTGTCTCATTTTTAGCCTTAAGCCTTAAGACGAGCTTGCCAAATGGTTGAACGGTATAGATACAACACATGCATCATGGTGGGTCCCATAGATGGACGGCGTGGATGAAGCAGGTGGGACCTATAGACTTGGTGACGCCACTATAGCAGCTACGTAGCTGAAGTGAGGTACACCAGCCATCCCACTCCCAGTACGTGGGGACATGTGGTTGAAACACAACATCAGTGGGTCCCATGTGGGGCCCACCATAACGTTTATCTGCCATCTAATCTGTTAATGAGGTCACATAGACCCGGGTAAAGAGGAAAAATAAATTTCATAACGATCCAAAACTTCTGTGACCCACACAGGGTCTCAATGGTAGACATTCAATCCTCACTGTTTCCTGCCTGTAGACCACCTGAGTTCCTTTACACGGCTGATTTTTGGGGTGGCCCACAACCAGAAGGGGGCCCACCAAATGCATGGTGTTGATGTTCTCACACATTACGGTGGGGGCCACGGCTGGGACCCACGTCCCAGCCCCTTTCCTTTCGCAGCGCAGGACGCTGCTGCAGCGTCCTCTAGACGAGTAGCAGCGCCGCTGCATGGCTATTTTTTTAAGGTTTATTTGCAGTTTTTCCTAGGTGGGTCCCACATCAGGTGAATTCGCTCCAGTCATTGGATTTCATGGCTCGAGATCGTCCAAAAGCGCCCAATATCTAGTATGTTTTGGCGAATCGAAACATCAATGTGGGTCCTAACAGCCTTGAACGGTAAAAATCATTGTTTTCTATGCTATAGCCCGCTAGAAAATTAGATTGACTTCATTTTTCGGCTCAACGCCTAAAATGAGCTAAGGAATAAGATGGATGGCGTGGATTAAAGCCATACATTAAGATGGGGCCTACATGAGCAGCCCACCCCAAGGCCTTGAACCAAGCTAATATTATTGTTTGTTAGCTCGTCGGTACACCACACTGTCCGTTCACACTTCTCCAAGCCACGTCCACCGTCAAGGGATGCTGGACGGACGGTGTGAATATATATACCATTAAGGTGGGTCCCACATGGACGTGGCCCCCCTTGATTGGATCAATCTGATATTTGTGTCTTCCCATCATCATTAAGGTAGGGCCCACGTGGCCTAGATGGTGTAGATCTTACACGCCCATCAAGTGGGTCCCACGAAGGTAGACAACTTGGATAAAATGCATACATCATGGGCCATCAACAAGGGAAAAAGAGAGAGAGAAAGAGAGAGATCGAGTGATGGAGGGACCCCGACACTATGGGCCCTCCCTTTCGGACATCACAACATACATCAAGTGGGTCCCATTATATGTGGACTCACCGATCAAAAAGCAACGGTGGAGATTCTTTCTCCACCAAAATGTAAGGTCTAGATGACCCTATTTATGCAAGGAAAGTAAACATCATGACGGGGTCCATGGAGAATGGCCCCATCATGGAATGATCATGAGAATCAAGGTGGGCCATCGGCCACATCTTGGGTCCAAAGTGAGATCCATACCATCAATCGGTAGGCCTCACTTGGCCCATCATCAAAACATAAAAATCTAGGCCTATGAAGCACCCACCGTTCTATCTTCTTGGTCTGATGGAATGCTGAACTCCTTGTGTCTCACTTTGATGGAAGATGATAAGAAATGAAGGGCTATGATGATGGATCTTGGAATAGGAAGTAGGTCACACACACACCTTTCTCTCCTTGAAATTGCTTGGACGTCCACCACTTTTTTGTTACTTGGAAAATGTGAAGAGAAAGAGAGAAAGAAGGGGTGGTTGTAAGGGAGAGGTGATGGATGTGAGTGATGGATGTGAGTTGATAGGTGTACTTGACTTGAGAGTTGACTTGTTAAGTTGCTTGACTTGGGGAGAAAGAAAGCATGGGTTGTGTACTTTGATTGATTGATGGGATGGGTTGTAGAGATTCTCTTAGGTTCGTAAAAGCGTGGTGTTTCTTCGAGATAAACGCCTGCCCGCATCTCCTGGCTAGGGTATCGAATCGGTGCGTAAGATGCGGCGTTGGAACCGTGGCGACGGTGCCGTCGCAATGGTACAAGTCTCTGATTAAGCCGACTCAAATCTATGGGATACGACTTAGGGTCGAGCGCAAATGTTGATTATAGGTCGTAGGTTGCCAGAATTTGACGGGAAGGATCGCAGGAGTCGACAGAACAGTACGGAATAGGATACGGGCCTTACAACAGGTGACAAGGGTCTGTTCACCAATCTTAAAGACATGATTAATGGTTCAGTCACATTCGGTGATGGTAGCAACTGCAAAATTGTTGGCCAAGGTACGGTTCAACTCTTTAACCTCCCTTATTTGAGAATGTTTTATACATAGAAGGGTTAAAACATAACTTATTAAGCATCTCTCAAATATGCGATAATAATCATAGTATAAAATTTACTAACAAAGGATGTGAAATTTTAAATAAAAATGGTTCTGTAATATTAACTGGTCGCAGAACTTCTGAAAACTGCTACATTGTGAATGATTCTAGCTCATCTAATCTATCATGTTACATGGTCCATACCGATGAGACAGAATTATGGCATAAATGTCTCGGACATGTACACTACCGCAATTTATATAGATTGAGCAAAAGAGAGTTAGTAAGAGGTTTACCTAAAATACAGAAAGTAGACAAAATATGTGGCGAATGACAGATTGGCAAAAAAACCCAGGAGTACTCACAAAAAGGTGAACTCTAATGCCACATCTAAACTGCTCGAACTTCTCCACATGGATCTCATTGGACCAACTAGAACGGAGAGTCGAGGTGGCAAGAAGTACATTCTGGTAATTGTTGATGACTTTACCAGATTTACATGGGTAGTCTTCTTAAGAGACAAATCAGAAACTCTTGATGAAGTAAAAAGGGTACTTAGACGTATCCAAACGGAAAAAGAATCACAAGTCTATAAGATCCGTAGTGATCATGGATCAGAATTTGAAAATAGCAGTTTTGAGAAATTTTGCTATGATCAGGGAATATCACATGAATTTTCTGTGCCCAAAACACTACAACAAAATGGTATACCAGAAAGAAAAAATAGAGTGCTTCAAGAAATGGCAAATTTAATGCTAAATAGTATGAAGCTCCCTAAAAATCTTTAGGCCAAAGTCGTAAATACTGCTTGTTATATAATTAACCGCGTTTATACTAGAAAATCAAATGGTAAAATGGCTTATGAAATGTGGTTTGATAAGAAGCCTACTACCAAATACTTTCGTGTTTTTGGCAACAAGTGTTACATTTTACGTGACCAAGAAAATCTGGGTAAGTTTGACACCAAAAGTGATGAAGGAATATTTTTAAGGTATGCTCTGAATAGTCGAGCGTATCGGGTTCTTAATAAGAGGACCAGTGTAATCCAAGAGTCCATTAACGTGGTTATTGACAATCACTTGAATACACGTGTCTTAAGTTCAAAAAATGATGAAGTTTTTCTAATTGATAAACCAGATACTTCATCAAATCAAAATAACTCTAAACTAAGGACTGTTAAAGACCATCCAACTAATCAGATTCTTGGAAACCCTCTCACTGGTGTGCGCACTCGTAAACAACTAGAAGATATGTGTAATTACGTGTGTTTTACATCTCAGATAGAACCAGCTAACGTAAAAGAAGCTCTTACTGACGAAAGCTGGATTGTCGTAATGCAAGAAGAGCTCAATCAATTTGTTAGAAATGATGTTTGGTACTTATTTCCAAGACCAAAAGATAAACACATTATCGGAACAAAATGAATTTTCAAAAATAAGTCTGATGAACTTGGTAATATTATTATAAACAAGGCTAGGCTGGTTGTACAAGGGTATACTCAAATTGAAGGCATCGATTATGATGAGACCATTGCCACAGTAGCTTGTCTTGAATCAATCAGACTATTTATATCCATTGCGTGCTTTAAAAAGTTCAAAATTTACCAAATGGATGTAAAGAGTGTATTTTTAAATGGTGATTTGCATGAAGAAGTGTATGTTGAACAACCAATGGGTTTTGAAGACCCTAGGAATGCTAATCATGTCACCACTTGAAAAAGGCACTCTACGGTTTGAAACAAGCTCCCAGGGCATGGTACGAAAAGTTGACTAAGTTTCAATTAAGTCATAATTTTATAATGGGAAGTGTTGATAAGACATTGTTTATAAAGAAACATAAAGATCACATTTTAATAGTGCAAATTTATGTTGATGTATTATTTATGGATCTACCTGTGCTAACATAACTGTTGAGTTTGTAGATCTTATGAAGTCTAAATTTGAAATGAGTATGGTTGGAGAATTGAATTATTTCCTAGGGTTGCAAGTAAAACAGCTACCTGATGGTTTCTTTATCTCTTAAACCAAATATGCTCTGAACTTAGTTAAAAAGTTCAGATTTGAGAGTGGAAAAAATTTTGATACTCCAATGAGTACTACTTTAAAACTCTCAAAGGACTCTACAAGTAAGAGTGTGGATCCTAAATTATATCGCAGTATGATGTTAGTTTGCTTTATTTAACTACAAGCCGACCTGATATTGCATTTAGCGTAGGAATTTGCGTTAGATATCAATCTGACCCTAAAGAGTCACATCTAATTGTTGTTAAGTGCATTTTGCGATATGTTGCTAGTTTAACAAATCTTGGTCTCTGGTATTCACATGATACTAGTGTGCAATTAGCTGGTTATACGGATGCTGATTGGGTTGGTAACATTGATGATCGAAAATCAACTAGTGGTGGTTGTTTCTATGTAGGGAATTGTTTAGTTTCTTAGCTAAGTAAGAAACAAAGTTCTGTATCGCTCTCAACAACTGAGGATGAATACATTGCTGCAGGTAATGCATGCACTCAGCTTGTATGGATGAAAAGAATGCTGAGCGATTATAGAATTGCGCAAGATACTATGGTTTTATATTGTGATAATTCCAGCGCAATTAATATCTCCAAAAATCCAATCCAGCATTCACGAACCAAGAATATTAACATTAGATATCACTACATTCATGAATTATTGGAAGACAAGACAAATTCTTTGGAATATATTCCGACCGAGAATCAACTAGCTGACATATTTACAAAACCGATCGATAAAAGCAGGTTTGCTAAATTGAAATTTGATCTTGGTATGTGCAATATGAATTGATAATTCATGCATTTCTGTATCATAATGTATATATTTGTTATTTAAAATTTTTAAATTTCAAATTTTATGGAAAAATTGCACATTTTGGGCTGTGCACGACCAGTCGAGTACATACTCGACCAGTCGTGGCACAACCGGTCGAGCATGTACTCGACCAGCCATGAACCGCGGGTTTGGTGCTTTATTTAGGAGAAAAATCACATTTTTCTCATTTTGGTTGTCTTCTCCAATGGCTCTTAGGTTGACCAGTCAAACCCATCTTCTATTTCTTCAAGGTTAGTGCATTGTTTTCATTTTTCTTATAAATTCAAGTACTTGGCACTCCCTTTTAATCATTGGTGTGGTTTATTTCTTGATTTATAGTAGTTTTTGGGGTTTTCTTCTAAAAAATCTGATCTATTAAAAGCCCACTCTACCTCTTTCGCAATCTCTTTGTTCCTTGCTTTCTTTATTGCAAATGGAAGGTAGAAATAAAAAGAAAGGAGCTCATGGTCCCTCTACTTCTAAGTCAACTCCTATAACAGTGCGCCACCTTCGGTCGCCCGAAGATGATCCCACTTATGTGCGGGATATTCAGTTGTGTAATGTTATAGTAGAACGGCCCGTTAATGTTGATCATTTGGCTCCATTTGATATCCTTCCTCTCCTTCAGTCCGTAGGATGGGGTAATATACTACATTGGGGTGGGCCGGCATACTGCTCCATTGTACAAGCTATGTATGCTTGCATTATTGATTTTTTCACTGAAAATCTGACATTCACTATCTCAACCAGAGACGGTCCAGTTGATGTAGACCGTCATCTTATCTCTGGATTAATGGATTTACTTGTCAATGATGAAGGTATTCCCATTAGCACTCTAGTGACAAAACCAACTGAAACTAAGAAGCGAATGCTTACTAGAAATTTGTGCAATATAGATGCGGAATGGAATACTGCTGGAAATGTGTTTGCCTCAAAGTTTTTGTTACCCAGATACAGAGTCCTTCATAGGATTTTCATTTCGAATGTCTATCCTCGTTTTGGTAACAAAACCGAACTCACTACGTTCATGGTTCGTATTCTTCATTCCATCATTTCTTAAACCTCTGTATGTCTTCCTTCCTTGATTTGTCATTGCATAATTCAGTTCCGTCTCTATCCAGGACACAGTGACATTCCTTTCGTTTATCTTATGACTGTGTTGGCCACCCATAGTTTAGTAGTTATGCCTGTTGGAGAAGCTCTTATTCACCACCTGCCATTCAACATCTCCAATATTAACAAGATATATTTGAAGCTGGCCCTAGGCTAAGTCAATGTGCTGGTGGAGTTGATGCCGCAAATGAAGAGGAGGGTGATTTGCCTCCAGATGACATCAATATGGATGATATTTTTTACGAAATCGAATCCGATTCTGCATATGATCCTGATTATCAGTCATCTGACTTTGATGCGCGTTTGCGCTCACTTGAGGAGAAGGTTGAAAACATGAATGTGTCCCATGATATGCAATAGAAATATATGCGCAAATATCTTAAGCGCATTAACAAGGGACTTCATCGAATTGATCCTACCATACCTGTTCCTTCATCGAGTTCTGATTAGTATTTGAATTTGTGGTTTGTAATAACTTTTAAGATACTTGGATTTCTTTTGTTTCATGGGGTTGAACAAGCTTGCTTATGAATTTGGTTATCTTGGTAATCTAGATCATATATATTTTCTTCTTCCTCATTACTCTTCTTATTCTACCTTATTTTTCTACTTCCATTATCATTTATTGGTTCCTTCTTTTGTCATATTGTGACAAAAAATGGGGAGAATTTTATCATGCTTGTGATATGTGGATTGTGGATTGTGGATAGTAGCCATTTTTTTTATAAGGGGGAGTAAGTAAGGGGGAGTATTGTTGGGGGAGTAGATACGAATTATTTTGACCTGTTTATAACTGGTGCATGATTCTTTAACCAGGTTGTAACTGGTTTATATTGATAACTGGTGCATGATTCTTTATTGTGCATATTATGCTTATTTTTATCGAAGTGTGTTTTGTCACTAATTTGACAAAGGGGGAGATGTAAGTGTTATGTTTTCTAGCTCCTATGATTGTCAAATTTTGTAGTGCCAAAACCTCTTGGAATATGTGTCTTATGTAGCTCATCTACATGTTCAAGACTGTGCATCTCATGTATAAGATCAAAGGTCTTTACCTCAAAACTTCAAATGCAAGATCAAGAGATATACAAGTTCAAGTACAAAACCATGTGATAGTTCACTCCTTCAAGTTTCAAAGTTCAAAGCTTTATCTAAGGCAAGACAATAGTCTTTACTTTGCTACTCAAAGCTCAAGGTGAAGTACATCTCAAGTACCTCAAGCTCAAGCTTCAATGAATTTCAAATTCAAGCTTCAAAATGTCTTAAGTTCAAGCTTCATCATATGTCAAGATCTCAAGCTTCGTGAACTTCAAAGAACAACTATCATCGGAAGCAAAAGAAGATTTAATGTTCATATATCGTTTATAAGGTATGAATGACCCTAGATTGACCATAGGTTAGGTCATTTTGAATACATAATTTAATTGGGTCACTTTATAAGTGCATAGTTTGTTTCTCATCTAGTCTTAGATTAAGTTCAACTAGTCCTAGCACTGGCTCGATCAGTCCAAGAAATCCTCAACCAGTCCTAAGTTTGTTACTTATTTTCAGGATTTTTTGTTATTGCCTCGACCAGTCCTGGAGATTACTCGACCGGTCGAGTGAACAGTGCTCGACCAGTCCTGCAGGCTTGACTCAAAGTCCAGCAACTAAAATGGGTCCCACATGACCAGTCGTGGACAGGACTTGACCGGTCGAGCAGGTCCTTCGACCAGTCGTGGAACGGCCTTATCTTATCGCACCCAAAATTTCAAATGTGTGTTGGTCCTTCAACTAGTCGAGTTGACCTCTGGACCAGTCGAAGGTGCGATTTCTGCACTTATAAATAGAGCATGATTTTCAGAGTTTGATATTCAATTCAAGTAAGATCAAGACACCACTCTGAGAGATAAGTTTGTGATAATCTTTAGCTATTTAGTTCTCATTTAATATTCTCTTTAATTAGCTTTTTGCATTTGATTTTGTATTCTACATTCCAATCTTATTTGAAGAAGGGATTGAAGTTTTCCCATTTCTTGGAATCAAAATCAAATCAAGCTAGACCGAAGTGATTTAATCTAAAATCCATTTAGAACTTAGAACCATTTCACAAGTAAGTGTGAACATTGAACATCTATGTTGAACTTCTACTCTAAATTGGTTCTTCCGGGCTGCAACAAAGGAGAATATCCAGATAAGTATTTTATAGTTTTTGTAAATTCATTCTTTTGGTTTCTTTGAGATTGTGCCAGAAAAATCTCTTTCTTTTGGTTGTCTGAGGAGATCCAGAAAACTCAGAGTGTGGGTTTTTTGAATTATGTAAGCCCACTTGAAAGACACAATTGTGAGGGTTTTAGGTGAACCTTGAAAAACCTATTTCATAGTGAACGCTAATATCCACTGTGTGAGGATATTAGGAGTGGAGTAGTTGTGTGGCTGTTTTTCTAAACAGTTGGTGTACTCACAAAGTGAACCACTATAATTTCTGGTCTTGTGGTGATTGATTGATTATTTCATTTTGTGGATGTTGTAATTTCCCTTTATGCATTTATGGAGAATGTTGTAATCTTTTTATGCAAGTGTAGGAAAGTTATAATAGCTTAGTTTCTTTCTTTGCTATTTATTTCTTTATTCCTCTGTATCGGTTTGAGATTTTGATACACAGACCGTTCTAGGAATCAGGTTGTCCTACCATAAGCCATTGGTTTTTAGTGTAAGGTTGTCCTTAGAACAACATCTGTATCAACCTCTCAATACTTATACAATTGAGGTTGTTTTACATTTCTCCATTGTGGGATTGTTTAATTGCTATCTTTATTTATATTTGTTTAAATTTCGTATTTAATTTTTAATTTGGCATAGTCCTATTCACCCCCCCCCCCCCCCCCCCCTCCCCCCTCCTCTAGGACTTTTAACTCGGCCTTTTCAAGTATCCTGAATTATTTGGTCGATTGGAACTATCGACACTAGACCACGGCAATCATCACCTCATTTATCAAAGTGGGACTAGGCGTGATCACAATGTCATCATTTCTAATGACATAAATACCGAAAACATTAGTCTAAAACATGAAAATTTCATGCTAGTTGTAATTGGCATGCACACTTCTAAGTGGTCCAATCATCTCTATCAAGAGATGCCTTAGCTTCAATCATAGCCATTCATAACTGTTCATTTCACCTTATGCATGCATAATGAGTATATCTTAATAAACAAAAATTGAAACTTGAATCAGTGGTTAAATCGTAATTTACTGAAATGCGTATGCCAACTTAATATTTGTACTCGCACTGAACATGAGCATCCTACGATACAATTATCAGATAGGGTTTACAATCAATATTTGACTATTACATATCATCTTTCTTTAAAAGAACCTTAGTGTATGCTCATTTGCACTGCATTACCAATTCGAAGACCCATGAGAAAAACCCTATCTTTTTCTTTCTTCAAAAATCCTTTCAAACCCTCCTTTTTTGTTGGGGGGGGGGGGGGGAGGAGTGTTAGCTTGTTAGTATAATCCACTGTCAGTGCACACTCCACTATTAGCCACCCACTAGGGAATCAATACCAAGACCTCAATGTTGAAATGAGGTATCTTCACTTAGTTTACCATTTGAGATATGGTCCAGGGTGTAATCCTTTCAAACCCTTAAGCATGTCTAGCAATAACCTTAATATCGATTACACCAGTATATATAATCAAAACTAGAAATAGAAACAAATTGCATAAAAACACTCAAAACTGTGTAACCTATCTATCCATCGAGTTAACCGGTCTAAACGCTTTGATCGATCGGGTCGACATGTTAACTAAAGTTTTCTATATGTCGAAAACTCCAAAAATTGTCTAAATGTTTTTGTCAAAAATTTAAATTTCTTTAATAACCTTCAACCTTCATGTTTGCCCTGCTCAATTTCATGTTTGCCCCGCTCAATTTTCAGTTTGCCCCGCTAAATTTCTAGTTTGCCCCGCTGAATTTCATGTTTGCCCTACTGAATTTCTTGTTTGCCCCGCTCAAATTCATTAATGCCCCACTGAATTTCTAGTTTACCCCGCTCAATTTCATGTTTGCCCCGTTTAAACTAGAAATTGAGCGGGGCAAACTAGAGTTTGAGCGGGCTAAACTGAAAATTGAGCGGGGCAAACTAGAAATTGAGTGTGTGGGATCCAATTGTAATGCCGCAGGTTTCAAGGTGACTTGAAAGAAGCATAACTGTGGTTTGAATGCTGGTTCCTCAGCATTACTTCTAGGAAACGTCATTATCTTGCGAATGTTTACAATTCAATTCATCTGTGCATTGATACAATGAGTCCTATGCATTTGAAGGTCTAATGACATTTGGGAAATCCGTTGCTGAAATATTGTTTTCTGATGACACCTTGTATATTCAGGAACTCTAGACTCTCTAATGGTGAGTATTGTTTACTTTAGATTGCTCCTCTCATTGAAGAACCAAATTACTTACAACAATTATTGATGCTTAGTGTGAACACAATGCATGACAAAATGCTGCTAAGATACTTGAGGAGGTTGGGAGGTACGGATAAATATCAACCACATTTTGATACTTGTCTTTTTTGATACATCATATATTGAGCCATTTCAATCAAAATGTCAGGATTCTCAAGGATAGAGGAATTTATGTTCTGGTATGTGTCTTATTCTTTAATCGTTGGAACTTAAGAACTATTTTTCCTAAAAATAGTTCGAGTTAACACATGAGCCGTGTTTGGATGCAAAATGGAAATAGATTGAATTACAAGCATTAGTTTAATTAAGAAGAAATGGTGAAACTAAAGATGTTTTCCTTGTGTTCATAGTGAAGTAGTCCTCCAATTTTCAGTTTGCCCCGCTTAATTTCTAGTTTGCCCCGCTCAATTTTTGGTTTGTCTCGCTCAAATTCTAGTTTGCCCTACTCAATTTCTGGTTTGCCCCGCTCAATTTCTAGTTTACCCCACTCAATTTCTGGTTTGCCCCGCTCATTTTCAGTTTGCCCCGCTCAATTTCTAGTTTACCCCGCTCAATTTCTGGTTTGTCCCGCTCAATTTTTGATTTGTCCCGCTCAATTTCAAGTTTGCCCTGCTCAATTTTCGGTTTGCCCCGCTCAATTTCTAGTTTAACCCGCTCAATTTCTAGTTTGCCCCCCTCAATTTTCAGTTTGTCCCGCTCAATTTCTAGTTTGCCTCGCTCAATTTTTGATTTGCCCTACTCAATTTCTAGTTTACCCTGCTCAATTTTCAGTTTGCCCCACTCAATTTCTGGTTTGCCCCGCTCAATTTCTAGTTTGACCACGAACTGATTGAAATTGACCGCGAAGAGAATGAAGTGGACTTTTAACTATCGACCTAATGGAATCTTAGAAAATAACTATGTTGGTTGGCTAAATTAGCTTCTCCTACCCCAAAATCATATGTGGTACGTTAAGTAACTCATTCTAATTTACGAGATATGCTTGTTAAATATATAGACAAATAAATAAATTAAAAGATAGAAAAATATTTTTATATACTTATATATACATATTTACATAATTATGTATTAGAAAAAAATGTAAGGGGGAGAAATTTCTCCCTGTATAAAAAAAAATAATAAAAAATAATAATAATAATAAAATCTGCCAGACTGCTACGGCACCGCGGCAGTCTGTGTTTTTTTTGTTGCTTTTGTGGGTCCCATCATGAGGTCTATGTTATATCCAAACTGCCCATCTATTTCGCGAGCTCATATTAAGGCTTAAGACAAAAAAATAAGACGGATCTAACTATCAAGTGGACCACACTGTAAAAGGCAGTGGGGAATTGAATGTCTACCATTGAAACCCTTTTAGGGGTTACAGAAGTTTTGGATCATTTTGAAATTTGTTTTTCCTCTTCATCCAGGTCTTTGTGACCCCATGAATGAACTTAGACGTGGAGGATTTCTCAAAAACATCACAGTGGGCCCCACCTGAGTTCCCATTGCAGGACCGTCCGTCAACGCTAAAAGGAAACAGATTGGCTACTCCCCCTGCCACCAGCCAATGGCTGGTGGTCGGTGATCTATGAGCCCCACCATGATGTATGTGTTTCATCCATTTCGTTCATCCATTTTTACAGTTCATTTTAGGGCTTGTTCCAAAAAATGAGAGGGATATAAATCTCAGGTGGACCACACCATAGGAAAACAATATTGATTGGATATTGACAATTAAAATTCTCCTAAGGCCCAATGAACTGTTTATTTAACATCTAATCTATTGATTAGGTCATACAAGCCTAGATGAAGGGAAAAACCAAAAATCAGCTTCATCCAAAACTTTTATGGCCCCCTAAAGTTTCTAATGGTTGACGCTCATTCAACACTGTTTCCTGTAATGTGGTACACTTGAGATTTGGATATACCTCATTTTTGGTCTCATACCATAAAATGATCTGGAAAAATATATGGACGACATGGATGAAAAGCATACATCATGGTGGGGCCCACAGACCACCGACCATCCGCCATTGGCTGGTGGCAAGGGGAGTAGTCAATCCGTTTCCGTGAAAAGGAGGGGTATTTTCGTCCTAGAATTCGGTGTCCGTACGAAGAGGTCTAAATTCAAATGTTAAGTTTGTATTGCTTCAAGAATATCCAATGGATAAAAGGTGGGGTCCACAGTCGTAAATTTCTGTTTGAAAAAGTAAAGTTTGGGAGCGTTTGGAAAAGACGGTGGATAAAAGGTGGGATTTACGGTCAGAAATTTCTCGTGTAATCGGGAGCGGATTAGGTGTTACCTGGTTAACACCTTAGTGCGTGTTACCCTTACCATGTGGGGGATCACATTGATGGATTTTTATATATCCATGTTGTCCATACGTTTTCTCGTCTTATTTTAAGATGATATACCAAAAATTAAGAAGATTAAAATCTTCGGTCAATCACACCACTGATAAAATTGGAGAATGACAATTAAAAGCTTTTTGTAGGCCAAAAGAGCTTTGAATCAAGCTGAACTTTCTAATTTACCTTAATCTAATTGTTCTTGACCTTATCAACGTATTGGATGGTAAATAAAAATTACGGATCTTCTTACGGTGGGACCTGGGATGTTTGTAATGGTGAGCGTTCAATCAATACTGTTTCCTATGGTGTGGTCCACATGAGATTTCGATCTTCTTAAGTTTTGGAACCCAGTCATAGAATAGGTTGTAAAAAAAGAATGGATGTACAATAAGTCATCAATTTGGGCCCCATGGTAAGGGTAACACCCACAAAAGTGCTACCCGGTAACACCAAGTCCGCGGCTTGAGAAATTTCCTACTGTACGACTAGTATATGGCCCACAACCTTTTTAAGCCCATTTCTTTTTAGCTGCCCAGAATACTCCCCAGGCGTAC
The DNA here is from genome assembly GCA_021015155.1 of Magnolia officinalis. Lineage (NCBI taxonomy): Eukaryota > Viridiplantae > Streptophyta > Magnoliopsida > Magnoliales > Magnoliaceae > Magnolia > Magnolia officinalis. The sequence continues at coordinate 24,438,472 of JAJHSJ010000016.1, read as the reverse complement.
GGACAGCTTTTCACATCACGAAAATGCCCCTGCTTTTCAAAAAAGTGATATCTAAAAGGGGTGCTCCCTATGGCTACGAATTATAACCGTAGCCATTGACAAAAATAAGTGGGTAGTGGGACAGTGAGTCGGGGTCGACTGGGTCAGGCTATTGTATGGATGGAAGGTGTGAATATAGTCACATACATCATAGTGGGCCCCACAATTAGGTCCCACCCACCTTAATGTCATAGATCTCACCGCACTGCTCAAATAGAAGTGTCTACTGATTCTATTGTCTACCAAAAAAAAAAAAAAAACATTTAGAATTTAAGAACAGATAAGCATTTTGATTAGCTATCGGTAATTCATCTTGTTATTATGATCATGACCATGGGTTTAGCAACAAGTTCTCCGGCAAATGATTGAATTGTGTTTGGATTTACAGGTGAATTCAATTGAGAACAATGATTTTAACCAAGAGTGAATGACAGGAAGTGGCCCTCAAATTGCAATTTTGCAAATCCAACTTGAAAATAACACAAGGGCTCATTTGACTTATGTAATAGAATTTAAACACTGGAATTTAGTAGGTTTTGCAACATGGAAAATTAAGTGGAATTTGTTAATCGAATATATGTGCTATATCCAATTCATTTAATGCATTTCACGGTCAATTCCCTTCACTTCATGGTCAATTCAATTCATTTTATGATCAATTCCCTTCACTTCACGATCAATTCCGTGTATTTCACGATCAATTCAATTCATTTCACGGTCAATTCCCTTCACTTCACGGTCAATTCCGTGCATTTCACGGTCAATTCCATTCACTTCACGGTCAATTCCATGCATTTCAGTCCATTCACTCCCTTACACCCAAATACATGTCCGAACTCATCCCTGTCATCCCCTATTCCCTCAAATACACGTCTGAACTCATCTCTTCCATCCCTATTCCTTCTTTTCACCCATTTTCTTCATTAAATCTCCATCCTACTATCACATTACATCTTCCATTTCCATTCTACTCAAGGCTACCTGAAATGCATTGAATTGACCGTGAAGTGCATCGAATTGATCGTGAAGTGAAGGGTATTTGACCGTGAAATCACTACAAGAAAGAGGGTTTTTAGCGACGAAACTTTTTTTCATCGCTAAAAATGACTTTTAGCGATGAAAATAATTTTCGTCGCTATAAGTTTACTTTTACCGACGAAATTGTAAATTCGTAGCTAAAAGTCACTTTTACCGACGAAATTTTCGTTGATAACAGTAATTTTCCAGCTATTGGGAAAATTTTCCCACTAAGAGTTTTAGTGACGAAAACTTTCGTTGCTAAAGGGTGTTTTGAATTTTTGAAAAAAAAAAATAAATAATCAAAAAGTTTCCTTTTAGCGACGTAATTAATTTCGTAGCTAAAAGCCTCCTTTAGCGATGAAAATTTTCGTCGCCAAAGGGTGTTTTGAATTTTTGAAAAACCAAAAAAATCGAAAAGCTTCCTTTTAGCGACGAAATTCATTTCGTAGCTAAAAGCCTCCTTTAGCGACGAAAAGTTTCGTCGCTAAAGGGTGTTTTGAATTTTTGAAAAAACAAAAAAATTGAAAAGTTTCCTTTTAGCGACGAAATTAATTTCATAGCCAAAAGCCGCCTTTAGCGACAAAAATTTTCATCGCTAAAGGGTGTTTTGAATTTTTGAAAAAATAAAAAAGTCGAGAAGTTTCCTTTTAGCAACGAAATTAATTTCGGAGCTAAAAGCAACCTTTAGCAATGAAACTTTTCATCGCTAAAGGGTGTTCTGAATTTTTGAAAAAACAAAAAAAAAATCGAGATGTTTCCTTTTAGCAACGAAATTAACTTCGTAACTAAAAGCCACCTTTAGCGATGAACAATTTCACCGCTAAAGGGTGTTTTAAATTTTTGAAAAAAAAAAATTTGAAAGTTTCCTTTTAGCGACGAAATTAATTTCGTAGCTAAAAGCCACCTTTAGCGATGAAAACGTTCGTCACTAAAGGGTGTTTTGAATTTCTAAAACAACAAAAAAAATCAAAAGTTTCCTTTTAGCGACAAAATTAATTTCATAGCTAAAAGCCACCATTAGCGACGAAAAGTTTCGTCGCTAAAGGGTGTTTTGAATTTTTGAAAAACAAAAAATCGAGATGTTTCCTTTTAGCGACGAAATTAATTTCGTAACTATAAGCCACCTTTAGTGATGAAACTTTTCATCGCTAAAGGGTGTTCTGAATTTTTGAAAAACAAAAAAAAAATCGAGATGTTTCCTTTTAGCGACGACATTAACTTCGTAGCTAAAAGCCACCTTTAGCGATGAAAACGTTCGTCACTAAAGGGTGTTTTGAATTTTTGAAACAACAAAAAATCGAAAAGTTTCCTTTTAGTGACAAAATTAATTTCGTAGCTAAAAGCCACCTTTAGTGATGAAAAGTTTCGTCGCTAAAGGGTGTTTTGAATTTTTGAAAAACAAAAAATCGAGATGTTTCCTTTTAGCGACGAAATCAATTTCGTAGCTAAAAGCCACCGTTAGCGATGAAAATTTTCGTCGTTAAAGGTGTTTTGAATTTTTGAAAAAAAAAAGTCGAAATGTTTCCTTTTAGCAACGAAATTAATTTCGTAGCTAAAAGTCACCTTTAGCGACGAAAAGTTTCGTCGCTAAAGGGTGTATTGAGTTTTTGAAAAAACAAAAAAAACGAGATGTTTTCTTTTAGTGACGAAATTAATTTCGTAGCTAAAAGCCACCTTTAGCGACGAAATGTTTTATCGTTAAAGGGTGTTTTGAATTTTTCAGAAAACAAAAAAATCGAGATGTTTCCTTTTAGCGACGAAATTAATTTCGTAGCTAAAAGCCACCTTTAGCGACGAAAGTTTTCGTCGCTAAAGGGTGCTTTAATCTTTGAAAAAATAAAAATAAAAAATAGAAAAGTTTCCTTTTAGCGACGAAATTAATTTCGTAGCTAAAAGCTGCCTTTAGCGACGAACATTTTCGTCGCTAAAGGGTGTTTTGAATTTTTCACATGGCAAATTTTCACGCTGTGTTGGAAATGATTGCGCTAAGACTTTTACCAACGAATATGTTCATCGGTAAAAGTGTTTTTCCTAAATTTTTTCCCGACGGCTGAAAACCGTCAGTAATAATGTAAAAATGTTTTGATTTTTAAAAATTTTTGTCGGTAAAAATGTGTGTGTGTGTGTGTGTGTGTGTGTGTGTATATATATATAGTTTTTATATCGTATGAATGGAAATATATATATATATATATATATATATATATATATATATATATATAATTAAAAGGTAATATTTAAATGATTTGTAATATCACATGAAAAAGAATATTGAAAAGTTTAGAAATTTTAACTATGTGTAAGAAAATTTTTGAGAACAAAATAATGCTTTTGAAGAAAAAAATCAGCAATTTGAAATTTTTGAGAAAAAATTAAAATATGAGAAAAATTTTGATATTTTGAAAATAAAAATTCAAAATTTCTATTTTAAATTTTTTTGAAATATTTTATAATAAAAATGATATTTTAGTTAAAAAAGTAAAAAAATATATATATATACATTTTGAAAAAAAAATGTTATTTTTAAAAGGAAATTGAAATTTATTTGTGAAAAATAAAATTACTAAATTATTAGGCACATCCACTAATTGAACCTTTAATCATTTTTGGACAATATAATCAGTTCAAATTGAAGAGTAAATAACTTCAGATGTTTAAATCAAATTTCACTGAAATTGTTGATCAATCTTGTTTGCTCAATATCTTTCTCATATGTAGCTTGATTGAGGCAAGTAACTAGTCAAATTGAGAGTATTGATCAGTAAAATAGAGTGAATGGACCAGACATGTAAAATTGGCCAAATATTCTGGTTAAAATTGTGACCCAACTTAATGACCTCGTGAGAACCTAAGAATTGATGTTAGTAAGTTTTGTGGGCCCCATCATGATGTGTGTCGAACATCAACACCGTGAATTTGATGTGTCCCCTTTAGGTTATGAGATATCTCAAAAATCATCGGTAAACGAAACTCAAGTGGGCCATACCATCTAAAACTAATTGAACACATCCTAAAAAATATAAAAGCACTTGGTGGGGCCCACATGAGTTTTGGATGCGGTTGAAACTTGGTCTGACCCCTCATCTAAGTGGGACACACATAATGAGTGGGTTGGATATGTGAATCACATTTAGGCAGGCCCAATATATGATTATGAATGTTTTAAGGAAACCCTTCTCCACTACATTTAAGTGAGTTACTCGTTACCCTTACCAGAGTAAACTTTGTGGAGTCCACCATTATTTATTTATTTGATCCACTCCATTCATCCATGTTAACAGATAATTTGAGGTCTAAAGAACAAAAAGGAAGCATATCCAAAGCTCAAGTGGACCACACCACAGGAAATAGTGTGATTGAACCTCTACCATTTAAAATTTCTTGGAGGCCATAGAAGTTTTGGATCAAGCTAATGTTTGTGTTTCTATTCATTCATATATTTTTGATATTATGAACAACCTTTAACTGTTTTTGGACAGTCTGATCAGTCCAAATTAAAGAGTAAATAACTTCAGATGTTTAATCAAAATTCACTCAAATTCTTGATCAATCTTGTTTGCCCAATACCTCCCTCTCATATGTAGCATGGCCGGGGCGAGTAACTAGTCAATTTGAGGGTAATGATCAGTAAAATAGAGTGAATGGACCAGACATGTAAAATGGGCCAAATATTCTAGTTAAAATTGTGACCCAACTTACTGACCTCGTGAGAACCTAAGAATTAATGTTAGTAAGTTTTGTGGGCCCCGTCATGATGTGTGTCGAACATCAACACCGTGGATTTGATGAGTCCCCTTTAGGTTATGAGATATCTCAAAAATCATCGGTAAACGAAACTCAAGTGGGCCATACCATTTAAAATTATGTGAAGACATCCTAAAAAATATAAAAGCACTTGGTGGGGCCCACATGAGTTTTGGATGCAGTTGAAACTTGGTCTGACCCCTCGTCCAAGTAGGACACACATAATGAGTGGGTTGGATATGTGAATCACATTTAGGCAGACCCAATATATGATTATGAATGTTTTAAGGAAACATTTCTCCATTACATTTAAGTGAGTTACTCATTACCTTTACTAGAGTAAACTCTGTGGGGTCCACCGTTATTTATTTATTTTATCCACTCCATTCATCCATGTTAACAGATAATTTGAGGTCTAAAGAACAAAAAGGAAGCATATCCAAAGCTCAAGTGGACCACACCACAGGAAATAGTGTGATTAAACATCTACCATTTAAAATTTCTTGGAGGCCATAGAAGTTTTGGATCAAGCTGATGTTTGTGTTTTCTATTCATTCATATATTTTTTTATATTATGAACAACCTTTAACCATTTTTGGACAATCTGATCAATCCAGATTGAAGAGTAAATAACTTCATATGTTTAAATCAAAATTCACTTAAATTGTTGATCAATCTTGTTTGCCTAATATCTTTCTCATATGTAGTATGATCGAGGCGAGTAAGTAGTCAAATTGAGGGTAATGATCAGTAGAATAGAGTGAATGGACCAGACATGTAAAATGGGCCCATCATGATGTGTGTCGAACATCAACACCGTGCATTTAATGTCTCCCCTTTAGCTTATGAGATATCTCAAAAATCATCCGTATATGAAACTCAGGTGGGCCATACCATCTAAAACTATGTGAAGACATCTAAAAATATATAAATAGTACAATATTGGATGTCGTACCATTTTGGGGCCGTAAAAGTTTTGGATCAAGCTAATTTTTGTTTTTCCCTTCATCTAGCCCTGTATGACCTAATCAACATATTATATGTCAAATAAACAGTGCAGTAAGCCTTAGGAGGATTTTAATGATGGATATCCAATTACTATTGATTTCTTGTGGTGTGGTGCACCTGAGATTTCTGTGGTGGGGTCCACTACAGATTTTTATCTACCTCATTCTTTGGCTCATGACGTAAAATGATATCTCAAAATGGATGGATGGTGTGGATATAACAAATACATCATAGTGGGGCCCACAAAACTTGGTGGATGTTGGTCGGTGCTCTATGGGTCCCACCATGATGTACATGTTTCATCCATGTCGTCTATCCATTTTTACAAATCATATTAGGGCTTGATGTCAAAAATGAGAGGGATATAAATCTCAAGTGGACCACACCACATGAAAACAATAATGATTGGATATCCACCATTAAAACCCTCCTAAGGCCCACTGTACTTTTTATTTGACATCCAATCTATTGATTAGGTCATACAGGCCCAGATGAAGGGAAAAAAATATCAGATTGATCCAAAACTTTATATGGCCCCCAAAAGGTTTTTAATGGTCGACGCTCATTCAACACTGTTTCTTATAATGTGGTCCAGTTGAGGTTGGGATATACCTCATTTTTTGTCTCATACCATAAAATGATATGGAAAAATAGATGGACGGCACAGATGAAGCACATACATCATGGTGGGGCCCACAGAGCACGAACCACCAGCCCTTGGCTCTAGTGTCAACGTGAGTAGCCATTCCGTTTGAGAGAGAGACAAGTCTCTCTCTCTCTCTCTGTCCTCCCTCACTCTCTCACTCTCGCGCACCCTCTCTCTCTCTCTCGGTCCTCTCTCTCTCTAAAGCATCCTCTCTCTCTCTGCCTCTCTGTCTCTCTCGGTCCTCTCTCTCTCTTGCGCATCCTCTCTATCTGTCTCTCTCGGTCCTCTCCTTCTCTCATGCATCCTCTCCCTTCTCTCCATCTCTCTCGCATTCTCTCTCTCTCTCTCTCTCTCTCTCTCTCTCTCTCTCTCTCTCTCTCTCTCTCTCTCTCCTCAGAGCTCAAGAACCCTATTTTCAGCGTGGACTCGTGATCGGGGCTCCAACTCAAATAGATATCTCTCTCTCTCTCTCTCTCTCTCTCTCTCTCTCTCTCTCTCAATCTCTCTCAATCTCAATACCGATTGAAACGATTTGGGGATTTAGGGATTTGGGGATTTAGGGATTTAGGGATTTGGGGATTTAAGGATTTAGTGACTTGGGGATTTGGGGATTTAGAGATTTAGGGTTTAAGGTGGGCCCTAGTGAGTTTACTCAGTACAATAAGGGCCTGTTTGGCCGAGCAGATTGGATGGGATTGCAATGCGCTCAGATGTGCAAGCTTGCAATCACACTCGGTAGGTAGGGTCCTGATTTTGGACACCTTCAACCAACTTCACCTACTAAAGAAAAGGAAGGGAATATTTTTGATCTCACAAGAATTTGACAGAGTAGAAATTTTGACTCATCCTTCTTTTTATTTTAATGTTTATTTTATATTTTTGCAGATGCATATGAATCCAGCAGCAGCTGAGGCAACCATTTTAGCTCTCCGCCAGTCTCCTCAGCTGTATCAGTCATACCAATTCATTCTTGGTATGTCAAGATTCGTTGAAAAGATCTTAGTTACATGTGTGGGCAGTTATTATTATTTGAGCTTAATAAATTTCTATGACCAATGCATATGCCTTTGAAAAACAGTTCTTGAGTAGAAGTACTCTCTCTCTCTCTCTCTCTCTCTCTCTCTCTCTCTCTCTCTCTCTCTCTCTCTCTCTCTCTCTCTCTTTCTCTCTCTTTATTATTTTCTTTTCTAAAGAAAAAAGTTAAGTGTGAATGGTAACTAGAAGAAACTTGTTTGTTAGTGTTGCCAAAAGAGAAGATGCTCCATTCAATGCATGGGAGGTTGTGTTCCGTTAATTTGTGTGTATCCTTCTTTTTGTTGCTTATTAATCTTGAATACATTTTTTACATGCCCTTCAGAAAAAAAAAATTGTGTTCATCCTTATTAGTTAGATCAATGGCCAGGTGAAAAATTCTTTGACATTCATGGATTAGTTGAATTGGATGCTTTTGGAATAATGGAAAACAAATAAATTTGCTTGCCTACTTGTCCTAGACTAGTTACTGGCTTACCACTATAATGGGCATGCTCATTTTTTGTGAAGAGTTATCTAAAAAGTTTTAAGTATTGGAAAATGCAACAACAGTGACTCCACTCTTCAGTTTATACCTGTATGGTTAGGTCTAGGTGCTGATGTTTATTGCTTCTTTTGTCTAAGATTGCTGCAATGGGATTAAGAATGAGTTGTAACAAGTTTGAAAACTTGAATTGACCTGGAAACTGGTTAGATGGTTTTTGACTTTAACTTGAGTTTTGAACAATCTGCTTAATAGCTTGATTTTGCTGATGCACAAGTATTAAAACATAAAAATATAGAGAATATAGTAAGGAAGTCGGTGTTTCTAAACCAAAACCTTCCAACAAAATCTAAGTTTATGCCCACCGATTGTTAACAATCACCAACAATGGAGATGTTGTTGCACTGTTTTGGGCTACATAGGTTTCAGCTAAGATATCATACTTGAGATTTGGGAAATGGTATTGCTTATCAGGTATTTGGAGAAGTGATACTACAAAGATACATGTAATTAAAAGCGTTAGATGTCTTGTTGGCTCTTGGGTGGAGGTTTTGGAAGTCTTTTCTAGATTCTAATGCTAGCATTGAGAGTGCTCCTTTTTGTTGGCAGGATCTTCTTTGCAATGGCTTAGCTTTATTATGGCCCTCGGGCTTTCCTTTTCTAATAAAGCATCATTTACTCATCAAAAGAAAAAAAGGGATAATGACCAAATAAGCCCTCAGTTATACTCCCTGGACCATTACCAACTGCCCAATCCTTTTATTGTTTTTTTTTTTTTTTTGCAGCCCAGTCCCCATTTTCAATAAGCAATCTCATCTGCCCCCTACTGCAAGGAAATGGCAAGACGAAGTGAGTTTTTCATCTTCTAATGAAGATGAGTGTGCTCACATGTGCGCTTGTGGTAACTCACGTTAAGGTGGACCCCACTACATGGGTTTCGTGGAGCCAAAATTAGATTGTCCATCTAGTATTTTAGATGTCTAATGATTCTAATTAAAGACACACGGATCAAATGATTCTAGCCATTTGATTGATGGACATCAAATCAAGGGTAAAAAATGAAAGTTATTAACCATCAAATATTTAATGGTAAAATAAAAGAGAAATGCTGAATTTAATGTTTAGTGGTTGTGATTTTGAAAAATATACCATCCATGATAGGGCCTATTAAGTGAATGAATCTGATTGATGCATCATTTAGAGATGTAGTAGCACAATAGCGTGAAGCGAATTGGCAACAGATTTGGGCGTGGGAGTGGGGAAGTGTCTATTTCAAAATGTAAACAAGTATAAATGGGTGAGCAGCGGGAGCTAAAGCAAGAGTTTGAAGTGTGATTCGAAGTGGGAGTGACACCTAGTTAGAAGGATCCTGCAATTAGAGATACATTGGAAACAATTATCTAGAGAAATGGATGAAATAAGGATATAAGAACTCAACCTACTTCCAAAAGATTACAAACGCACAAATGCTCGGAGGAGATCAAATCTTTTTTTTTTTCTTTTTTTTCTTTTTTGAAAGATACTATCAATTTATCAAAGCCAAAAGGGATGATAAGGTGTCATCCAGAAATAAGAGAAACATTTGTTCAAATTGTTTTTAATATGCATGTTAAGATAAATTTACACAAAAGCACAAAAGATCAATTTGATCCATCTATTTGTTACGGCCTGTCATGGATTGCTTAACCTATAACTTAAACTTATAACCTTAACCTAAACTTATAACCTACACCTAAACCTTAACCTATAACTTAAATTTTCAGTTTGTATAAGTGGGACCATGGTTCACTGATCCAGATCATCGGTCTGTTGTGTTGTGGATGGTGCACCATGGATGCACCAAACTAAAAAAAATCTCCCAAGATTGAGAGATCCTAGCCACCAATCTGTAGCCTTTTTCAGCAAATGTGGATTGTTGCTGGTTGTTTCAATGTTTGTTTTTCTATTTTAAGGACACAAACTGAAAGCTCAGGATGTTAGATCAAGAAGACTTTGGGGCATAGTCCTTCCATGGCAGTGCACAAAGATAAATGATGCGGACACTAAACTGTTTAGACTCATTAGTATGAACTGAAGATGAACCTATGTATATTATCATCAAGACAAGGATAAAAAATGAATGGTAGTTTTTAGATTTCTTTGGGTCAATTAGCACATGATGATCACACCTTGTTTGATGGGATGAATGCCATGGTTTTCAATTTATTCTTCCATGGGTATTAGTGATTCATGGATTCATGAAAAAAGATTTTTAAAAAAATATTCAATAAGTTCTTATCCTCATGACTAAAAGCTAGATTGCAATATTGTAGCATTTCCTTGCAAATAAATACACCATGAAGACTAATCACCTACAAGTTGTTGAAGTTTTAACCTACAACCTGTCTTCACAAGCATTTTGCCTTAGGAAAATATATATGTTTTCAAGGGAAAAAGTGAAAAAAGAAATTCTTTCATACCATTAGAAAATGGTTCTAGCATACAACTGGTTGTAGTTGGTCAGTTCTTGAATACCATCTTTGATGATTCACCTATCTTTTTACATCATTCTATCAGTTTTTGAATACCATCTTTGACGATTCGCCCTTCTTTTTACATCATTCTAGTGTTATTTTTCATAATGATATATGTTTATGTGGGGAGGGCCCAGTGTTAGTTTTGTACAATTTAGAAAATGGTAGTGACTCATCCTCCTCACATGTAGCACTGATGTACAGCTATATTGATCATCGAAACTGTGATTCCCATTGTGTATGGAGCATATCTCTAAACTCACCCTGATGCAATAATTCAAACCATTGATTTAATGGGCTATCAAATGGATGGTTAATGGTAAAAATAGAGAGTTGTGCAGATTAGTAGGGAAAAACTAGGTGATTAATATTGTCTTCTCAGTGAAATGTTTAGTTTATACTCCATCCACAATTGGGTTAGTGATTTGGTGAGTCTGGATTGCTGCAAAATGATGCCATATGTATGGTTGAAGACTCTCCACCATTTTTTAAGTTGTACGAAACTAATATGTAAGTCTAGCCTATGTTTATATATTGAGATTAGAGAGATAAATCTAAAGGAATATGTCATTTGCATTCATTCATGATTGTTAAAATAGGTCAAAGAAGAGAACATATAATATTTATTTATTTTTCTCCTTTAGAATTTTTTATTTATAATATCTCCTACTATATATGTGTGTGTGTGTGTGTGTGTGTGTGTATATAATATCTCCTACTATTCTTTATTTTTGAGGCATTTTGCCCACTTTATAGATCATTTTATAACTTTATTTTATCCTCTTTTTTGAAAGGTAAATTCATTTTTTCTTATTCCTTATATTGTTTCCCAATTATATTTGTGTTGGTTTCAGAGTACAGGTAACGATAGAAATTGCTGGTCGATTATGGCTTGTAGACAAATGGATGAGTAACCAACATTACGAATATGGGAGGCCTTTCCCAAATATCCAGATGCTTTTAGATATATTTATTTTGTTTTTAAATGTATTAGCTCGAAATTGATGGAGCAGACCCGGATGTGTGTCGGAGCTATTTGGATGTTAAGCGGGGGTCCTTGGAAGGTGGGAACCGTTGTTATGACCATGATAAAGCTGTCCATTTCCTATGGACAACATTGGAGTGGCCTGACCATTTGGACCGGCCATGTTTATATTTGTATTTGCTCGAAATTGATGGAGCAGACTTGGATGTGCGTCGGAGCTATCTGGATGTTGAGCAGGGGTCCCTAGAAGGTGGGAACCGCTGTTATGACCATGATGAAGCTATCCATTTCCTATGGACAACATTGGAGTGGCCTGGCCATTTGGACAGGCCGTGTTTATATCTGTATTTGCTTGAAATTGATGGAGCAGACCCGGATGTGTGTCGGAGTTATCCGGATGTTGAGTGGGGGTCCCTAGAAGGTGGGAACCGCTGTTATGACCATGATGAAGCTATCCATTTTCTATGGACAGCATTGGAGTGACCTGACCATTTGGACAGGCCGTGTTTATATCTGTACTTGCTTGAAATTGATGGAACAGACCCGGATGTGCGTCGGAGCTATCCAGAGGTTGAGCAGGGGTCCATGGAAGGTGGGAACCGCTGTTATGACCATGATGAAGCTATCCATTTCCTATGGACAACATTAGAGTGGTCTGACCATTTGGATAGGCTGTGTTTATATCTGTATTTGTAGGGACCACACCCTTAACCTATAACCTAAACTTATTCTCAAATCCCAAAACCTATAACTACAACCTAAACCTTAACCTATAACCTATAACCTAAACTCAATTCCCTAAACTCTAACCTACAACCTAACCTAAACCTATTGTAACGCCCTGAAATTCGAGGGTCGAGTAGCAACTCAACTCTCGAGTTCCAGATCATCACTTATGCAACATAGATGATGAAGATTTAATGTTGTCTGTGTCAGTGCAATAAACATGAGTGAGATTATGCCAAAACAGTAATTCATATTCCAGATCAATTGTATAAAGGTAAGCGGAAGACTGAAATTGTATATATAAGGTATGTAAGGAAATAAAACCATCATGAACTCCAGAGTATGAACACTAACTGAGTATCCATATACATGTATTGTTTCTAGATCAAAAGGGAAAAATACAACTAAAAGGTAGATCCTAAAATCTCCGCGATCCAGTCGGCCTAAGCAAAGCCGTCAGAGTATTGCATGTATGAGAACTCGTCCTGGTCTTCATCGTAGTCTGGCTCCGCCTCCTGAATCGACGTACCATCTACACCTGAGACAGAGTCTGGTTGGTGTGTACAACACCGTTCCGTAACATGGGAGTGAGTAGCTAACTCAGTGGAACAATAAAACATAGGTTAACATGTTATCAATTCAGTCAAGCAGTAATGATAAAGCAGTACAATCAAACAATCCTAACTACTCTTATTAAATGCAAGTATGAAATGACATGATGAATGCCCTTGCCAAACCACCCTCATGCGATACCATCTTATGTTCGCGAATGCGTTCATCCCTCAGTGTTCCACATCTACCAGGCACATGCAGTGCGATGATGAGCATGATTACGGAGTAATTATTAGTCCATTCCAAACAGCAGGATTGGGAAACTAAGGTACCTCCCTTATATCATTCCCAACATGATCCATTTTAAGGTCGTCAGTCCTAGTTAATCTCAGACGATGGTGTGTTTTCTAGGTCACTGCAAAGGCTGTCAGGGCTGTTACGCACAAAGGTTACACCACTCCCCCATCACCTTTTTAACGGTTCATCACTATACAGATACAGGCCTAGTCCATACTCTATATACTGCGGCAAGACTCGTCGCCTCACCAAAAATTCAGAGTATGCTCGAGGTCACTACAAAGGGCTCGTCACCAATCAGTGTAAGCCGACAGCTCGAATATAGTGTCCCATACCACCATAATCGGCTCACGAGTCTAGTTGCTCACTGGTCACTACGGGGAGGCACGTGGCTCCAGCGTAGGCCGACAGCTCGACCATGGTGTCTCATACCACCATGCCCTACTCATGAGTCTTAGCGGATCGAGGTACCATGGTTAACGGGATTTCACTGGTAAGTTTGGTACCCTAGGTTCAAGCAGTAGCGACCAAACAAGGTGAACATACATTAGACACATCGGGTTACTTGACGAGCCTGACTAACTCGAGCGCACAATCAACTGAACGACATGAAGTGCATAAGCACTTCGTGTGGCCTAACCACTGTCGCCAGCTGAAGTACGACTCGGGTTCGTCAAACACATCCTTCGTGGCGACATGAATCTTAACCACGATTTCAAGTCTGGTACCGATTGCCTAGACTATAGACATAGTCCCAATCTCAATCAATCCTTACTAATAGCATGTGGTGTAAAGCATAATAAACAAAGTAATTCAAGCATATCAATAAGCATGTCATAAAGCATATTATAAAACATGTTACAAAGCATGTTATAAAGCATATTATAAAGCACTGTATAAATAGGAATACAAACACATATATTTCATAAGTAAGTGGTTATAGTAAACAACCACATGGAGGAAATCATACATGTCTCTAAGGTAGTTGAGAACCCCATCTCAACACCTACCTAAGGCACTAACATCCAAGCACTTACTCTCACAAGCATTTTCACAAACACTTAGAATACACTATTTCAACATACATGGTTTATGTTAGTAAAACATGTATTAGGGCTATCCTTTCGCCAAGCGAGTATTTTATCCATGTATAATATATTCATACAGCAAATAATCATGAAAAATACATCTCCAAAATTTATACGTATACGGTATTTTCTAGAATACACAATTTCAACATACATAGTGCATATAAGCAAAACATGTATTAGGGCGAGTCCTTTCGCCAAACAGGTAATTTATCCACATATAATATATTTATACAACAAATAATCATGTCATACACATTTCCAATATTTGTACGTATACGGTACTTTCTACAAATACCTAGAGTATGTAGAATTCCATATTTTTCATCTTTAATCGAAACGGAAAACAAACAACACTTTGTACATGTGCAATTACATGCAGATCATGAATCTATCATTATCTGACATTGAAAGCGTTGAAAACCGTAACCTATACACCTAAAGTCATCACCTTACGTCGATAAACATGTAACGGAATCAGTTCGTTCACCCTCGCTTTGTTTAAGGCACAACGGCAACCTAAGACATGAAATAGGTTAGCTATTTCATCACTTGTAACAATCATAACCCTAGAACGGATTAGGGTTAGGGTTTCTTACCTAGAAACGGATTGGGGTTAGGGTTTCTTACCTAGAAAAGAAGTCGGATTCGCCGGGAAAGCGACAAGAAAGGGGTGGTGCAGCTTGTGTAGTGGTAGGAAACAGTAACAGGGAGATTCTCCCACAACTCTCTAGCTTTCTCTCTCTTTTTCTCTCTTCTTACTTAGGGTTTTTCTCAAATTCATATGGCTGTGAGAGGGTGTTCTAAGGTCCTTATATAGCCTAAAAACTCTCTGAAATAGACTTAAGGTCAAGGTATACTTAGGTTATAACCAAAGCACCCCTTTTCCAGTTCAACGGAGGACTTCTGGCGAGCCTCCTTGAGCCAAAGGTCGGACTTAAGCTCACCAACCTTGGATCCAGGTAAAGTTAAGTTTTCATTTCAGTCGGATTCCCAGATCATGCGTGGCGGACCAGTTTCAGTTCAACGGTCAGCGGTTCTCGATCCGAAATTCCAAGTACATGTAAATGTTTATGAAATTTTTCCTGATCCGAGGGTGTATTTGGGTCAGATTCTGACAGTCTGGTTGCTTACAAAATGTCCGCAAGCCTAAACCTTAACCTAAACCTGATCCCGAACCCGAACCCGATTTCCTAAACCTAAACTTATAACCTTCACCTAAAACTATTCTCAAATCCCAAAACCTATAACCTAAACTTAAACCTAAACCTTAACCTAAACCTTAACCTATAACCTAAACCTTAACTTATAACCTAAAACCTAAACTTAATTCCCTAAACCTTAACCTATAACCTAACCTAAATTTATACTTATAACCTGAACCTAAACATATAACTTAAACCTATAACCTAACCTAAACATAAAACCTAAACCTAAACCTATTCTTATAACCTAAACCTATTCTCAAATCCCAAAACCTATAACCTAAACTTAAACCTTAACCTAAACCTAAACCTCTAACCGAATGTTATAACCTATAACCTAAACCTAAAACCTAAACCTAAAACTACACTTATAACCTATAACCTAAAACCCAAACGTAAACCTGATCTCGAACCCAAACCTGATTTCCTAAACCTAAACCTTAATGTATTCTCAAATCCCTAAACCTAAACCTAAACCTAAACCTAATCCTAATCTCAACTCCCTAACCTAAACCTAAACCTAAAGTTGAAAACCCAAACCTCAACCCGAACCCAAACCCGATTTCCTAAACCTAAACTTATAACCTTAACCTAAACCTATTCTCAATTCCCTAAACCTTAACCTACACCTAATCCTAATCTCAACTCCCTAACCTAAATCTACACCTAATCCTAATCTCAACTCCTTAACCTAAACCTAAACTTGAAAACCCAAACCTAAACCCGAACCCAAACCTGAACCCGAACCCAAACCCGATTTTCTAAACCTAAACTTATAACCTTCACATAAACCTATTCTCAAATCCCAAAACCAACCTAAACTTAAACCTAAACCTTAACCTAAACCTAAACCTTAACCTATAACCTAAACTCAATTCCCTAAACCTTAAACTATAACCTAACCTAAACCTAAACCTATAACCTAAACCTAAACACCTAAACGTAAAACCTAAACCTAAACCTAAAACATAAATGTATTCTCAAATCCCTAAACCTAAACCTATAACCTACAACATTAACATAAACTTATAACCTACAACATTAACCTAAACCTATACTTATAACCTAAACCTATTCTCAAATCCCAAAACCTATAACCTAAACCTAAACCTTAACCTAAACCTAAACCTAAACCTTAACCTATAACCTAAACCTATAACCTACAACACTAACATAAACTTATAACTTACAACATTAACCTAAATCTATACTTATAACCTAAATCTATTCTCAAATCCTAAAACCCATAACCTAAACCTAAACCTTAACTTAAACCTAAACCTATAACATAAACCTAAACCTTAACATATGACCTAAACCTTAACCTATAACGTATAACCTATAACCTAAACCTATAACCTATAACCTAAACTTAATTCCCTAAACCTTAACCTATAACCTAACCTAAACCTAAACCTATAACCTACACTTATAACCTAAACCTAAACCTATAACCTAAATGTATTCTCAAATTCCTAAACCTAAACCTACACCTAATCCTAATCTCAACTCCCTAACCTAAATTTAAACCTAAACTTGAAAACCCAAACCTAAACCTATAACCTAACCTTAACCTATTCTCAATTCCCTAAAGCTATAACCTATAACCTATAACCTATAACCTAAACCTTAACCTTAACCTTAACCTAAACCAAAACCTATAACCTAAACCTAAACCTTAACCTATAACCTATAACCTAAACTTATAACCTATAACCTAACCTTAACCTTAACCTAAACCTAAAACCTATAACCTAAAACCTAAACCTAAAACCTAAATTTATTCTCAAATTTCTAAACCTAAACCTACACCTAATCCCAATCTCAACTCCCTAACCTAAACCTAAACCTAAACTTGAAAACCCAAACCTAAACCCGAACCCGAACTCGATTTCCTAAACCTAAACCTTAACCTATTCTCAATTCCCTAAACCTTAACCTATATAACCTAACCTAAACCTAAACCTATTACCTACACTTATAACCTAAACCTATAACCTTAACCTAAATGTAAAACCTAAACCTAAACCTAAAACCTAAATGTATTCTCAAATCCTTAAACCGAAACCTAAACCTAAACCTATAACCTTCAACATTAACATAAACTTATAACCTACAACATTAACCTAAACCTATACTTATAACCTAAACCTATTCTCAAATCCCAAAACCTATAACCTAAACCGAAACCTTAACTTAAACTCAATTCCCTAAACCTTAACCTAAACCTAACCTTAACCTACACTTATAACCTAAACCTAAACCTATAACCTTAACCTAAACGTAAAACCTAAACCTAAACCTAAAACGTAAATGTATTCTCAAATCCCTAAACCTAAACCCAAACCTAAACCTATAACCTACAACATTAACATAAACTTATAACCTACGACATTAACCTAAATCTATACTTATAACTTAAACCTATTCTCAAATCCAAAAACCTATAACCTAAACCTAAACCTTAACCTAAACCTAAACTTATAACCTAAACCTATAACCTATAACCTAAACTCAATTCCCTAAACCTTAACCTATAACCTAACCTAAACCTAAACCTATAACCTACACTTATAACCTAAACTCAATTCCCTAAACCTTAACCTATAACCTAACCTAAACCTAAACCTATAACCTACACTTATAACCTAAACCTAAACCTAAAACCTAAACCTAAACTTAAAACTAAATGTATTCTCAAATCCCTAAACCTAAACCTAAACCTACACCTAATCCTAATCTCAACTCCCTAACCTAAACTTAAACTTAAACTTGAAAACCCAAATCTAAACCCGATCCCAAACCCGAACCCGATTTCCTAAACCTAAACCTTAACCTATTCTCAATTCCCTAAAGTTATAACCTATAACCTATAACCTATAACCTAAACCTTAACCTTAACCTTAACCTTAACCTATAACCTATAACCTATAACCTATAACCTAAACTTATAACCTATAACCTAACCTTAACCTAAACCTAAAACCTAAACCTAAACCTATAACCTAAAACCTAAACCTAAACCTAAATTAACCTAAAACCTAAATGTATTCTCAAATCCCTACACCTAATCCTAATCTCAACTCCCTAACCTAAACCTAAACCTCAACTTGAAAACCCAAACATAAACCCAATCCCGAACCCTACTCGATTTCCTAAACTTAAACTTATATAACCTTAACCTTAACCTATTCTCAATTCCATAAACCTAAACATATAACCTAAACCTATAACCTAGCCTAATCTTAAACCTATTTCCATAAACTAACTCTAGTCTTTTCATTGTAGCGATTCACTTACCGTACGAGGCGAAGCTTGCAGGCCCAGTACAATATCGTTGGATGTATCCGATCGTAAAACCTATGCCAGCACCGTCGACGGCGCCAGCACCAGCGCAGTAGCTGCCGCCGCCATCATCGACGAAGGCTATCCGATTCCCTGCTCGGCCTGGCTTCGGAACTGTTAGATCAAAGTGCGTGGTCCGTGTGAACCACTTCCTTACCGATATAGCTGAGGACAAGGACCTATGCCACTATGATGTGAGATTTTCCTCCGTTTAAAGTATTTCATCTTATTTTCGTTTCGGATCTGGTTTTTCTTACCTGATATATGTCTGATATTTCCATCGATCCTTTGTTTTTGTGTTTTGATCTATCGTTTTTTGCATGGCTTGTTTGATGCTATATATGGCTTGAAAATGGCCTTGATCTTAATGCATTTCTCCTAAATGCTTCTTTGTGTTCTTAGTTTGAGATCTTATATATGTCTACCTCGTTTCTTACATCCCTCAACGTTTTATTTCCCCTCTTCGGATCATTTTGGTATTTCCTTTGCATCTCTGTTTTTTTTTTTTTATATCTTCTTTTATTTTGATTTTCCATTTTGGATCGTTCTAGAAAATTTCCCTTGGATCTTGGTTCTTGTTTTGGTGATTTGGATGAATGTAGTTTATGTTTGGATGGATTTACGTAGTTTGGGTTTAGATGGATGTGAATGTGAATATGATGAAATATATTATATAATAGGTGTATATCAGGAAGAATATGATGAAATATATTATAAGTGTATATCAGGAATTTTTTGCTGGAATATTGTTTTTTTTTTTTTAAAGAGACTTTTACCTACGAAAATTTTCGTAGGTAAAAGTTTTGTAAATATTTTTACCTACAAAACTTTTCGTTATTAAAAGTTTTTACGTATTTTTTAGAGACGGAAATGTTCATCGCTAAAAGTTTTGTAATTATTTTTAGCGACGAAAACTATCGTCACTAAAATTTAACATTTATTTTTTACCAATGAAAATATTCGTCGTTAAAAGGTTTGTAATTATTTTTAGCAAGGAAAACTATCGTTGCTAAAAGTTTAACATTTATTTTTTAGCAACGAAAATATTTGTCGTTAAAAGTTATGCAATTAATTTTAGCGACGAAAACTATTGTCGCTAAAAGTTTAACATTTATTTTTTAGCGACGAAAATGTTCGTCGTTAAAAGTTTTGTAATTATTTTTAGCGACAAAAATTTTCGTCGCTACAAGTTTAACATTTATTTTTTAGTAACGAAAATATTCGTCGCTAAAAGTTGTGTAATTAATTTTATCGACGAAATATTTCGTCGCTAAAATTTAAACATTTATTTTTTAGCGACGAAAAAATTCGTCGCTAAAAGTTTTGTAATTATTTTTAGCAACGAAAATTTTCGTTGTTAAAAGTTTAACAATTATTTTTTAGCGACGAAAATATTCATCGCTAAAAGTTTTGTAAAAGTTTTTTAGCGATGAAATAATTCGTCAGTAAAAGTAACTTTTAGCGACGAAAATTTTCGTCGCTAAAAAGCTTGCCTTTGCCGACGATTGAAAATTTTCATCGATAAAAACCTGTTGCCACGGTCTTTTGGCGATGAATTTAGCAACCAAAATTCTAGTCACTAAAACTTTTTAGCTACGAAAATTTGGCATTTAGCGATGAAAATTTTCATCGCTAAAGGTGGGATTTCTTGTAGTGAATGCATCGAATTAACTGTGAAGTGAAGGGAAATGACCGTGACATGCATGGAATTGACCGTGAAGTGAAGTGGATTCGTCGAAATTGACCATGAAATGCATGAAAATGACCATGAAGTGGAGGGAATTGACCGTGAAATGCATTGAATTGACCATGAAGTGAGGGGAAATGATCGTGAAATGCATGGAATTGATCGTGAAGTGAAGCGGATTCGCCTAAATTGACCATGAAATGCATGAAAATGACCGTGAAGTGAAGGGAATTGACTGTGAAATGTATAAAATTGATCGTGAAGTGAAGGAAAATGACCGTGAAATGCATGGAATTGACCGTGAAGTGAAGCGGATTCACCAAAATTGACCTTGAAATGCATGAAAATGACCGTGAAGTGAAGGGAATTGGCTATGAAATGGTTCAAATTGATCGTGAAGTGAAGGGAAATGACCGTGAAATGCATGGAATTGATCGTGAAGTGAAGCGGATTCGCCTAAATTGACCATGAAATGCATGGAATTGACCGTGAAGTGAAGGGAATTGACCGTGAAATGCATGGAATTGACCGTGAATTGAAGGGAAATGACTGTGAAATGCATGGAATTGACCGTGAAGTGAAACGAATTCGCTAAAATTGACCGTAAAATGCATGGAAATGACCGTGAAGTGAAGGGAATTAACCGTGAAATGCATCGAATTGACCATGAAGTGAAGGGAAATGCATGGAATTGACTGTGAAGTAAAGCGAAATGATCGTGAAAATTGCAATAAAAATGTCATATACTAAAATCTACCCATATCTTAAAAATATCTTGATAACACCTTTTGGTGTATTTTTCAAGATATTTTTGTAATATTTTCAAAATCTGAGTGATACTTGTCACACTATTGTGGTGGACAGATCATAGTGTATGTGAGAACCCAGTTACCTTGGAGATCATCGAATGTTTTGACCGATTCGAACTAGTTCATGAGCCACATCAAGTATAAACCAATGGTAAAAGGTTCCAATGATTAGTTAATCCTACCCGTTGGATCTGCACTACCGTTCCCCTAGACCGTACAAAAACTGTGATGAGTTGGATTGTTATCAACCGGTGGTGTAATCTTTTGGTTGTGGCTCATTGGAAAGATCATTTAAGAACTAGACAGTCAAAGCAGACCAATCAAGGGTTTATGGCCTGTTTGATTTGCTATAACTATTATAAATTAGAGGTAAATGGGTAATCATTTGTCTTCGCGCATGTTTGGAATGGAGGTTAGAATGGTGGTGGAATTTCACCTCGAAAACCAAAATTCAAACTAGTCCAAGCCAAAACCTTATGGGCCCACCTTGGTGTATGAGTTATATATCCATGTTGTTCATTCATTTGTTTAAATGATTTAAGATCATGGACCCAAACATGAAGTAGATCCAAAGCTCAAGTGGGCCACGTAATAGAAAACAGTGGAGATTGAATACCTACCATTGAAAACTTCTAAAAGACTACATAAGTATTGGATCTACCTCATTTTTTTTACTCATGCCCTAAAATGATCTTGCAAAATAAATGGACGGCATGGATAAAACATGTACATCAAGGTGGGCCCCATAGAGTTTGAGTTAAGACCTACGTAACTTGTAAAATGGATGGACAGATTGGATAAAAAACATAACCAACCCGGTCGACCCTGATTTGCTGTCCAGTAACCCAGTCGACCGGGTTGGGACCCGGTCGACCCCATTTCTTTGTGGGGTAGGCAGTCGGGGTCGACCGAGTCCTAACCCGGTTGACCGGGTTACTGGACAGCAATTCAGGGTCTACAGGGTTGAGGTCCACCATGATTTATGTTTTTTTAATCCAGTCTTGTCCATCCATTTAACGCCCACTATTAAAAATTTATTAAGAGTTGCAGAAGTTTTGTATTGAGTTGATATTCGTGCTTTCACTTCATTCAGGTGTTCACTTCATTGTAAATGGGGGATGGCCTAGAATCTTTCAAGTAGGAAGACTCTAGCTATCCAAGTCCTTGTCCATTTTTCTGTTGTTAATTGCCCATTTGTAGGCCACTGATCAAAGAGTTAGGCACTTCCGATCTGGAATATTTGGGAATAGTCCATCCACGGTGGGCAAGCAGAACAATCTACGGCTCCAAGACGTGGGCCCAGTAATATGGACAGCATCAGAGCAACATACATGTCCTACTACGTGAGGGCCCTATAGTTCCTTAGACAATAATAACAAGTTAATGTGTGCAAGCAATGGACTGAAGAAGGAGAAGAAGGCCCTATAGTGCCTTGGACAATAACATTAATGAGTGCAAGCAATCAATCTAAGAAGTTATACATGCAAGCCAACCTCTGATAATTTCAGGAACATTGGAAGTTGCACATAAAACTTTCCAGTGTAACACTTATTTCATAACCCTAGAGCTTGTTAACTTGACTCAAAACTTGACCAAGTCAACTTGACTTGGTTGTATACACATTGTCGATCCATTTTGCCGAGTCATTTTAGAGCATGAACCCAAAATTGAAGCAAATCCAAATCGCAGGTGAACCACTAGTGATTGAATGCCCACCATTAAAAACTGACCGTGAAGTGAAGGGAATTGACCGTGAAATGCATGGAAATGACCGTGAAGCAAGCGAATTGACCGTGAAATGCATGGAATTGATCGTGAAGTGAAGGGAATTGACTGTGAAATGCATGGAATTGACCGTGAAGGGAAGGGAATTGACCGTGAAGGGAAGGGAAATGACCGTGAAATGCATCGAATTGACCGTGAAGTGAAGTGAATTGACTGTGAAATGCATCGAATTGACCGTGAAGTGACGGGAATTGACCTTGAAATGCATCGAATTAACCGTGAAGTGAAGCGAATTGACCATGAAATGCATGGAATTGACCGTGAAGTGAAGGGAATTGAACGTGAAATGCATGGAAATGACCATGAAGTGAAGCGAATTGACCGTGAAATACATCGAATTGACCGTGAAGTGAAGTGAAATCGCCGGAATTGATAGTGAAATGCATGGAATTGACCGTGTAATGCATGAAAATGATTGTGAAGTGAAGTGAATTGATCGTGAAATGCATCGAATTGGCCGTGAAGTGAAGTGAATTGATCGTGAAATGCATCGAATTGACTATGAAGTGAAGTGAATTGACCGTGAAATGCATCGAATTAACCGTGAAGTGAAGTGAATTGACCGTGAAATGCATTGAATTGACCGTGAAGTAAAGGGAATTAACCGTGAAATGCATCGAATTGACTGTGAAGTGAAGGGAATTAACTGTGAAGTGAAGGGAATTGATCATGAAGTGAAGGGAATTGACCATGAAATGCATGAAATTGACCGTGAAGTAAAGGGAATTGACTGTGAAATGCATAGAATTGATCGTGAAGTGAAGGGGAATCATCGGAATTAACCGTGAAGTGAAGGGAATTGACCGTGAATTGCATTGAATTGACCGTGAAGTAAAGAGAATTGACCGTGAAATGCATTGAATTGACTGTGAAGTAAAGGGAATTGACCGTGAAATGCATAGAATTGACCGTGAAGTGAAGGGGAATCACCGGAATTGACCGTGAAATGAATGGAAATGACCGTGAATGTCACGCCCCGAACTCGGAGACCGGGCTCACAAAATTCCCGATCGCCGAATCCAGCACCGACAGCCTCCGTAGAACCCCATTCTCGGCTCCCAGCGCCCATACGCCAGGTTCCGATCCTGGGATGCTACAAGGAGGATTTCTAATAATCCATTTGATTCGTAATGAGCATAACCACAAGCATAACTCACGAACAATAACCACAAGAACACCATCACAAAATCCACTATGAACAAAAACTTTGAATACAATGCGTATAAAGGGAAATATAAGATAGTGGTAATATCAAAACTCCAAAAGCTCGGCGGCATGCTCCAACTGCGGCAAGACTATAGCTGCGTCCTGACGTCACCTGCACGCATCAATCGTGCATAAGCTTAGAAAGCTTAGAGGGCGGTGTAAGTGTGTGCGTAATATGAGCGTGCTCAGAATGCAATGCCGAAGTAATGCGGAATCATGCTGATGAGTACGAAAATGCAACCAGCCGTACCAAGGCTATGCAGTACAAGATGTGAATGCTATCGGCCATACCAAGGCCATGCGATGCAATATGTAAGCCAAGCATGCCAATCCTCATACCAATGCAACTCTTCACAAGAGCATCAAATCAATACGGTTATCAGTCTGGATAATCACCGGGGTTCAGTACACTCCAAATGGCACTGTCTCTCTCCAAGCAGCACAGTCCAAGTGAGCGTAAGAAACCTCACTATCCGCCTGGCCAATAGTCAGCCAATACCTTTCCGGCATGTCGATAGCGAACCCATTTCCGAGCTGGTCAAACTCAGCCTAGTAATGCCCCCTGCTCTCGGGCGAGTAAGGCCACACCCCTTTCCAACCGACCACGACACAGTGGGAGACGTGGCCTCATGGTATTCGGCCCTCGTGCGCTCATATATCCACTCGGTCTCGACGTTGGAGTCATCCTCTGGTACCATCGGGTTCAGGGACTCTCACCCAGGGACATCTATGGCGCCCCAATTGCTTAGAACAAGATTTTCCGGTATCCAACCAGCCACCCACGTGGGTGTTTGTAGAGGCTATGGCCCTGATGTCGCTAGGGCATATCACAATCACACAAATGCAAGTGCATGTATCACACTATCAGTCATGCAACCATCCTGCGTGAAGCACGCGCTCATGAAGGGCAACTTCGCCTATCAGGGGGCCCGCAAACAGTCTGCCCGAAGGCATATGCAATGATCAGTCCTTTCTCACATCAAGCATACATATGATGCGTATGTGTATGGTCATGAGTCATGGATCCGTACTAAACATGTTATGTAATTATAGGCTCTGCATAAAGGAAATGGGCCTAGACGGCCAATGTACTACAAGTACGGGCCATCAGTGGACCTCAGGGAGAGTGGTGGTGCGGACCTTTAACCGGCACCGACCATGTAATGTGGACGTCAAACCATCATTGCTCCCAAGGCATAGCCTGCTATAAACATCATTATATACACCACGGGGAATCACCCATTGCAATGGATATAGTTGCACTACATTGGGCCTTAGGTAAATCAAAGGGGTCATATCATATGGGCCTTATATATATCCGAGTGGGCTTCAATATCGGGCCTTGTACATACCAAAGTGGGCCTCGATGGATGGCCCACTAATACACTAAGATGGACCTCATCACATGGCCTAAAAAGATCTCAAAAATGATTGGTCGGTTTGAATGAAACTCATGCATCATACTAGGTCCCATCGGGATGGAAGGTATAGATAAATCACATACATTTTGTATCCCAAGCAGGACCCACCAAAATGTTTATTTTCCATTTAACCTAGGGCCCATCCAAATGCTTATTTTCCATCCAGCCTAGGGCCCATCAAAATCTTTATTTTCTATCCAAAGTGGGGCCTAATATAATGTTTATTTTTCATCCAAACTGGACCCAATATAATGTTTGTTTTTCGTACAAAGTGGAGCCCACATATTGTTTATTTTCTAGCCAAAGTTGGGGCCCAATATAATGTTCATTTTACATACAACCTATTGATACGGTCATATGACCATGGGGCTCACCATGATATTTATTTTCCATACAACCAGTTCATAAGGTCACACAGACATGGAGGGGCCCACAATAATGTTTATTTACCATTCAACCTATTCATAAGGTCATGTGGACCTTGGGCAGGGCCCACTGTAATGTTTACTTGCCATTCAACCTGCTCATAAGGTCACATGGGCCTAGGGCCCACTGTAATGTTTACTTGAGTCCAACCTGTTTATAAGGCCACAGGCCCATCATCCACCCTGTTCAAAAGCAGGTGGACCAGGGCCCACCGTGATGTTTATTTGCCATTTCAACGGTA
Source organism: Magnolia officinalis (assembly GCA_021015155.1). Classification (NCBI taxonomy): domain Eukaryota; kingdom Viridiplantae; phylum Streptophyta; class Magnoliopsida; order Magnoliales; family Magnoliaceae; genus Magnolia; species Magnolia officinalis. The sequence continues at coordinate 24,412,213 of JAJHSJ010000016.1, read as the reverse complement.
AAAGGATGGGCCCTCACCCAACACTGTTTCCTGAAACGTGGTCCACTTGAGATTGGGATTTACCTCATTTTTGGACTCAAGCCTTAAAATGATCTATTAAAACAGATAGACGGCGTGGATGACACACATACATCATGGTGGGGCCCACGGCTGGGGCCGTGAGGCCCAGCCCGTCCGCCCGTCTCTGACAGCGGCAGCAGCAAGCTGCTGCTTCTTCCTTTCTTCTTCTTTTTTTTTTTAAATTTGGGGCACACCGAGATGTGATTCACAATCCAGTCCACCCATTATGTATGTCCCACTTGTCTGACCGTCCAGACCGAGTTTCAGCTGCATTCAAACATCAGGTAGGTCCCACCAAGTACTTTTATATATATACTCTGGGTTTGAGGTGAACCGTGTAAAACCTTGGGTTTGAAGTGAACTGTGTAAAACCTTGGGTTTGAGGTCAACCGTGTAGAAACCTCCAGTAGGGTCTTGTGGAAGATCCTTGGCCAATGTGCCTAAAAGTGGGTGTGTTGTGTTGACCCTTGCTCGTGAGAGCATAAACAGTCAGCCTCAGTGTAGGTTGTAAAGGTTGAAGGTGAACTTGATTTAAAACGTTTGGTTTGAGGTGAACCGCTGTGAAACCTCCTTAGTGAAATCCGGTACACTCAGGGGTTGAGTGCGGTTACTGGGAGTGGAGTAGACTTATCGTTGAACCACTATAAAAATGACTGTGTTTAAGAATGTTATTCTTATGATTGTGTGATTTGCTTTAATACTTCCATATCTGAACATTTGATCATACCACACACACCTACATAGTCATATCCATCATAACCTAGCTTGCATACTGCTTACTTCTAAAATAGTTTGTGATTGGATCCTCTACAGGGCTTGGAAGCCAGTAGAGTTACATTTGAGTAATCCTGATAATTGCATGATCACAGGATTAGTGAAGTAGGATTTTTAAATAAATCATAAAAACTTTAAAAAGTCTTATTCACCCCCCTCTAGGACATATTGGCATATTCCTTCTTCAACTAGTGCGGTCTTTATCACCATTTCAAAATATTCCTTAAATAAAGGGGTTTTGAGGGAATAAGTTCTCATATAATAATAAGTCCATTGTAAGAGTTTTTTTTTTCCTCACAGAAGTCTTGAAAATGAAATGTTAAGGCCTCCCAACCTTTTGTTATGACTTAAAGACCAAATAATTGGAGTATGATTAGAGATGAAAGTATTAAAAAAAGCATAAACATACAAACCCTCTTAAAAAAAATAACTCAAATGTATGGAGTTCAAAAAACTCTATCTAGCCTGCACAAGATATTGCTAATGATTGGCTGCAATATCAATATTAAAACAATTAAGCCAAACCTCTCCTTAAAAGTTATCCATTGGCGTCTTTAAGAGTTAAAGAGCTTGGGATGATGGTCCCCCATCTTGTCAAAGCTATGTGCCACCATTTGAAAGCTCTAAAAAATGAAGCAATTAGCCTTGAGAAAGGATGCTAACATCTTGTAGTCTAATAATCTGTTAATGTGGAAGGGGTATACATTGAACAACTGCCCATAATACCACTCCCAACCCGCTAACGTAAGGATGAATTGGGGTTTAAAAAAAAAAAAAAACTATCATCTCTACCAAAATAAAAAATCATTGAGCTCCACTTTTTTGGATGCAAATAGCTATCTCCCCAATGTTAGAGGTATGACATCAAAGAGATATAAAACTTTAAGATGAAATATTTTTACAAGTAGACTACAATGATGAAATTAGTCATTTTTTCCTATTGTAAACAAACAACATCTAAATGACCGAACGAACGAAGAAATCTTAGATAATGTCTTTCCTTCGAGGATCTAAAAGCCCTAAACTATTCCATGATATAAAATTTATGAGTCTTTAATTGAGATGGGGTTAGAATTCTCTCTCTTCCATCTTAGTGAATCTCAAGTTTTGCAATGATCCTCATGGCAGGTGGCTCATTATGACCCACTCACTCATTATGAGCCTTCTACCTCGTGGATTGCACCCAGATTTCATCAAGAGCTGCAATGGAACCTGGGTACCTTCTTGGGCTTCTTATTTATAAATTGTTATGGGTCTATGGCTAAATGGGCTTAGATTTAGGGTTGAAATTTATCTTTAGATTGGTATGAATTTTAAGGTTTTGGCCATGCATAGATCAGTTGTGCTATCTCGGGTGGGGTGTTTACAGGTACTTGCATTAAGGATCTCTTGATTGGAAAACCCATCATGCTTGATCCAAATGTATGTACCAACTTTAACTAATCCTTTAATTGAGTACAAGAGAGCTCAAGTTCTTAGTATAATGTGCTTCGACCCTCCTCGCAAGTCAATTCAATAGCTTATACATGGGTGTAGTTGGGTACATGTATAAGGATACGATTGAGGCAAATTTAATCTAATAAGAGATCTATTAGTTACATGGTAACACTTTTATGGCTTAAATATTGATGATCAGACCATTCATCAAGTTATTTTAGTTGGGTCCAACATTCAAAATGATTTTAAATGTTTTAATAAATATTTTTCAATCGTTGATTTTTTGTTTTAATCACGCTTGATGGATATCTAATAGTTAAGCTATTGTGCTTGAAGTAGAACATGGCTGTAACACCCTGTACTTTTAGTACTCGGGTGTCACCAGGGAAGTTTAAAGCACACCGACAACCAGAAATCCTCGATCTATTCATCTTAACCGTCTTGTATAACATTCATTCATACATCAAGCCATCCATTCGAGTGATTTTCACAATGGGCTAGAGACGTCTGTTTTAAGATCTCAATCACTTAAACAGAAAAATCAAATCATCCGGTAATATTTCATAAGTGTGTGTGTGTATATATATATATATATATATATATATATATATATATATTATATATATATATATATATATATATATATATATATTTAGTGGTTATATTGTAAGATTTACACAAACATAGATCAAAAGGATCATGGATGTATTTGATAATTTATTTATCATGTAAATAATGTATAAAAATGTGTTATAGTAGAGTGATATGTATATAACTAACGTATATAAAATATTATGAAAATAATATTATATTAAATAGACATAACGGGTGATAATTTTCAATGTACAATTGAACTATAAATATTAATGTAGTACTAAATATCTGTTGTAAATATGTATGCAAAAGATTATTAATAGAATTGTATGTTATCTAACAATGTTATCAAATACAAATATAATCTTAATACGATATTGTATATTGTGAATTATATATATTAATGAATGTATGAACAACAACATGTAATTTGTAGTATGCTAATATTAAAATTATATTTACATGTATGTATGAGATTTTAAACATTGTAATTATAAGTAATATACAAAAATAACAAAAATTATACTAATATTGGTATCAGTTAATAATATAGGACGAAAGCCTTATAAATGGTCCCTTGGACCTTTCCAACCACTGACGTTCTATTTTGGGGTGATCTGACCTTCGGGTTGACATAATCGACACCTAAAGACCTTGATTCGATTGGTATGGGTCGTCTGAGTATAGGACCTGCCTCAAATTGGGTCTAGGGCGTTAATAGGACCCATGAAGGAAGATGAACGGAGTAGATTCCACTAGAGCATCATCGGTGGACCACGTAAAAGGTGCGCGTGCACCCCAGTCATTGTGCACGACGTGCACCAGACCGCTCAGACTGGTCAAACGCGTCTGACCTCAAGATTTTCCCAAAAGGGAAGGCCTCTCCCTCCTTTCCAGCCAGCGTCCTCTTTAAACAGATGAAAGTTGCTACACTCGGTGGCCCACCATCACACCCCACGTGCATGATCCAAACCGTTCATCTGAAGGAGAGGCCTCGACTTACCAAAACCCCTGTTGTTTCACACAATAGAGCACGCGTGTGAGGACATAATGATGGGCATAACGGAGAGGTGTGTGGATTTTACCAAAAGTGGAAACCTTATCCTGTTGTTGCCCAACTGGCAATCCGAGTGCGTTGTTCTCATTCTTTTGTAACCATCAAATGTAAGGAATCTCAGCTATCTATCTTGCTTACGGCTCTCCAAACGAAACCAAGGCTGGTTTTGGTTTTGTTGCCCACCGTATTTGGAGGAGGTTTGTACCAAACCTCATTTGGACCATTGCTATTAATCTGACGGCTTAAAGGTGTTAGGGCGACGCTATTAAAGGGAGAAGATCAACCCTCAACGCTGGCTTCTCCTACCCTTACGGCCACGCTCGAGAAATCAGCCGTCCCTTCTAAAGCTCGAACCCACCGATCCATTCTCCCCAGAGCTTCGATGGGGCTTATCTGGGAGCTTCATACCATATGGACCATCTAAAAGAAAGAAAACAAAGGAAGAAGAGCTGGAAGGTGGCAGCTTCTTCTTCCTCGTTGGAGCCGCACCGAGCTGTCGGGTTAGGACTCGCTGGCATGACTCGGTTTGGTTCGTGGTGGGTCGAGTTGCTGCCCCATTGGATCCTGAGATCGGGACACTTCATCAGGAGTCCATTGTTGCAGCTGTGATTGTAGCTGTAACTGAGTTTGAGTCTACTCAGCCGGCGTCAGATTGGACCAGGTAATGCCCTACCTCCCTTCGTGCTCCTTCCTCCCAACGGTCCTAATCCCGCCTTTGTTTAAGATAGACCACCGATCGTTAGTGACCATTTCATCAGACAGCTAGGATCATCTGAGGGACGTCCAGCAGGCATTCTAGGCCGAGCTAGACTTTCAGCCGTGAAGTGGGCCGAAATTAGTCCACGTTCTGGTCTGAGTGCGGTCCTGAAGGTAAGCTAAAAGTGGCCTTCACCTAGGCCTTGAATCAAGCAGAAATCAGGCCTTTGTATGGGCCGTTGTGAAGCTGAATGGGAACTCCAGCTGGGCCGTGAAAACAGCCCCCAGCTATTGCATAATGTGGGCCGAAACCAGCCCACATTCTGGGCTGAAATTAGTTCAAAGAATGGGCTGGGACCAGCCCTTCGGTTGGACCAAAACCAGCCTAGAGGTGGGCCAACTACAGCCACAAGCATGGGCCACGCCATGTACACAATGGGCCTCACATGGAAAGCGCAGGTGGGCCTCACCAAGCCAAACTCAGTGGGCCACACCAAGCAGTTTTTGGGCCCAAATGCGTTGAGTCCAGGCCCAACATTGGACGACCATGGAACAACCACTACTGGGTCATGACGTGCTAAACCAAGGCCCAGTTTCCACAGGTTGGGTCCCTATAATCCCCGCCTACTTGTGGTGGCATAGAAACATAGTGGGTCACTCAATGATTGTCATGCACGTGACTTGGGGCGTATGAAAACGGGCCTCATCGTCCTTAGGTGGAAGAAAAACCTAAGTTGAGTCGGGCCTATATAACAATGAGCTCAAGTCCACCGGGTCAGATCCGAGAGTTATAATAGATTGAACCGAACTAAGCTTGAGAATAAATGAGCCGTTGCAATCACCATTGTTATCATTTCTACCATTAGTAGAATTGTTAATATTAGAAATGCATAGCCATTAGTAAATTATCTATAGTTATCATAGACAAGAAAATAGAATGATATCGTTGTTAAATACTATTAAATTTCTTTGTCATACTTAAATATTATCATAATAGTAGATTATAATATTAATGATTACTATTAATATGTTATGCTAATGTTAGTACTATAAATGAAACTACCACTAATGATATTAGCACAGTATCCATCACTTAAAAATATTATCTTTAATAATAGATTATACTATTTTATTACAATTGCAGTACTAACCATTACCATGATCACAAATATTAGTTATATCATTAACGTGGAATTGTAACTAACCATATTATTATTATTGTATTTTATAGCTCTACTCCTAGAACTAAACTCTAGGATAAAAACCTTGTTCTACATCAAAACCCTAAAAACAAGAAATCCAAACCTCAGGTTAAATGGTAGGTAAAGGTCCACTAGGTAGCATAGGTAAGATCCTGACGTTGAACGCAATCATAGATAGTTTGTAAACTTTGATCTAACCATGCGGTTTGCAATTCATGGTAGGATTTGATTCTTAAGGTGCGTGCGCTCCCTAACAACATTAGTTAGCAGACCGGGTCGTAAGGTGATGATTCTTCCCCCTTAGCTTTCCATTTTCCCATTAGCTTAAGTTATAGTTTTATCTTAATTTATAGATGATATCATCATTATATAAGCATATGTGTTAATTGTTGAAATTGAACTGCTATAATACATGCTTAATGTTCATCTTGTATATTTGTTCATGCTTGTGGATTTCTTTTTGTGGATTGCTCATGGAACTTAAACTGGTACATTAGTGAGAAATTCCCACATATGAATGTACACCCATACTTGGAATGTAACTTGACTAGTTGTGATCGTAATGGACCTTCGACTTGGTGGTTATTGAGTGGTGGTCTGATGGATCGTTGATGTGGGCCTACCATCCAGGGTTGTTGTGCCCAATGGTTTTTAAGGATGGTCTTTATTATATGGTTTTGATATCGGCCTTATGTGGCATATTTTGATACTCGTCCTACGTGGTTTTGTTTTGGTACTTGCCCTAGATGGGTTCGATGTTTTATACCGTGCAACCATGCGATGGTAAGCCCCATATACAGTAATATGATTGGCCACTAGTCGACAGGTTTTCATTAAACATCCTAAGATGGTAGTCTCATGGGCCGGGTGTCACGCTCCGAACACGGAAATCGAGCTCACAAAATTCCCGATCGCCGAATCCAGAACCAACAGCCTTCGTAGTACCCCATTCTCGGCTCCCGGCACCCATACACCAGGTTCCGATCCTGGGATGCTACAAGGAGGATTTTTAATCATCAATTTAATTTGTAATGAGCATAGCTATAAGCATAACCTACGAACAATAACCACAAGAACACCATCACAAAATCCACTATGATAAAAAACTTCAAGTACAATGCATCTGAAGAGAAATACAATATAATGAAAGTAACAAAAACTCCTGAAGCTCGGCTGCACGCTCCAACCGCACGCTCCAACCACGCTCCAGAAGCTGGGCTCTGTTCATAACGAAGATGGGCCTAGACGGCCTACACACTATAGGTATGGGCCTATCAATGGGCCCTAAGGAGAGTGATAATGTGGACATTTAACCAACATCGCTTTACAATGTGGACATCAAACCATCATTGCTCCTAAGGCACTGCCTGCCATGAACATCATTACATTAACCATGGTGGAATCACACTTCAATGAGCCTTATGTACGTCCTATTGGGCATCGACCCATGGGCCTCCAATACATCAAATGGACCTCAACCCATGGTCTCATATATATCAAAGTGGGCCTCAACATCGGGCCACAAATACATCAAGATGGACCTAATCACATATACCAAGGTGGGCCTCAATAGACGGCCACAAATGAATCAAGATGGGCCTCCATATAGCAAATGGGCCACATCACATGGGCCATATGTATATCAAATGGGCCACACCAAAGATAAGCGGTGTTAATGATTTTCCACCATTAAAATTCCCAAGGCCCACGACAACATTTATTTCCCACTCAATCTGATCACGACGTCACACTGACCTGAAAGGGGTTTTAATGGTGGACGTTCAAACCCATTGTTTTCTATAAGGTGGCCCACCTGACCCTAGATCTGTCTTATTTTTAGTCTCAAGCCTTAAAATGATCTTTGAAAATGGTTGGACGGCTTAGATGCAACCCATGCATCAGGGTGGGTCTCAAGGGATGGAAAGAATGGTCGGCATAGATGAAGTACATACCCCATGGTGGGGCCCATGCTAATGGAAGGTGGGGATACAATACATACATCAGTGGGTCCCATGTGGGGGCCCACCATAATGTTTATTTTCCACCCAGCCTATTGACAAGGTCACACAGACATGGGGGCCCACCGTAATGTTTATTTCCACCCAACCTACTGATAAGGTCATGTGGACCTGGGCTTACTGTACTGTTTATTTGCACCTAACCGTTGATAGGGCCACTCAAACTTGGGGCCCACCGAAATGTTTATCTTCCATCCAAACTGTTCATAAGGTCACGTGGACCTGAACTAATAGGAAAAACAAATTTCATATTTGGTCCGAAACTTCTGCAACCAAAAAGGGTTCCAATGGTAGGCGTTATTCCTCATTATTCCGTTTGATGTGGGCCACCTGAGCACCACACATAGCTGATTTTTCGGGAGGGGGCCCACCGCCTAAGGGCCCATCAAATGGATGGTGTCGATGTACGACACACATCATGGTGGGGCCTACGCATGGGGCCCACGACACCCTACGCATCCTCTGTCAGCAGCAGCAGCAGACGTTGCTGCTGTTATTTTTTTTTGAAACGTTTTCTTACGGTTTTTCGCAGGTGGGGCCCGTCTTAGGAAAATCCAACCCAGCCACTTGCTCCTACGGCTCAAGACAAGCCAAACGAGTCTAATATCTGAGGTATTTTGGTGTATGGCATCACCAGGTGGATTTTTAATGGTAAAGACCACCATTTTCCAAGATACGACCCACCAGATACTCGGATTAAATTCATTTTTCGGCTCAACGCCTAAAATGATCTAGAGAATGAAATGGCTGGCTTGGATTAAATATATACATCAAGGTGGGGCCTGTAGGAGCGGTCCACCCAAAACTTAAAAAAAAAAGGAGTTGTTAGTACACACCCATGTCAGTACACGCACTCCATGTTAGCCAACCCCCACCGCCTTCACGTCCAGCATCCTGGACGCTGGACGGCATGGATAAACACACATCATGGTGGGCCCCACATGTACGTGGCCCACCTGTTTGGATCACCTGATATTGGTGTTTTTCCTTCTGTCCGGGCCCACTAATGGGCTGGAAGGCATAGATCCAACACATCCAAATGATGGGTCCCACATGAAGGTAAATGGATTAAAAAATATATACTCCATGATGGGGCACACACTTGATGGGCCACACTCCCCTTGATCATCATCATCATATATATATATTATATTATATATATATATATATTATATATATATATAGAGAGAGAGAGAGAGAGAGAGAGAGAGAGAGAGAGAGAGAAAGAGACACGTAAAGGGGAGGGACCGCGCCACTATTGGGCCCTCCCACATACGATGCATACATCAAGTGGGTCCCAACAACAAGTGGGCCCTAAAATAAGAAATAGTGGTGGATCACCCACCTATTGCACTCCTCCTTGATCCCTTAGCCTCCTTAGCTCCTTGCCTTCACTTTTGATGGAGGTTGATGGGGTTTTAATGGTGAGGATGGGAGATGAGAGGGTGGGCCATACTTAGCATTTGGGAGAGAGTTTGGGGAGGCTTGGACGTGTAGATTTTCTTGTTGCTTGAGAGAGAGTTTTTTAAGAAATGAGAGAAATGGAGAATTAATGGATGAATGGATGAATGGAGTGGTGGGTGTAAAGAAAAGTGATCGGGAAGCAAGATTGTGTTTGAAATTTTGTAAAAAGAGGTATGGTGAGGGGAGAGAATATTGACTTAAGGGAAAAGGACGGATGGGTTGTTGTAATTGGGGTATAGCTTGTACTTGACTTGGGTGATTGATTGATTGATGAGACACATTGTAACGATTCTCTTGAAATGAACGCGGACCCACAACTTCTAGCCTGGGTATCGGTTCAGTGTGCGAGTCACGGCGTTGGAACCATGGTGATGACGCAGTCTCTAAGATACAAGTTTTGGTTCGAGCCGACTTCGGTATGCGGGACCCAGCTTAGGATCGTGCGCGGATTGCCGGAATTCGACCAGAAGGATCACGGAAGCCTACGAAATGGTACGGACTAGGATACGGGTCTTACAACTCTTCCCTCTGAATAAAAATTTCTTCCTCAAAATTTACACAGTCATTGCAAGGAAACATCACTCATAATAAAGAAGGAAACAAGGCAGCATCAATAAAATTGGAGACAACATACAGGATACAATATATGATCAATCATCAAAGAGATGGGTATGGCGCTCTCGAATCTCAGCCTCGTGCTCCCAAGATGCCTCATCAACAGAATGGTGACCCCACTGAATCTTTACCAAGGGAATGACCTTAGTCCGGAGGACCTGCTCCTTCCGATCAAGGATACGAACTGGTTGCTCAATGTAAGAAGCGTCCTTACGAACCTCCAACGGTTGCCAATCGATAACAAGAACTACGTCTGACCCACACTTCCTCAACATAGAGACGTGGAAAATATTGTGGACGCTAGATAATTGTGATGGTAAGGCAAGCCGATAGGCCATAGCGCCAATGCGCTCAGTGATCTCGAAAGGTCCTATGAATCTCGGGGCAAGCTTGCCCTTTGCTCCAAATTGAACTACGCCCTTCATGGGCGAGACCTTGAGATACACATGCTCCCCTACATCAAACTCCAAGGGACGACGCCGACGATCAGCAAAACTCTTCTGCCGGCTTTAAACTGTGCGCATCCTCTGCTTGATGATATCAATAGCCTCTAACGTCTTCTGCACAAGCTCGGGACCTAAGAGATGCTGCTCTTCAGTCTCGGTCCAATAACTCGGAGATCTGCACGGTCTACCATACAATGCCTCAAAAGGAACCATGTCAATGGTTGCCTGATAGCTGTTGTTGTATGCGAACTCAGCCAATCGCATATGCTCATCCCAGCTACCCCCGAAGTCAATCACGTAGGCCCGAAGCATATCCTCAAGGATCTGGTTGACCCTCTAGGTCTGGCCATCGGTCTGCGGATGGTATGCAGTGCTGAGCTGCAAATCAATGCCCACAGCTCTCTGAAAGCTCCTCCAAAACAGAGATGTGAACCTCGAGTCTCGGTCAGAAACGATCGAGACTGGAACGCCATGTAGTCTCACAATCTCGTCAATGAATAACCTCGCAAGCCGGTCCAAAGGCCAAGTCGCACGAATCGCAAGAAAATGTGACGACTTCTTCAGATGATAAATGACGACCCAGATGGCGTCATGACCGCGCTGAGTCCTCGGCAAACCCATGATAAAATCGGTAGATACGTGCTCCCACTTCCACATCGGGACGCTCAACGACTGCAATAGACCAGGGGGTCTCTGATAATCGGCCTTGACACGCTGGCATGTGTCACACTCGGCCATAAAATTGGCAATCTGGCACTTCTTCCTCTCTCAAAAATATTGTCACCTCATATCACGGTACATCTTCGTCGAGCCAGGGTGGATAGAAAATCGCGATTGATGTGCCTCGGTCATAAGATCTCTGTGCAACTTAGGAATATCTAGGACACATAATCGGTCTCTGAAGCGAAGTCCACCATCAGAACCAATCTGCCAATCTGTCTGACTCTCAGATGCTACCTCTGCTCGGTAATCCTGTAACGACTCGTCAGCCTGCTGAGCCTTGATTACCCTTGCGACAAGAGAGGGTTGAATCGACAGGCTCGATAGCTGAACGATAGAAGACTGCAGACCAAAATCAAATTCGTACTCTACTATATCCTTGAGCATCCTCCACTCTTGAATCATCATGTGTGCCACCAGGCCTCGTGGCTGACGGCTGAGGGCATCTGCCACCACATTCGCCTTGCTTGGGTGGTACTGGAGGTCAAAATCATAGTCCTTCAGAAGCTCTATCCAGCGTCTCTGTCTCATGTTCAGCTCGGACTGAGAGAATAAATACTTCAAGCTCTTGTGATTAGAGAAGAGCTCGAACCTGACCCCATAGAGATAGTGTCTCCACACCTTCAGTGCGAAAACGACTGCTGCCAGCTGCAATCATGCGTGGGGTAGTTCAGCTCATGGACCTTGAGCTGACGAGACGCGAAGGCTACAGGCCTGCCGTGCTGCATCAGGACAACACCTAAACCAATACGTAAGGCATCGGTAAATACAACAAATCCATCACTCCCAGAGGGAAGAGTGAGGACAGGAACGGACGTCAGATGGTCCTTCAGCTCCATGAATGCTTGCTCACATGCGTCAGTCCAAACAAAATCTGTGCCGTTCCGAGTCAACCTGGTCAACGGGGCTGCAATATGGGAGAAACCCTCAATGAAACGCCGATAGTATCCCGCTAAACCAAGAAAACTACGGATCTCGGACGCAGTCGTGGGCTGGTCCCACTGACGCACTGCCTCAACCTTCGAGGGGTCTACTGCGACACCCTCCCTCGTCACCACGTGACCGAGGAATCTCACCTCCTCCTGCCAGAACTCGCACTTCTCCAGCTTCGCATACACCTGGTGGGCACGGAGGGTCTGCAAAGTGATCTCCAGATGCTGCATATGGTCCTCACAAGTCCTCGAATATATCAGAATATTATCGATGAAGACCACAACAAACTGATCGAGATATGGATGGAAGACCTCATTCATCAACTGCGTGAAGATCGCAGGTGCATTGGTCAGTCCGAAGGACATGACCTGAAACTTAAAATGACCATAATGCGTCCTAAAAGCCGTCTTCAGGATGTCCTCCTCTCAGACATGAATCTGATGATAACCGAAATGCAGGTCAATTTTCGAAAAGAACTGTGCACCGTGTAGCGATCAAACAAATTGTCTATCCTCGGGAGCGGGTACTTGTTCTTAATTGTGACCCGGTTGAGCTCATGGTAGTCCATGTAGATCCTCAATGAGTCATCCTTCTTCCTGACGAAGAGTACTGACGCTTCCCAAGGTGAACTGCTCGGATGAATAAATCCTAACTCACGTAACTCGTCCAACTGTCGCTGCAGCTCACACAACTCTATCGGTACCATACGGTACGGGGCCTTCGAGATAGGTGCGGTACCAGGCACAAGATCAATCTGGAACTCAATATGACGGCGTGGCGGCAATCTCGGAATCTCCTGGAACACATCAAGAAAATCACAGACCACCGGCAACTGATCGATACACAAGGCAACAGGGTCCTTGACTGCACAAGACATCAAAGAAGATAATGGCTCCCCTCGGGGCTCTGCAACGAACTGAAATTGTGGCAAGCCTGGTATGCAGAATGTGACTGTCCTCGCGAAACAGTCCAAGATAGTGTGGTACTCGAAAAGCCAATTCATGCCCAAGATAATGTCGAAATCTGACATCGGCAGCACAAATAAGTCAACGGGCAAAAAGATATCACCGACCAGAACAGGGAAATACGAACAAAAATGGCCCAATACTGTGGTCTTCCCCAAGGGCGTCGATATGATCAATCTCTCACTAGCAGACTCTGTCGGTAATCCAGTCGATCGATAAAAATCCTCAGACATGAATGAGTGCGAAGCACCGGAATCAAATAATACTCGGGCGATACATGAAGAGACTGGAAGTATACCCTCAACGACTCCTCCGGAGGTCTGTGGGTCCTGCCGAGCCTCATAAAATCTAGCCTGGGCTAGATGGGGAGGTGCCTGTCCCCTCGAAGGATGCTGCTGCTGCTGATGTCGCTGAGGCGATCGAAACTGTTGCCTCTGCTGCTGCGATCTCAGAGGCTGGTGCTAATGCTGCTGCTGAGGGGGCCTCGGTAGTGGAATCTGCTGTCGCTGCTGCTGTGGAGGCTGTTGTGGTGCTCTCGGCTGCTGCTTCTGAGGTCGGGGACACTCCCACCTACGGTGTCCTATCTCACCACATCTATAACATGTATCAAAAAGCTGTCTCTAAGGTGGTGCCGACGGTGCTACTGGTGCTCTGGCGGATGGGTGGCTTCTGTACCTCTGCGGTCATCGATGCTGCTGGGAGCTACTGGAGGGGGCCTGTCTCTTCCTTTCCCTCCTCTAATCTCGATCGGCCTACATGCCAGTCCACTCAATCTCGTAAATCTGAGCCCTTCGTACTACCACCTGAAAAGTCGGGAGCTCATGCCCAATTACATGGCCTCTAAGACCGTATCGTAAGCCGTTCTCGAAACGGTGAGCAATCTGCCCCTCATCATCAACCAAATACGACACGAACCTCAATAGCACCACAAAATGGGCCGTGTACTGTGCCACAGTCATGTCCCCTTGCACTAGAGTCTCGAACTCCAGTGCTCTCTGATGTCTAATGTGTTTAGGGAAGTACTGCTCCTCAAATCGGTTGATAAAGTCCTCCCATGTCCAGACATGATCAGGTCTTGCGACACGGGTAACGGAGGTCCACCAGTGCTCTGCCTCACCCTGGAGAAGGAATACAACCAACCAGATTAGTTGTTGGGTGGTACATGTCATAGTATCGAAGATCTTATCCACATCAGAGCGTCATCTCTCGGTTGCAATCGGATCTGGCTCGCCCTGGAAACGCGGAGGATCGAGCCATCTAAACTCACGAAGAAAGGCGCTCACGCGCTCCTGCTCAACCTGGGCTGGAGAAATAACTGGGTGTCTGCCCTGCCCTTGAAGCGCAAGAGTCACAGCCTTCAACATCTGTTGTAACTGCGAGACACTCACAGGCACGGTCGGATCCGTACCGGCATCAGGTGGAGGAACGTCATCCTCAGGCAGAGGATCAGGTGTGAGACCCAACCCTAGTTCTCATGTGTGATTGTGTGTATGAGTATGCATCTTGTTCATCATGGTCTCGCGGTCCTACCGGTCGAATTTCAACGACCGGCGACCCTCAGATTGTGGTTGCGGTCATCCTTGAGTCTGGTCACATAGACCTGACTCGGATCAACCTGAGACCTATGCCATTTTGTTCACATCGTCGCTGCGATTCCGACGACGTGTATTGTGCGTCCATCCGACTTATGGATCAAAAGTTATGAGCATTACATGATATGGCCCTTGATCATATGACCCACTTTGGTGCAAATGCATAGGACCACCTCCATGGCACAAGTCCCTATACACACTACACACACACACCACACAAATTTTATGAAAACACCACCCATCTCAACAAACACCACCCAAGCCTAGTCTAAAAGCCTAAACATTGTAATCTCCTCCCTATGCTATGATGGCTTTTCTTACAAAATAATGATGACATTTTTCTCTCTTTATTCTCTCCCTCCCTCTCATTTCCCTCCATTGCTAGAATTTTCAACAACTTCCCTTCCATCTCCCTCTCTTCTCCAGCCCCCTTACCCCCATCATACTCCCAATCCCTCCATTTGAACTACATCTCCACCATTGAAATCCATTTCTTGCTCCAAGAGCTTCATGGAGTAGAAGTTTGGGAGTGAGATCACAAGTGGGTAACTATGATCTTGCTGATCTGATTTTCTACCTTTAAATCTTCTTATTTCTTTTGTGTGGATCATATAGGGCCCACCAATTCATGGTGGGGACCCCATTTGACCCCATGGATGTGGCCTTTTGGCCCATCCTACATGCATATCATAAAAAATGATGGGGCCATTCTCTATGGACCCCATCATGATGTATTATATCATCCACCTTATTTCAAGAGCATCTAGACCCTAGAAGTCATGTCGGGATGGCATCCAACCACCCATTCTAATATAGATCATGTATGCATTAGTTTAATATTGTATGTTTAAGTAACATTGTTGTATGATTGAAATTGACTCTTAGGAGGGCCCATTAGTGGCGGGGCCCTACCGCCATGGCCAGATTACTCTCTTTTCTTCTTCTCTTTTTTCTAATGTGTGGATGATGTTGTGTGTGTGGCCCATTTAGTGGGCCTAGGATGTCCCAAAATAAATAAAAATAAAAATCCAACAAGGTAGGACGCCCTTACCACCCAACTCCATGATCTTTTGACACCTTAATCAATGCATGCAAGTGTCCTAGTCTTAGTCTGTGATCTGGATTTATGTGGGGCCCACTGAGGAAGGCCACACACCCTTTTTATGGTTGAGATTATCGAGATATAGGTTGATGTGTCCAGCCATGTGTTGCTGTCCAAAAATTTCTGGACAGATTTTTGCTTGACTAGGGCTTGAATTTGGGACTGATTGGGGGACCTTCTGTACCCATCAAATATATTTTTATGAAAGGTGGGGATCTCATCTTGATGTCCCCCAAATTTCAGCCCCATCCGACCTTCATTGGGGTCCCAAAGGTGTGGTCCAAGTGGGGTGAACAGTCTGGATTTTCTGCATTGTTCCAGCAACAATCCACCCTAGACAGGTTGGAATTTCGAAATTTATTAAAATACCTTTGGTATCTAAAAATTTACAGAGAGATGTCCCCCCCCCCCCATGGTATGACATATCTACAAAAGTTTGGGGCCAATGGACGCCTGTACACACCATGGTAGTGGCTGGACCGACCCACTATAATATGGTGTCCAAATCAGTCCGATTTTCAAGATAGATTGATTTCTTTAAATGAATTAAAATATTTAAAAATATTCAAAAATTCTAAAATTTTGTAAGAGTGTGGTCCATCCATGTTAGGACCCACCTACCAAATTTTACGTCCAATGGACACCTGTACACACCGTCACAAGGGCCGGACTGGCCCACCACGTTGGGACGTCCAGGTTAGTCCGATTTTCTAGACAGTCTGTTTCATTTAAATAAATTAAATTTTTTTTAAGTGTCCAAAAATCCTGAAATTTTGTAGGGGTGTGGGTGACCTATGTAAGTGTTACCCTGAAAAATTTCAGACTTAACGGATATTTTAGCTGCCCGTGGTACGGTTGGAAGTGGCCTGCTAGGCAGGGATGCCCAAGCTGGGGTTTCTAGCCTGCTTCGTGGGCCCACCTTGATGTGTTGTATATCCCACCACCCATCCATGTGGGGTCCTTAGGGGATTGATCATCCTCCCTTTTTTTTTATTCAATTGGGGCCCATTGGGTGGATTTTTGGGCCAGATATCCCGGGCTCATAGGGCTGCTACACATGGGACATCCCTGCCTTAGGCTACTGCTAAGCGTGCATTCCAACGGTCTGGCCCATTTGATATATTTGTTACATATCCTCTCTCATCTAGTGGGGCCCATAGTGATGTGTGTGGGCCATCAAGGATTAATTATACTAAGAATTACTTCTATTGTTGGACTCCAACCAACCCAGAAATTTGGGTGGGTTGAAATTTGGCATTAAGCCCAATAATTGTTGCCTATAGATGTTCTTTTGGTGCAATGTGGCCCACTAGATTTGAGGAGGATTTAAGTCAGCATCTTAGCATCTTAATTTTGTATTTTATGGACTTAATTAGTGCATGATTAAAGGCCTATCTCAGATGGGATTCTTCTTGGACTTAGTTAAGTATGGGCCATATAGCCTTGGTTGGGCTGGAACTTTGATAGGCCCATTGAACCTTTGGGTCCTATATTTACTATGCCATTTTGATGGGACTTATGGACTAAATACTCAAGTAGTTGGGCCCTTGTTTGTCCACTATAATAAAATCCATACTTGGGCCGAGATGTGAGGCCCAACTTACTTGTGTTAAAAATATAAGGATTTCCCATATGTTGGGATAATGGGCTGCCCATTAGGCCCACCACCATGAGTGAACCCATGATCCTTATGGTTGGGCCCTAACCATGCTTAAGGGCCCAGCAGGTTGCTTATTTTTGGGCTTAAGGTATGGCCCACTAGGCCATGGATTGATTGTGCCTTGGACTTTTCTTTACAAACGTAGCAGGCTACCTTTTTGGGACCCGGTTAAGGTTAGACGTCCTCCTTGGCGGCCCTAAGGTAGGCCCATAAGGACCTTATAGGTGGTTGAAGGCCCACCTTAGACCTTGTTAGGCTCGTCTCCTCCTTGAGGCTTTATGATTCTCCTAGCTTGTGGGTTATCCCAAAGTATTGGGTCCCCACTAGAGGACTTCGCTTCTTCTTAGTACCTATCTATGTACCTAGACCTTGTCCCTCCTTAGGACGGAGGAATACATTCTACAGGTAGCACACTTACATCATTATGACCCATATGCATCATCTGTATGAATTGATTGCATTGTATGGTGGTCATTGAAGGATAGAGTTTCTCCCCTTTGCACATTCTGTGCCTGCAGCTAGTGCATGATCTGTATGTGTGACTCATGCATTGGCATAGCATTTCATGATGATACCGCCCTTGCTTCATCAGGGCCTCGCCTCCATAGGGATATTCATGGATGGTCGTATGAGTGGACACCGGAAATATTACTTGAGCATACCGGGTGCATAGGATGCCCATGGGTGAAATTCTTAAAACTTCCATGGTACCAAGGATCTGCTCCAACGTCGTGACCGGGTGAAATATATGAGCGCACGAGGGCCTTATACCGTTAGGCCGCAACTCCCACTGTTGTGTAGTCAGTTGGATAGGGGTAAGGCCTTACTCGCATGATGTAAGGAGGCATTACTAGGCTGAGTCTGACCAGCTCATAAATGGGTCTGCTACCGTCAAGCCTTGTTGGTGATTGGCTGTCCACAGGTGGGTAGTGAGGTCTCTTACTCTCTTTTGACTATGCGGGGTCTGTAGAGCGGCAGTCATTCAGCAGTGTAATGGACCCCAGTGATTTCCTTATGATTGGAAATGTACTTGACATATGGTTTGGATACAACGCTGACATTACTTGCATCACATTAGCATTGGCTGTGTAAGCCCCTTCATGCATTGCCTTGGTATGGCGCCCAATATTCATCGCATCGTATTCATGATAGGCCTGGGTAAGGCTGGTTATAACCTCATTGAGCATGTTTCCCTTCTTGTACCTCATGCTATTCTTCTGTGTACCTATGGTTACACACTTACACCACCCTCTAAGCTTCTATAAGCTTATGCATGATTGATGCGTGCAGGAGACTCTAGGCAGGCATCGTAACAGCAGATCGTGGAGTAGAGCTGAGCATTTGAGGACTCCAGTGTTGCTGACCTTTCTCTCTTTTCCTTTTATCTCATGTATGTCCTTTTGGACCTTATAGATGATTGTAAAAGTTCAAATTCTTAGTAGATTTTGTGATATGTGCCCTTTGTTATTCTCAGACTTACTTACTGTGATCTTGGGTATGCTCGTATTGGAATAATTATACTGTTACAAAAATCCTCCTTGTAAGATTCGAGGATCGAAACCTGTCATAGGAGCCGAGAATGGGGTACTATGGAGGTTGTTGTGTTCAGAACCGATCATTGGGATCCTTGTGAGTCCGGTTACTGAGTCTGGGGCGTGACAGGAGTTGGTATCAGAGCATAACAAGTAATTCTGGAATAACTCGAGATAACATCGTATGTCTGCCAAGAGCACAAGACAAGTAGTGTCCCGAGACCTTTCCTTTCGCTCCGTATTGAGTCTGTGATAGTCCTAATTCCTTGCATCGTCATTGTTTTGTAGACGATGCCGCTTAGGCGTGGCACCCAAGGTCGCGGCACCCGTGGTCGTGGTACCCGTGGACAAGGCGCCCGAGGTACCCATCCTACTCGAGTACATCCTGCTCCCATTATTGAGGATCCTATTCCTGAGGTACCATCCGGCCTGTTCCTCCATTTGAGCCAATAACGCCCGTACCTCCAGTTGCTCCAATTCCCACATCTATTGTAACACCCTGAAAATCGGGGGTCGAGCATAAACTCAACTCCCGAGTTCCAACGCATCACTTATGCAACAAAATGAATGATGATTGAATGTTGTCTATATTAGTGCAATGAACATGAGTGAGATTAAGCCAAAACAGCATATCATACTCCAGAGACAGTTAAATTGCAAGCGGAAGACTGTGATAGATATATAAAATATATAAAAAGAGTGGTGAGTCTCCAGAGTGTGATAATGTTACCAGGTTAATGAATTACAAGTACAGTTCAAATTATACTAAATGTGTAGTGTCATCTAGTCAACATCCTTGTAATCCCGTCGATCAAGGCACGACTCACATGAAGCAGCCCAAAAACCGCAAATACGAGAAAACATCCTCGTCGTCACAAAAGTTCGGCTCCGCCTCAGGAGTAGCGTCGCCATCTGCAATCAGACAAAGTCTGGTGGGTGTTCGGAACACCGTCCCGTAACGTGGGAGTGAGTGATCAACTCAGTGGAAAAATAAAGCATAGGTTAACATGTTATCAATTCAGTCAAGCAGTAATGATAGAGCAGTACAATCAAACAATTCTAACTACTCTTATTTAATGTAAGTATGAAATGACATGATGTATGCCCTTGCCAAACCACCCTCATGCGACACCATCTTATGTTCGCGAATGCGTTCATCCCTCAGTGCTCCACATCTACCAGGCACATGTAGTGCGATGATGAGCATGATTACCGAGTAATTATTAGTCCATTTCAACCAGCAGTATTGGGAAACTAAGATACCTCCCTTATATCATTCCCAAACATGATCCATTCTAGGGTCGTCAGTCCTAGTTAATCTCAGACGATGGTGTGTTTTCTAGGTCGCTGCAAAGGCTGCTAGGGCTGTTACGCACAAAGGTTACACCACTCCCTCATCACCTTTTTAACGATTCATCACTATACAGATACAGGCCTAGTTTTATACTCTATACACTGCGACAAAACTCGTCGCCTCACCGCAATTCAGAGTATGCTCGAGGTCACTACAAAGGGCTGCTAGGGCTATTGCGCACAAAGGTTACACCGCTCCCCCATCACCTTATCAATGTAGGCCAACAACACGAATATAGTGTCCCATACCACCATAATCGGCTCACGAGTCTGGTTGCTCATTGGTCACTATGGGGAGGCACGTGGCCCCAGCGTAGGCCGACAGTTCGACCATGGTGTCCCATACCACCATGCCCAGCTCATGAGTCTTAGCGGATCGAGGTACCATGGTTAAAAAGAATATCACTGGTAAGTTTGGTACCCTAGGTTCAAGTAGAGGCGTCCAAACATGGTAAACATACATAAGACAAATCGGGTTACTTGACGAGCTTGGCTAGCTCGAGCGCACAACAAGTTGGACGACATGAAGTGCATAAGCACTTCGCGTGGCCAACCACTATCGCCAACCGAAGTACGACTCGGGTTCGTCGAACACATTTCACATGGCAAATGAATCTCAGCCACGAATTCAATTTCGTTACCGATTGCCTGGACTATAATCATAGCCCCAATCACATTCAATTGCAGATAGTTAAAGCAGTAATGGATCAAGGTTCAAATCATACAATCAAAGTTTGATATTATCCGTTTAGGGCTGCCAGGGCTGTTGCACGCACTCGTTGCTCCACTCCCCCATCACCCATGACGGATCATACAACGTAAACATGAATTTAAACGTATGCATTACATAGATAAAATCATACAATCAATTGAGCATGTTATGAAGTACAACATAAGCATGAGTTTGTACATATTCAATTCCTAATCACACAGATATCTAAAGAAATCATACACATAGTTAAAGAAGTTGAGAATCATATCTCAACACCCTTAAACATTACAATTTACTAACTACTACTCATTCAGACATTTCAACAAACACTTTAAAATACATACATCAACATACATGACATATGTTGATCACATAGGCATTAGGCCAAATCCTTTCACTAGGGAGTTGCCCCAATCATAACACGCGTACACCCACGACGGATAGTCATGGAAAGTAGGAATCCAAGTTCCATATTCATTTGAACATTTTCACAAACACTTGGGCTACACATTTCAACATATATAACGTGTAGTGGCCGTGGCATGATTCAGGGCAAATCCTTTCGTCAGAGGGGTATCGCTAATACAACAATCATATATCCATGACAATTAGTCATGGCGAGCACGAATGAGAATTCTACACCCATTCGGTCATTTTCACAAACACTTAGAATACACTATTTTAACATACATAGTGTATATTAGCAAAAACATGTATTAGGGCTAGTCCTTTCGCCACACAAGTATTTTATCCATATATAGTATATTCATACAATAATTAATCATGGCAAACACATTTCCAAAATTTATACGTATACGGTACTTTCTACAAATACCTAGAGTATGTAAAATTCCATATTCTTCATCTTTAATCAAAACGGAAAACAGACAACACTTTGTACATGTGCAATTGCATGCAGATCATGAATCTATCATTATCTAACATTGAAAGCATTGAAAACCATAACCTATACACCTAAAGTCCGCACCTTTTGTCGTAGAATCGTAACGGAGTCGATAGAATTGCTAAGTTTCTGTATACAGCAGTTTGGTAACCTATAGAACGAAATAGGTTAGCTATTTCATAACCTACAACTATCAAAACCCCAAATCAGTTTAGGGTTAGGGTTTCTTACCTAGAAACGGAGCTGGAATCGGCAGGAAAGTGACAAGAAATGGAGTGGTGGAGCATGGATAGCAGCAGGGAAGAACATCAGGGAGATCCTCCCACATCTCCCACACTTTCTCTCTTTTCTCTCTCTTTTCTCTCTTCTCTCTCTAGGGTTTCTCTCAAATTCGTATGGCTGCATGAGAGAGGGTTTAAGGTCCTTATATAGCCTAAAAACTCATCGAAATAGACTCCAGGTCAAAGTATACTTAGGTTATAACCAAAGCGGGTCAGTTTCAGCTCAACGGAAGACTTCTGGCGGGCCTCCTTGAGCCAAAGGTCGGACTTAAGCTCATCGACACCGGATCTACATTTAGTTAAGTTTTCATTTCGGTCGGGATTCCAGATCGCAAATGGCGGACCAGTTTCAGTTCAACGGTCAGTGGATCTCGATCGGAGATTCCGAGTACATGGATATGTGTATGAAATTTCTCCTGATCCGAGGGTGTAATTTGGTCTGATTTTGACGGTCTGTTTGCTTAAAACTGATCCGCAAGCGAGAGGTGCCAGATTACTATTTAAGATATTTTATTTTGAATTAATTTCACATTTCTCACACTCCCCGCTCTGAACTCAAGCGAATTACACTGGGACACTATCTGGATTTGATTTCTGAAATGGTTATCAAGCCCAGCAAGGCGGTCCTAATTCCTTAACTTCGTGTTAATCAGACTTCCGACGTGCGGTCTAGATCTGATATGGAGTTTCCATGTGCTCCCGAGAGCAGTCGGGTAATGAGATTGATCCTAGATTTTAGGGTAACCTAGCGTCAATGATTCTATAAGTTTTGGGTCTTGCAGATCGTATTTAAAGCGATTGGTGCTAATTTCACAGGCACTCTAGTTTAACACTAGCTAATTCTCGCCTAATTTTTAAAGGATTTAGTCCTGAGTAATTTCTGTCTGAGGTGGTACCTGGCCTTTGTAGTTTGTATATAAAGTGATCCAAGTTATACTACTTAGCTAGTTTAAGTTAGTGTCTAGGATGAAAGTACTTAGAAAGATTGAAAGAGCAAGGTGGTGAAGGGTGGGATTTGTGAAGGAAATGGGTTCAAAAGCGGTTTTAGACTTTGGGATTGAGTTCTGACAAGTTAATAAGGTGTTAGGATTGACCCATTGCCTAAGGACGTCTAATCCCAGTCGGAAAAAATCCGTGATGTTACACATATCCCCTCCTCCTCAGCCTGCTGTCCCAGCTATGGAGGGTCTAGTTGCTCCGGTTCCCCCACCTATTCCTCCTCCTCAACCTGCTGTTCCAGTTACTGAGGCTCCTGCTCCGTCGGCCGCACTCGTGCCTCCGCCCGAGGCAAGTGCCGCCCCTGCCTTTCTGGCAGTCCTTATAGGAGCTGAGCATTTCCAGCAGCTGATGTAGCTTGTTGCCACCGCATTGTAGGCCCGTCATCCAGCTACCGCTGAGGTTTTCAGGCAGTCTGACTTACCACATGCTAGTGCGATAGCCCGAGAGTTTCGGCAACATGATCCCCCGAGGTTTAGTGGTGATCCTGACCCTTCTGCTGTCGAGGCTTGGCGCACTGAGGTTGCGAGGATTTCTGACACTATACAATATCCTGCGGGCTAGAGAGTATCCCTTGCGACCTATCTCCTTCAGGGTGAGGCCCGTCATTGGTGGTCATCCGTATCCAGGATGGTCGGGCCTTAGTTCATTTGGACATGGGAGGAGTTATGACCCGCTTCGACCAGAAGTTCTTCCCTGAGCATGTTCAGATCCAGTGGGCGATTGAGTTTGAGACCCTAGTGCAGGGCGATATGACTGTATCTCAGTATGAGGCCCGTTTCTTGGCCTTGTCTATATTTTCTCCTCATCTCACCAGTGATGAGAAGATGAGGGCCCGTCGTTTTGTGAGTGGTTTGCGCCCTGTCCTTCGCAGCCGTGTAGTAGGGCATTACTTGGAGGCGTTCGACCATGTTGTGCAACGGACACTGGTTTATGAGGAGGACTGGGCTATGACCTAGAGGTCGAGAGAGCAGAGTTCCGGTGGAGACCGAAAGAGGAGGGCACCAGCCGGCAGTTCCAGGCAGCACCGTCCGAAGAGATGGAGGGGCAGGTCAAGATTTCAGCAACCTGCTATTCAGACGGTAGCTTCATCATCATCGTCAGCACCGCCAGCTGCTTCATCTTCTGGCCCCTTTTCTGGTGTATGGTTCGACTGTGGACAGGCCGGGCATCGGAGGCCTGAGTGCCCTCTCCCTATTCAGCAGCAGAGGCCATCGCAGTTGCCTCCTCCTCGTCCTCCTCAGCAGCAACAGAGAGCACAACTTCCACCCGCTGCTCTTAGGGCTCCTCCTCAGTAGTAGAGGCAGCTAGGCAGACCTCCTCAGCAGAGACAGCAGCAGCAGAGATAGCAGCAGCAGCCATAGTAGTAGCCGTAGCACCAGTAGAGGGGATATTCGTATGTATAACAGCCCAGCAGGCTCAGACTCAGGACCCTCAGTCTTCCGGGTTGCTTCCCTTACCAGCTCAGGGCCACTTTTATTCTGCGCAGTAGGCGCCAGGCCAGGACCCTCAATCATCGACTGATGGAGTCGTTGAGGGTATTCTCCTTGTTTCCACTTGCATTGCTCATGCTTTGTTTGATTCTGGTGCTTCCCATTCTTTTGTGGCCGAGCAGTTTTGCCGATCGACCGGTATTCCGTCGAAGGCCTTGTTTGAGGCCTTGACTATTTTGACTCCCATGGGGAAGTCTATTGTGCTGACCCGTCGCTGTCCTTCTTGCCCGGTGTTAGTGGGCGAGATGTTCCTCCCTGCCGATCTATTCGTGATGCCGATGACAGAATTTGATGTTATTTTGGGTATGGACTGGCTTGCGGAGTATTGTACCGTCTTAGACTGTGCTGCGAGGATGGTTACGTTTCATATTCCAGGCTTGCCAATATTCCAGTTCGTCGCCGAGCCCAGAGGAGAGTCGTTATCTAGTTTCTTGGATTCGGTCATTGAGGATTCTGTGGGAGAGAGTATTGAGTAGCTGCCAGTTGTTTGTGAGTACCCGGATGTGTTTCAGGAGATACTGGGTTTGTCGCCACGTCGGCAGGTGAAGTTCCAGATTGATTTGGTACCCGGTGTCGCGCCTATCTCGAAGGCCCCATACCGGATGGCACCGTTAGAGTTAAGGGAACTGCAGCAGCAGTTGGATGAACTCCGGGAGTTAGATTTTATTCATCCCAGCAGTTCGACTTGGGGAGCCCCGGTATTGTTTGTGAAGAAGAAGGATGGTTCGTTGCGACTCTATGTAGATTATCGTGATCTCAACAGAGTCACCATCAATAACCGATACCCGCTTCCCTGTATTGATGATCTGTTTGATCAGTTGCAGGGTGCGCAATATTTTTCCAAGATGGACTTGCGTTCCAGTTACCATCAGATTCGGGTCCGAGAGGAGGACATTCCGAAGACGGCTTTCCGGACATGCTATGGTCACTTTGAGTTTCTGGTCATGTCGTTCAGACTGACCAACACGCCCGCCGTATTCATGCAGCTGATGAACGAGGTTTTTCAGCCGTTTCTCGATCAATTCGTGGTGGTATTCATTGATGATATTCTTGTATATTCGAGGACCCGGGAGGACCATACCGAGCACCTGCGGGTTCTACTTGAGACCTTCCGTGCCCACCAGTTGTATGTGAAGCTAGAGAAGTGTGAGTTTTGGCAGGAGGAGATGAAGTTCCTCAGTCAAATTGTGACGAGGGAGGGTGTCGCTGTTGACCCCTCGAAGGTTGATGTACTGCGTCAGTGGGGCCATCCCACGAACGCGTCCGAGATTCACAGCTTCCTTGGTCTAGCGGGATATTATAGACGGTTTATCGAGGGTTTCTCCCGTATTGCAGCACCGCTGACTCGGTTGACACGGAAGGGCGTCGAGTTCATTTGGAGTGACGCCCGCGAGGAGGCATTTAAGGAGTTGAAGGACTACCTCACGTCCGCTCCTGTTCTCACTCTTCCTGATGGGAGTGAGGGTTTTATTGTTTTTACCGATGCCTCTAGAGTTGGCTTGGGTGTTGTACTGATGTAGCATGGGAAGCCAGTGGCGTATGCCTCGCGCTAGTTCAAGGTCCATGAGCTGAACTACCCCACCCATGATTTGGAACTCGTAGCAGTCGTCTTCGCATTGAAGGTGTGAAGGCATTATCTATATGGGGTCAGGTTCGAGCTCTTCTCGGATCATAAGATCTTGAAGTATCTATTTTCGCAGTCCAAGTTGAACCTACGATAGAGGCGATGGATGGAGTTGCTGAAAGACTATGATTTTGACCTTCAGTATCACCCGGGCAAGGCAAACATGGTGGCGAACGTGCTCAGCCGTCAACCACGAGGCTTGGTGGCACACATGATGGTTCGACAGTGGAAGATGCTTGAGGATGTTTCAGAGTATAACTTTGAGTTCGGTCTGCAGTCTTCCATTGTTCAACTTTCGAGCTTGTCGATTCAACCCTCTTTGGTAGCCAGGGTGATCGAGGCTAAGCAGACGGACGAGTCACTTCAGGAGTACCGAGCAGAGGCCACATCCATGGAGCAGTCAAACTGGCAGATTGGTTCCGATGGTGGATTACACTTTAGAGGCCGGTTGTGTGTCCTGGACGTACCAGAGTTGCGTCGTGATCTGATGACCGAGGCACACCGATCGAAACTTACTATTCACCTGGGCTCCACGAAGATGTATCGTGACATGAGGAGGCAGTACTTCTGGCAAGGGATGAAACGGCAGATTGCGAGTTTTGTGGCCGAGTGTGACACGTGCCAGCGTATCAAGGCCTATCATCAGAGACCCCTTGGTCTCTTGCAGCCATTGAGCATTCCAAAGTGGAAGTGGGAGCACGTATCGATGGACTTCATCGAAGGTTTGCCAAGGACTCAGCGCGGTCACGATACCATCCGGGTTATCGTTGATCGTCTGATGAAGTCGGCTCATTTCATTCCAGTGCGTGTTTCCTGGTCGATGGACCTGCTTGCAAAGGTGTTCATTGAGGAGATTGTGAGACTGCACGGCGTCCTAGTTTCGATTGTTTCAAACTGAGACTCCAGATTTACGTCTTAGTTTTGGAAGAGTTTCCAGCAGGTGTTGGGGGTCACTTTGCATCTCAGCATCGCTTATCATCCACAGACTGATGGGCAGACCGAAAGGGTCAATCAGATCCTTGAGGATATGCTCAGGGCTTGTGTGATCGACTTTGCGGGCAGTTGGGATGAGCATATGCGCCTCGTCGAGTTCGCGTACAACAACAGCTATCAGGCAACTATCGGCATGACTCCTTTTGAGGCACTTTATGGCAGACCGTGCAGATCTTCTAGTTGTTGACCGAAGTTGGAGAGCGTCGTCTCTTAGGTCCCAAGCTTGTGCTGCAGACGTCAGAGGCTATTGATGTTATTAGGCAGAGGATGCGCACAGGTCAGAGTCGGTAGAAGAGTTTTGCTGATCATCACCGTCGACCCCTCGAGTTCGCAGTCAGGGACATGGTATACCTCAAGGTCTTGCCTATAAAGGACGTGGTTCGCTTTGGTGTGAAGGACAAGCTCGCCCCGAGATTCATTGGACCTTTTGAGATTACCGAGCCCGTAGGCACTGTGGCCTATAGGCTTGCCTTACCTCCTGAGTTGTCCGTGATCCACGACGTGTTTCATGTTTCTATGTTGTGGAAATGTAGGTTGAACACTATTCCCATGATTGATTGGCAGCCACTTGAGGTCCATGAGGATGCTTCCTACATTGAGTAGCCGATTCGTATTCTTGATCGGAAGGAGCAGGTCCTCAGGACCAAGGTCATTCCCTTGGTGAAGGTGCAATGGGGTCATCATTCGGAGGCCGAGGCATCTTGGGAATGCGAGGCTGAGATTAGAGAGCATTATCCCCATTTATTCGATGATTAATTGCTTGTATTGCTTGCATTGCCTTCTCTTGATTGACGATTGATATATATGATGATGTTTATGCATTTTGTTATCCCAGTTTTGTCAATTTCGAGGATGAAATTTCTTTTTGGGTGAAGAGGATTGTGAGACCCGACCCTAGTTCTCATGTGTGCATGTGTGTGTGAGTATGCATCTTGTTCATCATGGTCTCGCTGTCCTACTGGTCGAATTTCGGTGACCCGAGACCCTCGGATTGTGGTTGTGGTCATCCTTGAATCCGAAAACATAGATCCAACTCGGATCGACCCGAGACCTGTGCCATCTTGTTCGCATCGTTGCTGCGATTCCGACGACGTGTATTGTGCGTCCATCCGACTTATGGATCAAAAGTTATGAGCATTACATGATATGGCCCTTGATCATATGGTCCACTTTTGTGCAAATGCATAGAATCACCTCTATGGCAAAAGTCCCCATACACACTACACACACCACACAAATCCTATGAAAACACCACCCAAGCCTAGTCTAAAAGCCTAAACATTGTAATCTCCTCCCTATGCTATGATGGCTTCTCTTACAAAATAATGATGGTATTTTTCTCTCTTTATTCTCTCCCTCCCTCTCATTTCCCTCCATTGCTAGAATTTCCAACAACTTCCCTTCCATCTCACTCTCTTCTCCAACCCCCTTACCCCCATCATACTCCCAATCCCTCCATTTAAACTACATCTCCACCATTGAAATCCATTCCTTGCTCCAAGAGCTTCATGGAGTAGAAGTTTGGGAGTGAGATCACAAGTGGGTAACTATGATCTTGCTGATCTGATTTTTTACCTTTAAATCTTCTTATTTATTTTGTGTGGATCATATGGGGCCCATCAATCCATGGTGGGGACCCCATTTGACCCCATGGATGTGGCCTTTTAGCCCATCCTACATGCAAATCATGAAACATGATGGGGCCATTCTCCTTGGACCCCATCATGATGTATTGTATCATCCACTTTATTTGAAGGGCATCTAGACCCTAGAAGTCATGTTGGGATGGCATCCCAAGCACCCATTTTAGTATAGATTATGCATGCATTAGTTTAATGTTGCATGTTCAAGTAACATTGTTGTATGGTTGAAATTGACTCTTGGGAGGGCCCATTAGTGGCGGGGCCCTACCGCCATGGCCGGATTACTCTCTTTTCTTCTTCTCTTTTCTCTAATGTGTGGATGATGTTGTGTGTGTGGCCCATTTAGTGGGCCTAGGATGTCCCAAAATAAATAAAAATAAAAATCCAGCAAGGTGGGACGCCCTTACCACCCAATTCCTTGATTTTGGACACCTTAATCAATGCATGCAAGTGTCCTAGTCTTATGTGGGGCCCACTGAGGAAGGCCACACACCCTTTTATAGCTGAGATTATTGAGATATAGGCTGATGTGTCCTGCCATGTGTTGCTGTCCAGAAATTTCTGGACAGATTTTTGCTTGACTTGGGCTTGAATTTGGGATTGATTGGGAGACCTTTTGTACCCATCAAATAACTTTTCTAAAAGGTGGGGATCTCATTTTGATGTCTCCTAAATTTCAACCCCATCTGACCTTCATTGGGGTCCCAAAGGTGTGGTCCAAGTGGGGTGAACAGTCTGGATTTTCTGCACTGTTCCAACAACATTCCACCCTGGACAGGTTGGAATTCCGAAATTTATTAAAATACCTTTCGGAGTCTAAAAATTTTGAAAATTTATATAGAGGTGACCCACCCATGGTAGGACCCACCTATAAAATTTTGGGTCCAATGGAAGCCTGTACACACCATGGTGGTGGCTAGACCGGCCCACTATAATATGGTGTCCAGATCAGTCCGATTTTCAGGACAGATTGATTTCTTTAAATGAATTAAAATATTTATAGATGTCCAAAAATTCTAAAATTTTGTAGGGGTGTAGTCAACCCATGTTAGGACCCACCTACCAAATTTCAGGCCAATGGACACCTGTACACATCGTGGCAAAGGCCGGACTGGCCCATCACGTTAGGACGTCCAGGTCAGTCCGATTTTCTGGATAGTCTGTTTCATTTAAATAAATTAAAATATTTATAAGTGTCCAAAAATCTTGAAATTTTGTGTGGGTGTGGGTCACCTATCTAAGTGTCACCCTGCAAAATTTTAGACCCAACGGATATTTAAACTGGCCGTGGTACGGCTGGAAGTGGCCTATTAGGCAGGGATGCCCAAGCTGGGGCGTCCAGCTTGCTTCGTGGGCCCCCCTTGATGTGTTGTATATCCCACCACCCATCCATGTGGGGTCCTTAGGGGATTGATTATCATCCCTTTTTTTTTATTATTCAATTGGGGCCCATTGGGTGGATTTTTGGGCCAGATACCCCGAGCCCATAGGGTTGCCTACACTTGGGACATCCTTATCTTAGGCTACTGCTGGGCCTGCATTCCAACGGCCTGGCCCATTTGATATATGTGTTGCATATCCTCTCTCATCTGGTGGGGCCCACAGTGATGTGTGTGGGCCATCAGGGATTAATTATACTAAGAATTACTTCTATTGTTGGACTCCAACCAACCCAGAAATTTAGGTGGGCTGGAATTTGACATTGAGCCCAATAATTGTTGCCTATAGATGTTCTTTTGGTGCAATGTGGCCCACTACATTTGAGGAGTATTTAAGTCAGCATCTTAGCATCTTAATTTTGTATTTTTTTGGGGTTAATTAGTGCATGATTAAAGGCCCATCTCAGATGGGATTCTTCTTGGACTAGTCTCTTAGTTAAGTATGGGCCTTATAGCCTTAGTTGGGCTGGAACTTTTGATAGGCCCATTGAACCTTTGGGTCCTAAATTTACTATGCCATTGTGATGGGTCTTATGGGCCAAATACATAAGTAGTTGGGCCCTTGTTTGCCCCCTATAATGAATTCCATACTTGGGCCGAGATGTGAGGCCCAACTGTGTTAAAAATATATGGATTTCCCATATGTTGGGATAATGGGCTGCCCATTAGGCCCACCACAATGAGTGAACCCATGACCCTTATAGTTGGGCCCTAACCATGCTCAAGGGCCCACCAGGTTGCCTACGTTTTGGGCTTAGGGTATGGCCCACTAGGCCATGGATTGATTGTGCCTTGGACTTTTCTTTACAAATGTAGTAGGCTACCTTTTTGGGACCCAGTTGAGGTTAGACGTCCTCCTTGGCGGCCCTAAGGTAGGCCCATAAGGACCTTATAGGTGGTTGAAGGCCCACCTTGGACCTTGTTAGGCCCCTCTCCTCCTTGAGGCTTTATGATTCTCCTAGCTTGTGGGTTATCCCAAAGTATTGGGCCCCCACTAGAGGACTTTGCTTCTTCTTAGTACATATCTATGTACCTAGATCTTGTCCCTCCTTAGGAAGGAGGAATACATTCTACCGGTAGCACACTTACATCATTATGACCCATATGCATCATCTGTATGAATTGATTGCATTGTATGGTGATCATTGAAGGATAGAGTTTCTCCCCTTTGCACATTGTGTGCCTGCAGCTAGTGCATGATTTGTGTGTGTGACTCATGCATTAGCATAGCACTTCATGATGATACCGCTCTTGCTTTATCAGGGCCTCGCCTCCATAGGGATATTCGTGGATGGCCGTATGAATGGACACCGAAAATATTACTTGAGCATACCGGGTGCATAGGATGCCCATGGGTGAAATTCTCAAAACTTTTATGGTACCAAGGATCTGCTTTAGTGCCATGACCGGGTGGAATATATGAGCGCACGAGGGCCTTATACCGTTAGGTCGCGACTCCCACTATCTTGTAGTCGGTTGGATAGGGGTGTGGCCTTACTCTCCTGATGTAAGGAGGCATTGCTAGGCTGAGTCTGACTAACTCGTAAATGGGTCCGCTACCGTCAGGCCTTATTGGTGATTGACTGTCCATAGGTGGGTAGTGAGGTCTTTTACGCTCGTTTGACTGTGCGGGGTCTGTAGAACAGCAGTCATTCAGCAGTGTAATGGACCTCGGTGATTTCCTTATGATTGGAAATGTACTTGACATATGGTTTGAATATATGCACTGGCATTACTTGCATCACATTAACATTGGCTGTGTAAGCCCCTTTATGCATTACCTTAGTATGGCGCCCAGTACTCATTGCATTGTATTCATGATAAGCCTGGGTAAGGTTGGTTATACCCTCATTGAGCATGTTTCCCTTCTTGTACCTCCTGCTATTCTTCTATGCACATATGGTCAGACACTTACACCACCCTCTAAGCTTCTATAAGCTTATGCATGATTGATGCGTGCAGGAGACTCTAGGTATGCGTCGCAGTAGTAGATCGTGGAGTAGAGCTGAGCATTTGAGGACTCCAGTGTTGCTGACCTTTCTCTCTTTTCCTTTTATCTCATGTATGTCCTTTTGGACCTTATAGATAATTGTAAAAGTTTAAATTTTTAGTGGATTTTGTGATGTGTTCCCTTTGTTATTCTCAGATTTACTTGCTATGATCTTGGGTATGCTCGTATTGAAATGATTATACTATTACGAAAATCCTCCTTGTAGGATCCCAGGATCGAAACCTGCCACAGGAGCCGAGAATGAGGTACTATGGAGGCTGTTGCGTTCAGAACCAGTCATCGGGATCCTTGTGAGTCTGGTTACCGAGTCTGGGGCGTGACAGTACGGATCTCTCGCGGTGGAATGGGAGGCGCATGTGGTAAAACTGGACCTCAGGTGGTGGAGCGGGGTGCGCTTGGGTCACTGGCCTGCTCGGCATGTCCTATAGGAAGAATAAGGACGCTAATCAACCTTGAGAATCGCATGTTAGGGAACTCAATCTGAAGGTTTCGCACTCGGAACCTAATCGTCCTAAACTCATAGCAAACATGTGATGTTGTTCTCGGTTATTCTTAAGTTATTCTCTGATACCAACTTCTGTCACGCTCCGAACTCGGAAACCGGGCTCACAAAATTTCGATCACCGAATTTGGGGCCGACAACCTCCTTAGTACCCCATTCTCGGCTCCCGGCACTCATACACTAGGTTCCAATCCTGTGATGCTATAAAGAGGATTTCTAATCATCAATTTGATTTGTAATAAGCATAGCTATAAGCATAACCCACGAACAATAACTACAAGAACACCATCATTATAAAATTCACTATGATAAAAAACTTTAAGTACAATGCGTCTGAAGGGAAATACAATATAATGAAAGTAACAAAAACTCTAGAAGCTCGGCTGCACGCTCCAACCGCGGTGAGACTATGGCTGCGTCCTGGCGTCACCTGCATGCATCAATCGTGCTTAAGCTTATAGAAAGCTTAGAGGGTGGTGTAAGTGTGTGCGCAATATGAGTGTGCTCAGAATGCAAGGTTAGAGTAATGCGAAATCATGCTGATGAGTACATGAATGCAATTAGCTGTACCAAGGCTATGCGGTGCATGATATGAATGCTATCGGCCATAACACAGCCATGCGATGCGAGATGCAACTCAAGCATGCTAATCCACATCATATATCAGTATAACTCCTTACTAGAGCATCAAATCAGTACGGTTCTCAGTCTGGATAATCACTGGGGTCTAGTACACTCTAGCCAGCTTGTCGCCCCTATCCGGATGCACAACTAAGAGAGTGGAAGAGACCTCACTATCTGCCTGCCAATATCGGGCCCGACTCGTCGATAGCAGATCGATTCCTCAAGCTGGTCAAACTTAACCTAGAAATTGTCCCCTCACTTAGGCGGGTAAGGTCACACCCCTTTCCAACCGACCACGGCACAGTGGGAGACGCGACCTACTAGTATACGACCCTTACACACTCCTGTATTCACTCGGTGTCGACGTTGGAGTCATCCTCTAGTACCATCGGGTTTAAGAATTTTCACCCAAGGACATCTATGGCGCCCTGATGCTAGAAACAGTATTTCCGGTATCCAATCCGGCCATCCAGGATGTATCTGTGGAGGCTATGACCTTGATGTCGCTAAGGCATATAGTAACCACAATCACACAAATGCAAGTGCATGAATCACACTACCAGTCATGCAACAGTCCTGCGTGTACCACGCGCTTATGTAGGGCGACTCCGCCTATCAGGGAGCCCATAAACAATCTGCCCGATGGCATATGCTATGATCAGTCACTCCTCATATCAAGCATACATATGATGCATATGATTATGAATCATGGATCTATACTAAACATGTTATGTGGTGATGGGCTCTGTTTATAACGAAGATGGGCCTAGACGGCCTACACACTACAGGAATGGGCCTATCAATGGGCCCTAAGGAGAGTGATAATGTGGACATTTAACCAACATCGCCTTACAATGTGGACATCAAACCATCATTGCTCCCAAGGCACGACCTGCCATGAACATCATTACATTAACCATGGTGGAATCACACTTCAATGAGCCTTATGTACGTCCTATTGGGCCTCGACCCATGAGCCTCCAATACATCAAATGGGCCTCAACCCATGGTCTGATATATATTAAAGTGGGCCTCAACATCGGGCCACAAATACATCAAGATGGACCTAATCACATATACCAAGGTGGGCTTCAATGGACGACCACAAATGAATCAAGATGGGCCTTCATATAGCAAGTGGGCCACATCACATGGGCCATATGTATATCAAATGGGCCTCACCAAAGATAAGGGGTGTTAATGATTTTCCACCATTAAAATTTCCAAGGCCCACGACAACATTTATTTCCCACTCAATCTGATCATGAGGTCACATTGACCTGAAAGGGGTTTCAATGGTGGACGTTCAAACCCATTATTTTCTATAAGGTGGCCCACCTGACCCTAGATCTATCTTATTTTTAGTCTCAAGCCTTAAAATGATCTTTGAAAATGGTTGGACGGCTTGGATGCAACCCATGCATCATGGTGGGTCTCATAGGGATGGAAAGGATGGTCGGCACAGATGAAGTACATACCCCATCGTGGGGCCCATGCTAATGGAAGGTGGGGATACAATACATACATCAGTGGGTCCCATGTGGGGGCCCACCATAATGTTTATTTTCCACCCAGCCTGTTAACAAGGTCACACAGACATGGGGGCCCACCGTAATGTTTATTTCCACCCATCCTACTGATAAGGTCATGTGGACCTGGGCCTACTATACTATTTATTTGCACCCAACCTGTTGATAGGGCCACTCAAACCTGGGGCCCACCGAAATGTTTATCTGCCGTCCAAACTGTTCATAAGGTCACGTGGACCTGAACGAATAGGAAAAACAAATTTCATATTTGGTTCGAAACTTCTGCAACCAAAAAGGGTTCCAATGGTAGGCGTTATTCCTCACTGTTCCCTATGATGTGGGCCACCTGAGCACCATACAGTTGATTTTTCGGGAGGGGGCCCACCGCCTAGGGACCCATCAAATGGATGGTGTCGATGTACGACACACATCATGGTGGGGCCTACGCATGGGGCCCACGGCTCCCTGGCCATTTTCGCCTAGCAGCGCAGGACGTTGCCTGCGCGTCCTTTGTCAGCAGCAGCAGTAGACACTGTTGTTGTTATTATTATTATTTTTAAAACCGTTTTCTCACATTTTTTCTCAGGTGGGACCCGCCTTAGGAAAATCCAACCCAGCCACTCGCTCCTACGGCACAAGACAAGCCAAACGAGTCTAATATCTAAGGTATTTTGGTGTATGGGATCATCAGGTGGATTTTTAACAGTAAAGACTACCATTTTCCAAGATACGACCCACCAGATACTCGGATTAAATTTATTTTTCGGCTCAACGCCTAAAATGATCTAGAGAATGAAATGGATGGCTTGGATTAAATATATACATCAAGGTGGGGCCTGTAGGAGCGGGCCACCCAAAACTTAAAAAAAAAAAACCTTTTTTTAGCTGTTAGTACACACCCATGTCAGTACACGCACTCCATGTTAGCTAACCCCCACCGCCTTCACGTCCAGTGTCCCTGGACGCTGGACGACATGGATAAACACGACATCATGGTGGGTCCCACATGTAGTGGCGCACCTGTTTGGATCACCTGATATTGGTGTTTTTCCTTCCGTCCAGGCCCACTAATGGGCTGGATGGTATAGATCCAACACATCAAATGATGGGTCCCGCATGAAGGTAAATGGATTAAAAAAATATATACTCCATGGTGGGACACACACACTAAATCGGCCACACTCCCCTTGATCATCATATATATATATATATATATATATATATATATATATATATATATATATAGATATAGATCGAGAGAGAGAGAGAGAGAGAGAGAGAGAGAGAGAGATACACGTGAAGGGGAGGGACCCCGCCATTACTGTGCCCTCCCACATATGATGCATACATAAGTGGGTCCCACCAACAAGTGGGCCCTAAACTAAGAAATAACGGTGGATCACCCGCCTATTGCACTCCTCCTTGATCCCTTAGCCTCCTTAGCTCCTTGCCTTCACTTTTGATGGAGGTTGATGGGGTTTTGATGGTGAGGATAGGAGATGAGAGGGTGGGCGACACTTAGCATTTAGGAGAGAGTTTGGGGAGGCTTAGATGTGTAGATTTTCTTATTACTTGAGAGAGAGTTTTTTTAAGAAATGAGAGAAATGGGGAATTAATGGATGAAAGGGATGGATGGAGTGGTGGTTATAAAAGGATGGTGAAAGTAGAGATTGAGTGAAAAGATGAATATAAGAGGTATGGTGAGGGGAGAGAGAATATTGACTTAAGGGAAAAGGAGGAATGGGTTGTTGTACTTGTGGTATGACTTGTACTTGACTTGGGTGATTGATTGATTGATGGGATACATTGTAGAGATTCCCTCAAAATTTGCAACGTGCGTCATTTTTTCTCGAAATGAACGCGGACCCACAACTTCTAGCCTGGGTGTCGGTTCAATGCGTGAGTCACAGCATTGGAACCGCTGCTACGGCGTGGTCGCTAAGATACAAGTTTTGGTTCGACCCGACTTCGGTATGCGAGACCTGGCTTAAGATCGCGCGCAAACGTCGGATATGGGTCTAGGATTGCCGGAATTCGACTGGAAGGACCACGAAAGCCTACCGAACAGTACGGACTAGGATACGGGTCTTACACCGGGGATGGTGGTCATGGGACACTATGCCCGTGCCGTCAGCTTACGTTGGACCATGTGTTCCCCGTAGTGACCGTGAGCTTATTTAAATTGGCTGATTGTAAATGGACTAATAATGACTTGGCTAATCATGCATACATGACATATTTACAATGGCTTGGATCACTACGCCCTGCGATTATGCTGAATGTTGCGCTAATGACCAGTCACTTGATGAGGGTCGAATATTGCATATTAGACCCCAATTCTACCTGGATTTATGAATATGACACTGCTTAACGGTTTATTTTAATCGTGTTTGTGATGTAAGGTGAATCTAGGATCGTGGACTGGAAAGGATGGTAAAAGCATGGATTTAACGCTTAGGTATCACCAAGGCATTGGACGGGACTCCATGGGACCAAGATCGAGGTTTTACATGCCGGAGATCAGAGAAATTCCAGCCACTCACCTTAAACAGGCCTGAAAGACATCCATAATGCAAGATTATAGGGTCCCCACCATCTGATCAGCTCAAAACTTTATACAGAGCCTGAGGACTCTAAATTAACCGTACACGTCGAATTTCAGCTAGTTGATCCCTTTAGAAGTGGCCCAACGGGCAGATCATCCCATAAATCTCAATTTGGGGTCCACCTGATCTTTGGGATATGCTTCAAGTTTGGTCTCATCACCTTAATTCAGATGATAAACGGGATAGATGGATTGAATTTCTCAAAATATCAAGGTGGGACCCACTTTGCACGGTGTGTGTGCACAACACACATGCATTGGATGTGCACCGAGCTAGTGAAGTCGGTCAACATCGTGTTGACCGACTGCAATTCTTAAAACGGCAGTTGCCGTTCTCTATTTGAAACATACACTTGCGGTCCTCTGTTGTGGGCCACCATCACGAGTCGAAGGTCCAATCTGGACCGTCCATTAGACCATAATGGCCCATAGTACCATCGCCTAGGGGGCGGTATTTCAAATAATAGCAGAGATTGATTTTTAACTGTTCAAACTCGGAATGGATGGCAGCAAGAACATTCTATGGGCCACACCAAAACAGAACCAAACTCATCCATATCTGACTGGTTTTGCGAGGGGAATCCAGTATATGGAGTGGATTTCTCATTAGAATCTGATCATGGACCCCACATACACCACCGACTCTATCAGTCAAGGGACGTCCGGATGCTGCTTGACTTTTGTGGCCCACTGCGTGATCTTAACGGTGATCAGATGGCTGATTTGGACGGTCCATTAGTTGTAACAGGTGGGCACGGCTCCATCCATGAAGGCGGAATCAAAGGCAAGTTCTCACCATCCGGATACACAAGCTATTCGCACACATTGCGTAAACAAATCCGAAAGTTTCTAAACACGCCTTGCTGCGTAAACCTCTCGCAATCTGTTGTTATACACAACTGGACACCTTTACACCAACTCTTTGTACGCATCCCAGCACATCTCTCCACTGCCTGCATTGCCTATAAGAAAGAGAGAGAGAGAAGATGTGAGAGGCAGATCTCTGCTTGTAACGCCTTGAAAATCAGGGGTCGAGCATAAACTCAACTCCTGAGTTCCAACGCATCACTTATGCAACAAAATGAATGATGATTGAATGTTGTCTGTATTAGTGCATTGAACATGAGTGAGATTAAGCCAAAACAGGATATCATACTCCAGAGACAGTTAAATTGCAAGCGGAAGACTGTGATAGATATATAAAATATAAAAACTGTGGTGAGTATCCAGAGTGTGATAATGTTACCAGGTTAATGAATTACAAGTATAATTTCAAAATATATCAAAGGTGTAATGTTATCTAGTCAACATCCCAGAAAGCCCCGTCAATTAAGACACGGCTCACTTGAAGTCGTCAGCATACAGCATATACGAACAAGCATCATTGTCATCATAAAGGTCCGGCTCCGCCTTATAAGCATCGCCGACACCTGCAGCTACAGAGTCTGGTTGGTGTTGCAAACACCGTCCCGTAACGTGGGAGTGAGTGATTAACTCAGTGGAACAATAAAGCATAAGTTAACATGTTATCAACTCAGTCAAGCAGTAATGATAAAGCAATACAATCAAACAATTCTAAATATTCTTATTAATGCAAGTATGAATGCAGTCATGATGTATGCCCTCACCACACACTCCCTCATGCGACACCATCTTACGTTCGCGGCATGCTTGCATTCCTTAGTGCTCCACATCTTCTAGGCACATGCAATGCGATGATGAGCATGATTACCGAGTTGTTATTAGTCCATTTCAAACAGCAGGATTGGGAAATTAAGGTACCTCCCTTATATCATTCCCAAACAAGGATCCTATCTAGGGTCGTCACTCCTAGTTAGTCTCATACGATATTATGGTTTGAGAGGCATCGCGAAGGCATCACAAAGGGCTCGTCACCCGTCAGCACGGATATAGATCTCACAGTATGCAGCTCAATTGCAGGCTGTCAGCTCGAATCTCGAATACAAGTCTCACCGTACTCGGCTCAATCGCTGGCCGTCAGCTGGAATACAGGTCTCACCGTACTCGACTCAACTCATGCTCTAGTTGCTGCGAAGGGCTCATCGCCAATCACAGACCTTAGAATATACTCGAAGACACTACGAAGGGCTCGTCGTCCATCAGTACAAATACAGGTCTCACCGTATTCGCCTCTCACTGTAGGTATCGACAGCTCGAATACAGTATCCCATACCACCGTATTCAGCTCACGAGTCTGGTTGCTCGATGGTCACTACGAGGAGGCACGTGGCCCCAGCGTAGGCCGACAGCTTGACCACGGTGTCCCATACCACCATGCCCGACTCATGAGTCTTAGCGGATCGAGGTACCATGGTTAACAGGATTTCACTGGTAAGTTTGGTATCCTAGGTTCAAGCAGTAGTGTCCAAACATGGTGAACATACATTAGACATATCGGGTTACTTGACGAGCTCGACTAGCACGAGCCCGTTGAGTTGTACAACATGAAGTGCATAAGCACTTCGTGTGGCCTAACCACTGCTGACAAGCAACTCACGACTCAGGTTCGTCAAACACGTCTTGCATGGCGAATAGAGGCCAACCACGAGCTCAAATCTATTACCAATTGCCTGGACTATAACATAGCCCCAATCACATTCAATTGCAGATAGTCAACACAGTAATGGATTAAGATTCAAATCATACAATCAAAGTCTGATATTATCCACTTAGGGCTGCTAGGGCTGTTGCACGGAATCATTACACCACTCCCCCATCACCCTTCACGACCTTTGTGGAATACCACTTAAACATGTGAAGTAATCAGAGTAGAATTAAATAAACAAGTAATTCAAACATATTAACAAGCATGTTATAAAACACAATGCAAATAGAAAATCCAAACACATACGTTTCATAAAACAGTAAGTGATTAAACTAAATAACTTACATGAAGGAAATCATACACATCACTAAGGTAGTTGAGAATCCTATCTCAACACCTTTATACATTACAATTTACTAACTACTACTCATTCAGACATTTCAACAAACACTTTAGACTACATATATCAACATACATGACATATGTTGATCACATAGGATTAGGCCAAATCCTTTCACTAGGGAGTTACCCCAATCATAATACGCATGCACCCATGATGGATAGTCATGGCAAGCAGGAATCCAAGTTCCATATTCATTCAGTCATTTCCACAAACACTTGGGCTACACATTTTAACATATATAGTGTATATTGGCCGTGGCTTGATTTAGGACAAATCCTTTCGTCAAAGGGGTGTCGCCTATACAACAATCATGTATCCATGACAATCAGTCATGGCGAGCACGAATGCGAATTCTGTATTCATTCGGTCATTTTCACAAACACTTAGAATACACTATTTTAACATACATAGTGTATATTTTTTTAAAAAACATGTATTAGGGCGAGTCCTTTCGCCAAACAAGTATTTTATCCATATATAATATATCAATACAGCAAATAATCATGGTAAACACATTTCCAAAAT
Organism: Magnolia officinalis; assembly: GCA_021015155.1. Lineage (NCBI taxonomy): Eukaryota > Viridiplantae > Streptophyta > Magnoliopsida > Magnoliales > Magnoliaceae > Magnolia > Magnolia officinalis. The sequence goes on along the minus strand of JAJHSJ010000016.1, from coordinate 24,371,143 downwards.
TTATACGTATACGATACTTTCTACAAATACCTAGAGTATGTAAAATTCCATATTTTCATCTTTAATCGAAACAGAAAACAGACAGCACTTTGTACATGTGCAATTGCATGCAGATCATGAATCTATCATTATCTGACATTGAAAGCGTTGAAAACCATAACCTATACACCTAAAGTCCACACCTTTTGTCGTAGAATCGGAAAGAACTCGATAGATTTACCAGACTTTCGTATACGGCAGTTTGGCGACCTATAAAACGAAATAGGTTAGCTATTTCATAACCTACAACTATCAAAACCCCAAAACAGATTAGGGTTAGGGTTTCTTACCTAGAAACGGAGCCGGAATCGCCGGAAAAGCGATTAGAAGGAAGTGGTTAAGCTCGTGTAGCGGCAGGGAAGCATGACAGGGAGATGCTCCCACTTCTCTCTCACTTTCTCTCTCTTTTCTCCCTCTTTTCCTAGGGTTTTTCTCAAATTCGTATGGCTGAAATGAGAGAAGGGTTTAAGGTCCTTATATAGCCTAAAATCTCACCAAAATAGACTTCAAGCCAAGGTATACTTCGGTTATATCCAAAGTGGGTCAGTTTCAGCTCAACGGAGGACTTCTGGTGGCCCCTTTTCAGTGTGCGGTCGGACTTAAGCTCACTAACAATGGATCTAGGTATGGCTAAGTTTTCGTTTCAGTAGGGTTCTCAGATCACGCGTGGCGGACCAGTTTTAGTTCAACGGTCAGTGGATCTCGATCGGAGATTTCGAGTACATAGATATGTTTGGGGAAATATCCCTGATCTGAGGGTGTAATTTGGCATGATTCTGACGGTCTGGTTGCTTAATACTGATCCACAAGTGAGAGGTGCCAGATTTATTTATTTTGAATTTAATTTAGAATTATTTTCACATTTCTCACACTCCCCGCTCCGAGCTCAAGCGAATTGCACTAGGACACTATCTGGATTTGATTTCTGAGATGGTTGTCAAGCCCAGCAAAGCGGTCCTAATTCCTTAACTTCGTGTTAATCAGACTTCCGACGTGCGGTCCAGATCTAATACGGAGTTTCGAGATGCTCCCGAGAGCAGCCGGGTAATGAGATTGATCCTAGATTTTAGGGTAACCTAGCGTCAATGATTCTACAAGTTTTGGGTCTTGCAGATCGTATTTAAAGTGATTGGTGCTAATTTCACAGGTACTCTAGTTTAACACTAGCTAATTCTCGCCTAATTTCTAAAGGATTTAGTCCTGTATGATTTTGTCTGAGGTGGTACCTGGGCCTTTGTAGTTTATTTAGTTTAAGTATTATTCTTCATCACCTAAACTTTAAGATAGTGTTTAATGTGAAAGTACTTAGAAGGATTTAAAGAACGAGGTGGTGAAAGGTGTGATTTGTGAAGGAAATGGGTTCAAACGCAGTTTTAGACTTTGGGATTGAGTTCTAACAAGTTAATAAGGTGTTAGGATCGACCCATTGCCTAAGGACGTCTAACTCCAGGTTGACAAAAAATCGGGATGTTACACGGCTAGGGTTGGTGTAACATCCCGGATTTTCGCCAACCTGGAATTAGACGTCCTTGGGCGATGGGTCAATCCTAACACAGGTTTAACTTCCCAAACGCTCAATTAAAGCCTCAAATCCCTTTTTAAACAATTTTCTTCACAAATCCCACCCTTCACTACCTTGTGCTTTCAATTTTTCAAAGCACTTTCGCCCTAGACACTATCTTAAACTAGCTAAGTAGTAAAACTTGGATCACTTTATATACAAACTGCAAAGGCCTAAGTACCATCTCAACCAGAAAACAATTAGGATTAAATCCTTTAGAAATTTAACAAAGTTAACTAAGTGCAAAACTCGATTAGCCATGAAATCCGTTGGGATCACTTTAAATACGATCTGCAAGACCCAAAACTTGCAAAATCAGTGACTCTAGGTTTCCCTAAAGTTTAGAACCAAACTCATTTCCCGTCTGCTCTCGGGAATGAAACGAAACTTCGTATTAGGTTTAGACCGCACATCGGGAGTCCGATTAACACGAAGCTAAGGAACTAGGACCGCCTCACTGGGCTTGACAATCATCTCAAAAATCAGATCCTGCCGATGTCCCACGGCCATTCGTTTCGATCCAGAGCGAGGGTGTGTGAAAAACACTATTCCCATTCCAAAATAAATATCAGGAATAGTGATCTGGCACCTTTCGCTTGCACATCAGTATTAAGCAACCATACCGTCAGAATTAGACCAAATTACACCCTCAGATCAGGAAAAATTTCAGGAACATTTACATGTACTTGGAATTTCGGATCGTGGCCCACTGACCGTTGAACTGAAAGTGGTCCGCCACGTGCGATCTGGGAATCCGATCGAGTCGAAAACGTAATCCCACGTAGATCCATGTGTGGAGAGCTTAAGTCTGACGTTTGGCTCAAGGAGGGCCACCAGAACCTCTCTTTTGAGCTGGAAAAGTGACGAAATACCTATAATAGCAGTAACCCTTGAACAGGAGTCTATTTCGGTGAGTTTTGAGACTATATAAGGACCTTAAACCCTCTCTCATGGCAGCCATACGAATTTGGGTTTTGAGAGAGGGAAAGGAGAGAGGAAGTGAGGGAGAAGTGGGAGAATCTCCCTGCCGTCGTTCCCTGCCCCCACACGGGCTGCACCATCCCTTTCTTGACGCTTTTCCGGCGTTTCCGGCGTCATTTCTAGGTAAGAAACCCTAACCCTAATCTGTTTTGGGGTTTAGACTGTTGTAGGTTGTGAAATAGCTAACCTATTTCGTTCTCTAGGTTGCCAAACTGCCGAATACGGAAGCTTAGCAAACCTATCAATTCCGTTGCGATTCTACGACAAAAGGTGCGGACTTTAGGTGTATAGGTTAGGGTTTTCAACGCTTTCAATGTCAGATAATGATAGATTCATGATCTGCATGCAATTGCACATGTACAAAGTGCTTTCCGTTTCCTGTTTCGATTAACGTTGTAGAATATGGAATTTCACATACTTTAGGTATACGTAGAAATACCATATACGTATTTTTTTTTGAGAAATGTTTGGCATGTTTATTTAATGTATGATTATACTATATATGGATAAAATACTAGTTTGGCGAAAGGAATCGCCGTAATACATGTTCACTTGTAAATGCTATGTATGTTGAAATTGCGTATTCTAGAAAATACTGTATACGTATAAATTTTGGATATGTATTTATCATGATTATTTGCTGTAGTAATATATTATACATAGATAAAATACTTGCTTGGCTAAAGGATAGCCCTAATACATGTTTTGCTAACATGCACCATGTATGTTGTAATAGTGTATTTTAAGTGTTTGTGAAAGTGGCTGAATAAGTATAGAATTCTCATTCGTGCTCGCCATGACTAATTGTCATGGATTCATGATTGATGTATTGGCGATACCCCCCTTTGACGAAAGAATTTGCCCTAAGTCACGCCACGGCCAATATACACTATATATGCTAAAATGTGTGGCCCAAGTGTTTGTGGAAATGACTGAATGGATATGGAACTTGGATTCCTGCTTGCCATGACTATCCGTCATGGGTGTACGCGTGTTATGATTGGGGCAACTCCCTAGTGAAAGGATTTGGCCTAATACCTATGTGATCGACATATGTCGTGTATGTTGATGTATGTTTGTATAAGTGTTTCTTGAAATGTCTGAATGAATGTCTGAATGAGTAGTAGTTAGCAAATTGTAAAGTATAAGGGTGTTGAGATATGATTCTCAACCTCTTTTAACTATGTGTATGATCTCCTTTGATAGTTGTGTGATTAGGAATTGAACATGTACAAACGCATGCTTGTGTTGTGATTCATAACATGCTCAACTGCTTTATGATTTTAACTATGTAATGCATATGTTTAAATTTATATTTACGTTGTATGATCCGTCATGGGTGATGGGGGAGCGGAGCAACGAGTGCGTGCAACAGCCCTGGCAGCCCTAAACGGATAATACCAGACCTTGACTGTATGAGTTGAATCTTGATCCATTACTGCTTTGTCTATCTGCAACTGATTGTGTTTGGGGCTATGATTATGGCCCAGGCAATGGTAACGAGATTGAACTCGTGGCTGAGATTCATTTGCCACGTGGGATGTGTTCGACGAACTCGAGTCGTGCGTTGCCTGTCGGCAGTGTCTAGGCCACACGAAGTTGTTTATGCACTTCATGTCGTGCAGCTCAACGGGCGATCGTGCTAGTCGAGCTCGTCAAGTAACCCGATCTGCCTTATGCATGTTCACCGTGTTTGGACGCTACTGCTTGAACCTAGGGTACCAAACTTACCAGTGAAACCCCCTTTTTAACCATGGTACCTCGATCCGCTAAGACGCATGAGCCGGGCATGGTGGTATGGGACACCGTGGTCGAGCTGTCGGCCTACGCTGGGGCCATGTGCCTCCCCGTAGTGACCATTGCGCAACCAACTCGTGAGCCGAATATGGTGGTATGGGACACTGTATTCGAGCTGTCGATACTTACGGCGAGAGCCGAGTACGGTGAGACCTGTACTCGTGCTGACGGGCGACGAGTCCTCCGTAGTATCATCGAGTACACTCCAAGTGTCTGTGATTGCGACGAGTTTTTCACAGCAACTAGAGTGTGAGTTGAGCCGAGTACGGTGAGACCTGTACTCGAGCTGACGGCTAGTGATTGAGCCGAGTACGGTGAGATCTGTACTCGAGCTGACGGCCAGCAATTGAGCCGCATACGGTGAGATCTGTATCCGAGCTGACGGGTGACGAGCCCTTTGCAATGCCTTCACTACGCTTCTCAAACCATAATAACGTATGAGATTATCTAGGATTGACGACCCTAGAATGGATCATGTTGGGAATGATACAAGGGAGGTACCTTAGTTTCCCAATACTGCTGTTTGAAATGGACTAATAAAAACTTGGTAATCATGAGCATCATCGCACCGCATGTGCTTTGTAGATGTGGCGCACTGAGGGAGTAAGCATTCGCGAACGTAAGATGATGTCGCTTGAGGGTGGTTTGGCAAGGGCATACAGCATCATGTCATTTCATTCTTGCATTTAATAAGAGTAGTTAGAATTGTTTGATTTGTACTGCTTTATCATTACTGCTTGATTGAATTGATAACATGTTAACCTATGCTTTACTGTTCCACTGAGTTGATCACTCACTCCCACGTTACGGGACGGTGTTGTACACACCAACCAGATTTGTTGAGTTTCAGGTGATGGCGATGCTTATGAAGCAGAGCCGGACTACTTCTATGATGATAGGAGGAATTCTCCTATCTGTATCTCTCTGGTAGGTCAATGAAGACCTGATATTGTATTGACGGGGCTATGGTACATGGGATAGGAGGCATTACACTTCCTCACATTTGGTACATTTTAGAACTGCACTTGTATTTATTTAACCTGGTAATGTTATCACACTCTGGAGACTCATCATAAGTTATATATTTTATCTATCTATCACAGTCTTCCGCTTGCAAATTTAACTGTCTCTGGAGTATGATATGCTGTTTTGGCTTAATCTCACTCATGTTCAATGCACGAATACAGTCAACATTCAATCATCATTCATTTTGTTGCATAAGTGATGTTCTGGAACTCGGGAGTTGAGTTTATGTTCGACCCCCGATTTTCAGGGCGTTACAGTTGGACACTTACAAGAATAAAAAAAAAAAAAAAGAGAGATAGAGAGGAAGAAAGAAAAGGAGAGATGGCGGATTGCTCCAAGAAAGATTAACTCAAAGGGATGTGCGCCTTTTCAATTATGTTTTTCTTCTTTCCAATTGAATCAATGTTACTACCCATGAGTTTTTAATTTCTTAGCTAGGGATGAGATGAAGCCCTTAATTTGAATGATTCTTGTTTATTGTTGATTTCATCCGTAATTGATTAATTTATTTCTTTCTCTATTATTATTAAATGAAAACTCCATACCTCTCCAATCTATGAGCTTAACCAAAGTCTAGAAGTGGAAGTTGTTTGGAATCTTATTCTAGGTGTGCTTGTGTCTGACCATGAACAGGTTTCCCTACAGAGAAAGAAATAGGAATTTACATCTATTCGTGCCTGCCCATGGATGGAAAGATGTAATCCTTGAAATTTTTTCCAATTTCATTTATGCATGCATTAGGGATAATTGATGTTAACGGAAAGATCATTTGTGCTTCAAGGGAATTATACATCCTGTGTGCCTTACCGAGGACATAGATTGTGCTTTATTTATTGAATTTATGTCATTCTGAATTAGGGTGAATCAATAGGTAAAATAAGAGTTAGGATAATTAGGGGTGGATTCAAAAGTCCTAGTGTTTTCCTTGAGTGAATTTTCCTTCTTGTTCTCAGTTATTTTTCATTGATTTTTGTTAGTTTACTTAATAACTAGCTAAACTATTTGTTGGATTAGTTAAGAAGAATCATACAATTCGAATTGAGACAACCAGTCCTCGTGGGAACGATCTCGTAATACGTACCATGTCTACACCTGATTCGTATACTTGCGAGTTTAAAATCAATTTAAATCAGGTTGGTTTAAATAAAACACCAAGTTTTTGGCACCGTTGTCGGGCAATGTTTCGGTCCAAATTGGATTTAGGATTCTCTTATCATAATTCATAGCCCTAGGATTTTGCTCACATCATTTCACAAATTTTAGGAAACTTAATTTATTTTTGTCTTTATTTTCTATAGGAATTGAGGAAGGAAGCTGGAAAAAAGAAAATTGTCTTCGAAGTGAAGGAGGAGCTCCCAATTCTTTGGAAATCAATCATCTCCTTTTCCGGGTTCTTTCTTTCAATTCTTGTGTGCATAGTTACATCTTGTTTAGGAATTCATGATTTTTAGCACTAATTTTATTTCTCTTAGCTTGCATCTCAGTTTAGCTTTCTTTCGTACATTGCAATAACTCAGTTTATGCTAGGACATAGATCTCTGAACATAGAACTAACACCTTTTGATCCTGAAATAGAAAGAACATTTCGTAGAAGATTGAGAAACATTCTATTTGAAATGGCAGACGAGAATGGAATTAAAGCTCTTAGAGATTATTCAGCTCCTGTGCAATTTAATGCACCTTCATGCATAGTGTTGCCAGCCACCACGGTAGCACACTTTGAACTTAAACCTGGGGTCATACAATTGTTGCCCTCTTTTGGTTTAGATAAGGAGGATCCATATCATCACGTGAAAGAATTCCTAGACATTTGGTCTACCTTTAGGTTCCAAAACTTTTCAAATGATTCGATCCGTTTGTGCCTTTGACCTTTTTCTTTGAAGGATAAGGCGAAAGCATGGTTGAATTATCTAGAAGTTGGGTCTATCACTACATGGGATCAACTGTCTAAGAAGTTCTTAAACAAGTTCTTCCCCGTTCACAAAACTAATGCTCTCCATAGAGAAATTACTAATTTCACACAAAAAGAGGGTGAGCACTTTCACGAATGTTGGAAAAGATGGAAGGAATTGCTTCTTAAATGTCCACACCATGATTTTGAGAAGTGGCAACAAGTTCAATACTTCTATGACGGTTTGACACCCCAAAACCGTCGCATGCTTGATGCCACCAGTGGAGGGTCATTCATGACCAAAAGTGATGTCGAAGCATGGAATTTTTTTGAAACCTTGTGTGAAAACTCCTAGCAATGGGACTATTCAAATAGAGGTGAAAGAAGTCCTCAACCACAGAAGAAAGGTGGTATATATGAGATAGGAGTCACGCCAGATCTTTATGCCAAAATTGATAGCTTGACACAGAAAGTTGATGTTTTGATGTTAAATAATGGACCTCCAAAAACAACTCAAATCGAGTCATGTGCCATATGTTCCAGTCCGCCCATCCTAAGCAGTCTTGTCCATCTGGTGCAACATTTTTAGAATTTCTCTCTGAACAAGTGCATGCTATGAATACTTTTTGGAGAACTGGGAATAATCCTTACTCAGACACCTACAACCCGGGGTGGGCTAGATATCCAAATTTTTCTTGGGCAAAAGGACCACAACAAGGAGGACCATCTGAAAATCCTCCAATGCAACCTTACCCCCAAGTTGGCAGTCAACAACTTCAATAGTTTCCGCAATATCAACAACTTCCTTCACAATCTAGGAAACCATCTCTTGAAGATATACTCAATCTTTTTATGCAGAGTTCTCTTCAATTTCAAAAAGACACCCAACAAACTTTACAAGCTAACCAGCAAAGCTTACATACAAATGCATAAGCCATTGCCAAGCTGAAAATACAGTTGGGTCAACATTGAGTGAGAGAGAGAAGGGCAAGTTCACTAGCCAACCTGTGGCAAATTCAAAGGGATAGTATGAGATTGGCTCTAATTCAAACCAAGAACAATATCATGAGCAAGCCAAATCAATCATTACCCTTAGGTCTGGCAAACAGATCGAGATTAAAGTAGAGATGCCTAGGGAAGAATCAAATTCCAAATCTGAAGACCAAAATGAAGAGGAGAGACACACTAGTGCATCTAAAGTCCAAAAGCACTCTGAGTCTCTAGGAACCACTCATGTGTCATCCTATGTGCCTAAAACACCTTTTCCTCAACGTTTGACACCAGTTAGGAAGCAACTTTAATGATATATTGAACATGTTTAAGCAAGTGCAAATTAACATTCCGTTGCTTGATGCTATCAAGTAGGTCTCTGCTTATGCTAAGTTTCTTAAAGATTTATGCACTCAAAAGCGTAAGCCGAAAGTCCACAAGAAGGTCTTCCTTGTGAAGCAACTCAGCTCCATGATTCAACACAACACCCCTCCTAAATTTAGGGATCCAGGAGCTTCCACCATTTCTTGTGTCATAGGATATCATAAGATTGAGAAGGCATTGCTTAATTTAGGGGCGAGCGTTAATTTGTTACCATATTCTGTATATGAGCAGCTAGGACTTGGTGAGCTGAAATCAACCAAAATAACACTACAACTAGCTGATAGATCTTTAAAGGTGCCCCATGGTGTCATTGAGGATGTGCTGATCCAAGTTGATAAGTTTTATTTTCCAGTGGATTTCATCGTTCTAGATACTCAGCCCGTCCAGAATTCTACTAGTCAAATCCCGGTTATCCTGGGACGTCCAGTTTTAGCCACATCCAATGCTATCATAAATTGCAGGAATGGAGTTATGAAATTGTCTTTTGGTAACATGAAGATTAAACTCAATGTTTTCAATGTTGGACAACAACCGACAGACTTGGATGATATATTTGAAGTGAACATGATTGAGAGTCTAGTGCATGACTCTTTCCTTAAATCTTCCGAAGACAGTCTTGAGACTTGTTCCATCCAAGAAGTCAATGCATTGATTGACTCTAATCCTATCATGGATAGTACAAAATGGAAAGCTAAAGTGAAACTTCTTCCACCTTCTGAGTCTAAACTGGTCCCGTCTATTGAGAAACCACCCGAACTTGACCATGGTTGACTTAGATTGATTGATTCATGATCCATGGTTGGTTGCATTGCTTGTCTGGCTGAAGATGTTAAACTTAGTGCTCCTGGGAGGCAACCCTACCTTTGATTTCATTTTTTCCTAGTTAGTTAGTTCAATGTTTGTGGGTAACATTGCTGCAAACCCTCATGAGACTACCACTCGTTCACTAGGGGCAACCTAGGGGTTTAAAGGCTTGTTGCATACGCTACATGCAATCGAGAGTACCTGCGAAAGTGGTGTAGGTAGGATTTTATTTTTGTTATTTTTATTTTGCTTGAGGACTAGCAAAAGTAACCCTATATTAGGTTAGTTTTCTTTTGTTGGTTTCTCTCTTGTACTGACCCGCTCTCACGCTGATATATTTGGAAAATCCTCTTGATTATTTCGTCTAGGTACTATCTTTCCATCACCCCTCTTTTACTTTCATTGTCTCATGTGCATTGCATGCTTATTTCTTTTACATTGAGGACAATGTAGATTTTAGGTTGAGGGTGGGAGATTAGGTTACCTAATAGTATTTTCTTGGTCTTATAAAAAAAAAAAACAAATTGTGAAATTGTGAAAATTTTTAAAATTTTCTGGAATTTCTTGTGAATTTGAAGTGATTTTGACGACCATCTTAGATTTAGAATTAAAAGATACGTGATGTTGGTAATTTATGACTCTTGGATTCAGTTGTTTGTTAGATTTCACAGTTAAGTTTGAGTTATTAATCCATGATTAGAAGTTGTAAACATTGATTGAGTCATGATTTCACATATCACATCTCTCTTACACATTAAGGTTCCGGTTCGGTATTGAATGATTAACTTGGTAATCACTAAGCATGAAAGGAACCAGCCTGAAATTTTTTTAGCATTAGTTTATAAAGAAGAATTGAAAGGGGTAATCGAATAATCTTCACCATAGGTTTGCTCCCTATAGATGAAGATTTGATTTCCCAAGGTTGACATTTGGAAAGCGTTAGGCGACTGGTTTTCACCATAGGTTTGCTCCCTATAGGTGAGGATTTGATTCCCCTCCTTGGCATTACTGTTCATTAAAAAAAAAAGAAAAAAAAAAGAGAGAAGTCAAAATCTGGAACAATGAAAGAATAATCTGTGAGGTACGTTTAGTTTTTGGGTGTCCTGAATGCTCTTGTTGTTTACCAATGGTATCATGAAATGGCGAAGTGAATTTTAATGATGATAAGCCGAGATTACACTATACACCCATGAAACTCAATGTTTAGAATTTTTCTTCAAATTGATGAATTAATACTTTGAACTTGATTATGAAAGTTACCTTGTGCTTAAGTCTAGGAGAGAATAATGCCCAACATTCATGAATCTTAGATTTCTCGTGTCTGATTCATTTTTCACAAGTCACTTGGGTTTACAAGAATTGTCTTGTATTTCTGAAATTATTTTTCGCATACTTTGCTCGAGACTAGTAAAATGTTGGTTGGGGGTTGTGATGAGGGTCGAATATTGCATATTAGACCCCAATTACTACTTGGATTTACGAACATGACACTGCTTAACGGTTTATTTTAATGTGTTTTTGATGCGAGGTGAATCTAGGATCTTGGACTGGAAAGGATGCTAAAAGCATGGATTTAACGCTCAGGCATCACCAACGCATTGGACGAGACTCCATGGGACCAAGATCGAAGATTTACACGCTGGAGATCAGAGAAATTCCAGCCACTCACCTTAAACAGGCCTGAAAGACGTCCAGAATGCAAGATCACAGGGTCCCCACCAGCTGATCAGCTCAAAACTTTATACAGAGCCTAAGGACTCTAAATTAACCGTACACATCGAATTTCAGCTAGTGGATCCCTCTAGAAGTGGCTCAACGGGCAGATCATCCCATAAATCTCAATTTGGGGTCCACCTGATCTTTGGGATATGCTTTAAGTTTGGTCTCAACACCTTAATTCAGATGATAAAGGGGATAGACGGATTGAATTTCTCAAAATATCAAGGTGGGACCCACTTTACACAGTGTGTGTGCACAACACACATGCATTGGATGTGCACCGAGCCAGTGAAGTCGGTCAACATCGTGTTGACCGACTGCAATTCTTAAAACGGCAGTTGCCTTTCTCTGTTTGAAACAGAGACTTGCGGTCCTCTGTTGTCGGCCACCAGTACGAGTTGAAGGTCCAATCCAGACCGTCCATTAGACCATAATGGCCCATAGTACCATCGCCTAGGGGCGGTATTTCAAATAACAGCAGAGATCGATTTTTAACTGTTCAAACTCGGAATGGACTCCAGCAAGAACATTCCATGGGCCACACCAAAACAGAACCAAACTCATCCATATCCGACTGGTTTTGCGAGGGGAATCCAGTGGACAGAGTGGATTTTTCATTAGAATCTGATCATGGACCCCACATACACCACCGACTTTATCAGTCAAGGGACTTCCGGACACTGTCCGGCTTTTGGGGCTCACTACGTGATCTTAGCGATGATCGGATGGTTGATCTGGACCGTCCATTTATTGTAACAGGTGGGCACGGCTCTATCCATGAAGGCAGAATCAAAGGCAGGTTCTCACCATCCAGATACACAAGCTATTCGCACGCATTGCGTAAACAAATCTGGAAGTTTCTAAACACACCTTGCTGCGTAAACCTCTCGCAATCTGTTGTTGTACACAACTGGACACCATTACATCGACTCTTTGTATGCATCCCATCACATCTCTTCATCGCCTGCATTGCCTATAAGAAAGAGAGAGAGAGAGAAGACGTGAGAGGGAGATCTCGGCTGGGGTTGGACACTTGCAAGAGTTAAAAAGAAAAAATAATAAGATAGAGAGGAAGAAAGAAAAGGAGAGATGGCGGATTGCTCCAGAACAGATTAACTCAAAGGGATGTGCGCCTTCTCAATTATGTTTTTCTTCTTTCCAATTGAATAACTGTTACTACCCATGAGTTTTTAATTTCTTAGCTAGGGCTGAGATGAAGCCCCTAATTTGAATGATTCTTGTTTATTGTTGATTTCATTCATAATTGATTGATTTATTTCTTTCTCTATTATTATTAAATGAAAACTCCATACCTCTCCAATCTATGAGCTTAACCAAAGTCTAGAAGTGGAAGTTGTTTGGAATCTTATTCTAGGTGTGCTTGTGTCTGACCATGAATAGGTTTCCTTAGAGAGAAAGAAATAGGAATTTACATCTATTCATGCCTGACCATGGATTGAAAGATGTAATCCTTGAGATTTTTTCCAATTTCATCTATGCATGCATTAAGGATAATTGATGTTAAGGGAAAGATCATTTATGCTTCAAGGGAATTATACATCCTGTGTGCCTGACCAATGACACAGATTGTGCTTTATTTATTGAATTTACGTCATTCTGAATTAGGGTGAATCAATAGGTAAAACAAGAGTTAGGATAATTAGGGGTAGATTCAAAAGTCCTAGTGTTCTCCTTGAGTGAATTTTTCTTCTTGTTCTCAGTTATTTTTCATTGATTTTTGTTAGTTTACTTAAAAACTAGCTAAACTATTTGTTGGATTAGTTAAGAAGAATCATAAAATTTGAATTGTGACAACCAGTCCTCGTGGGAATGATCTCGTAATACGTACCATGTCTACACCTGATTTGTATACTTGCGAGTTTAAAATCAATTTAAATTAGGTTGGTTTAAATAAAACACCATCACTCGATTGTGATAATGACTCGGATTATCATGCCCATGCGATTACGCTGAATGTTGCGCTGATGACCAGTCTTATCTCTGGGTGACGACCCCAATGTCCGTCCGGATGTTTTACCCCGGACATAGGCCGTCTGGATGTTTTACCCAGGCTGATGATTGCATTCATGCATCCATGCATATAATAAGACTGCATTTACTCTGTTTTGGTTGTCTGGATGTTTTATACTATTTCTTACCTAATGCGGCGGTGTGTAATCTTGAGGGGAATTCACACTGAGTTGACTACTCATCCATCAAATATATAACCGTACAGGTAGCACAGGTGGCCTAGGTGAAATTCATGTTTATGTTGACGAGGAGCAGGCTATATTTGACAGGGATGCATGATTGTAATTGCTAAGTGTTGCTACAGGATTTCATATCCCAAGTTTGTTGTAAATTACATTATTTCACATGTAATATTGTTTCATTTTGTAATTGTAAGAATGGGGACATTGGTTTGTATAAGTCATTATGGGCAACTCTTGTATATTTTAAGTGTAAATGAAATTTTCTTTCATGTTAATTTGTCCATCCTACGCTCATCTGTTAACTTTGATAAAAGAAAAATATTATATATTGAATTTGACCATCCTTTAAGGTTAACACTCAGGTTTTTGGGACACGGGTCATATACTCGGGTCCCGAAGATTCGGGGCGTTACAATGGACAGATACATTCTTAGCATGGTTGGACCGAAAAAAGGTGAATTGTAAATTGGCCATAACTTTTGATTTGGGTATCATTACAGAGCGCACAACCTATCAATCTTTACTGCAACGGACCATCCGAGGTGAACCAATCTAAAACATGGGTCGTATCTGTTCATTTTGTCAGAAAACACACGCTTTCAGCTCAAAAAAAAAAAAAAGGAAAAATTACTATTTTTAGTAATTTCATTTTTTAAAATATTTTCTTATTTTTAGATTTTTAGATTTTCTTCTTTTTTAGAAATAACTTGTAATCATACTAGGACTTTTCTTCCAAAAGTTTATTTAGAATTTTTATTTTTAAAAATTAAGCTTTAGAAGAGTTTTACTAGAATTATGATTTTTATCAGAGTTAGAATTTTAGTACTTACGAATATTGGTTTAATTTTTTTCTATATTAATGGTGTAACAGGGGCACATATATATCAAACAATTATCAATCAATCTAATTTTGAATTTCTAGAATTTATTTCTATTTTTCTAATTTTTCCTCGTGGATTCAAGGTATCCTTATGAGGAGTTCGGAGAATCACTTTGTGGATTCGAAGTAGTTATCCCCTTGAGGAATACGGTGATCGACCTTACGTGTTTATCCCTTTGTCAATTGGTATTAGAGCAATGACTCCTCTCGAACCGATGGCAAACAATGAAAGTATGGACCAAAATCCTATGGACGGTGATCCAAGGATTCATTATCTTTTGGAAAGAATGGAAGCTTTCCACCGGAAGAGTCAGTTGATCGTGCAAGGGTTATAGGCAACCCTCGACCGTATTTTAGGTGTGCTAATTCTACCTCGAGCCTAATGCGATGTTCAACTGCCTATGGTCATTGTATGATACAACCTCAGTTTCTATAGAGCACCACCCGATGATGGTGAATCGCAGGCCACGACTTCCATAGTGAGGAAGTCATTGTACATGCCAAAGGTAGAGATGGATTTACAATGGCACAACATCTTTCGAATGAGATACACTATGAACCAAAAAGTCTATAATGTGATCATTGATGTTAGGAGCTGTAAAAATCTTGTATCGAAAATAATGATGGAAAACTTACAACTGAAAACAGAAAGACACCCATCTCCTTACACGATTGGATGGATCAAGGAGGTTAATAAAACAGAAGTAATCGAACAATGCATGGTCTCGTTTTTAGTTGGTTAAAATTATAAGGATCAAGTACTTTATGATGTGGTCAACATAGAAGCTTGTTGCATGTTACTTAGTCAACCATGACAATAAAATGTTAATGCTACGCATAGAGGCCGATATAACGTATTTAAATTTATTAAAGAAGGTAGAAAGTTTATCCTTGTCCCTATGGGAACTGAGAACCAATCTAAGACTTTTAAAGTAAAGGAACCATTTCTCATAACCGAATAGAATTTTGTTAAACAATATGAGAAAATAAGAGATGTAGATGCATTAGTTGAAAAGGAAAAATATATGGAGCCTATGAACATCCCAGGGGATTTGAAACCAATGTTGCAGGAGTTCAAGGCGATTGTGCTCGATGAACTCCTTAAGGAATTGCCTCCCATATAAGAATACAAAACCATAATGATCTTATCTTAGGAGCAAGTTTGTCTAATTATCTACATTATCATAAAGGATGCGAGATTTTGTAAGCACAAGTAAAGGAACTGATCCATACTGGTCAAGTCAAGGAGAGCATGAGTACATGTATTGTTTCAGCTCAAGAGCCTAATGCAAAGTACAATGAAAAGGCTGAAAAACATCGGCATTAGAAAATTATTTGAGTACCATAAGCGAAGTCTCTTGAGTAACTCGTGGATGAGTTTTTTTCAAGTAAAGGGGTCTGATATAGAACGTAGGATAGATACATTCCTAACATGGTTAGACCGAAAGAAGGTGAACCGTAAATTGGCCATAACTTTTGATCTGAGTATCATTACAGACCACGCAACGTATCAATCTTTACTGCAACGGGCCATCCGAGGTGAACCACTTATAACATGGATCGCATCTTTTTGTTTTATCAGAAAACGCATGCTTTCATTTTAAAAATGAAATTTTAAGGAAAAATTAATATTTTTAGTAATTCCATTTTTTTTAAAAATATTTTCTTATTTTTAGAGTTTTAGATTTTCTTATTTTTTAGAAATAACTTGTAATTATACTAGGGCTTTTCTTCCAAAAGTTTATTTAGAATTTTTGTTTTTAGAAATTAGGCTTTAGAAGAGTTTTACTAGAATTAGGACTTTTATTAGAGTTAGAATTTTAGTATTTTTGGTAATTACGAATTTTAGTTTTTTTTCTATATTAATGGTGTAACGGGGCACATAAATATCAATTAATTATCAATAAATCAAATTTCGAATTTCTAGAATTTATTTCTATTTTTCTTATTTTTCCTCATGGATTCGGGGTATCTCTGTGAGGAGTCCAGAGAAGCTCCATGGATCAGAGTAGTTATCCCCTTGAGGAAGACGATGATCAACCTCATCATGTTCATTCCTACATCAGTGCTCCACCTTTTGGTTTGCATGGGTATTGAATTAAGAGTGGGTGGCAATGGTTAGTAAAGGGATTAGATTAATTTAGATGTATGAAAAGATAGAGAAAGATTATAGATCTTTAATGTATAAGACATATCAAAAGTGAGAGTGGGCTTGGACTTCCCTACTCCCTTATTCCTTGATTTGTCAATGACGTGAACTAGTGTGTCTTAAGTTGGTTGAGCCTCGATAGGAATATATTGAAGGCCAAAGACTCGAAGACATGAAGTGTAACGCCCTGAAAATCAGGGGTCGAGTAGCAACTCAACTCCCGAGTTCCAGACCATCACTTATGTAACATATATGCTTATGATTCAATGTTGTCGGTGTTAGTGCATTAATCATGAGTGGGATTATGCCAAAACAGTAATTCATACTCCAGATCAAGTTGTAAAACGCAAGCGGAAGACTAAAAGACAGAAAAAACGTAAATAAGTCAAAAGATTACGATCGGTCTCCAGAGTATGAATACATCACTGAGTCACCATATACATGTCCTAGTCTCAAAAATCAAAATGTCATAATGATATAACTATACTGATCATCCTTGTAGCCCCGTCAATCCGGATAGCCTAAGAGAAGCAATCGGAGAACTGCATATAAGAGTACTCATCCTGATCGTCGTATTAGTCAGGCTCCGCCTCAGGAGTCACGCCGTCACCTGAAATCAAGACAGGGTCTGGTTGGTGTTTAAAACACCATACCGTAATGTGGGAGTGAGTGGTCAACTCATTGGAATCATAGAGCAAGGGTTAACATGTTATCAATTCAATCAAGTAGTAATGATAAAGCAGCAAATCACACATCCCTAAGTACTCTTGTTAATACAAGGATGATATGAATGTATGATGCATGCCCTCGCCTACGCTGCCTCAGCGACTTCATCTCACGTTCGCGCATGAACAACACTACCTCAGTGCTTGACCTGTTACGCCTGAACGCATGCGTAATGCAGTGCATGCATATGATTACCAAGTTCTTATTAGTCCTTTTCATACAGCAGGATTGGGAAACTAAGGTACCTCCCTTGTATCATTTCCAAACAAGGATCCATTCTAGGGTCATCAGTCCTAGTAAATCTCATACGATGATGCGGTTCTAGGTCGCTGCAAAGGGCTCGTCGCCAAATTAGTACAGGCCTAGTGTATACTCTAGATGCTACGAAAGGGTTGTCGCCTTCACGTAGAATTAGAGTATGCTCGAGGTCACTAAAAAGGGCTCGTCACCAATCAGTGTAGGCCGACAGCTCGAATACAGTGTCCCATACCACCGTATTCAGCTCACGAGTCTAAGTTGCTCACTGGTCACTACGGGGAGGTTCGCCGCCCCAGCGTAGGTCGACAGCTCGACCACGGTGTCCCATACCACCATGTCCGGCTCATGAGTCTTAGTGGATCGAGGTACCAAGGTTAACAGGATTCCACTGGTGAGTTTGGTACCTTAGGTTCAAGCAGTAGCGTCCATACATGGTGAACATACATCGGCATATCGAGTTACTTGACGGGCTCGACTAGCATGAGCGTACCCAAAGTTGATCGACATGAAGTGCATAAGCTTTCCGTGTGGCCTAATCACTGCCGACAACCTTAGTACGACTCAGGTTCGCCAAACACGTCTTACGTGGCGACTGAATCTCAGCCACGACTTCAAGCCGGTTACCGATTGCCTGGACTATAACATAGCCCCAATCACATTTAATTCTTAACCAGAAAACATGTGGAGTAGTCAAGCAGATTTAACAAAGTAATTCAAACATGTTAACAAGCATGTTATAAAGCACAATGAAAGCAGGAGATACAAGCACATACATTTCATAAGTAAACGATTAAATTAAACAACTTACATGGAGGAAATCATACACATCTCTAAGGTAGTTGAGAATCCTATCTCAACACTCACCTAAAGTACTATCATCTAAATACTTACTCACACAAGCATTTTTACAAACACTTAGAATACACTTATTAACATACATATGCATATTGGCCAAAACATGTATTAGGGCGAATTCTTTCACCGAGTAAGTATTACACACATACTTAGCATATACACAAAGTAATTAATCATGGCAAACACACTTTCATATTTTATATGCATACAGTATTTTTTACAAATATACAGAATACATTATACGCCATAAATTACATACATAATTGAATCGCAAGACGAACATCGCATTTTGCATGTGAAATAACACCCAGATCATGAATCTATCATTATCCGACATTGAAAGCATTGAGAACCATAACCTAAGCATCTATAGTCCACACCTTATGCCTTAGAAGCGAGTAACGGACTCAGTTTAAACACCAAGTCTTTAATAACGGTAGAACGACAACCTATGACATGAAATAGGTTAGCTATTTCATCACTTACATCACTTACACTATTTGGATCTCTAGAACTGATTAGGGTTAGGATTTCTTACTTGAAAATAGAATTAGAATCGTCGGAAAATCGATACGGTAGTGATGGATAGGCACGTAGACTAGCAGGATAGAGCAACAGGAATCTCCTCCCACTTCTCTCACACATTCTCTCTCTTTACTCACTTCTCTCTCCTAGGGTTTTCTCAAATTCGTATGGAGTGAATGAGAGAGGGTTTAAGGTTCTTATATAGACCCAGAATTGCCAGAAATAGGCCTAGGGCCAAGGTATACTTAGGTTATGTCCAAAGGGAGGCTGTTCCGTCTCAACGGAGCACTTTCGGAGCCCCCCTTGAGCCAAAGGTCGGACTTAATCTCACCGACCTTGGATCTAGGTCAAGTTAAGTTTTCATTCCAGTCGGGTTCCAAGATCACACGTGGCGGACCAGTTTCAGTTTAACGGTCACCGGAACTCGATCAGGATTACAAGTACACTGTCATGTGTATAAAATTTCTCCTGATCTGAGGGTGTATTTAGGTCAGATTTTGACGGTCTAATTGCTTATATCAGGCCCGCAAGCGACAAGTCTCAGATTACTTAAATTAGATTTAATTTCTAAAGAAAAACACGTGTTCTCACACTCTTCACTCCGGGCTGAAGCGAATAGCCCCGGAACACTATATGGAATTGATTTCCGAGATGGTTGTCAAGCCCAGCAAGGCGGTTCTAATTCTATAACTTCGTATTATTCGAATTTTTGATGTGTGGTCCAGATCTGATACGGAGTTTCAATGTGCTCCCGAGAGCAGCTGGGTAATGAGATTGATCCTAGATTTTAAGGTAACCTAGCGTCACTGATTCTACAAGTTTTGGGTCTTGCAGATCATATTTAAAGTGGATCAAGCAGATTTCGTAGCTAATCTAGTTTAGCACTTAGTTAATTTTGTCTAAGTCCTAAAGGATTTGATCCTGAGCGATTTCTTCCTGAGGTGGCACTCGGGTCTTTGTACGAAATTTTCTGAGACGTTACATGAAGCATCAAGGCTTGAAGACATAGGTAAACATGAGATGCCTTAGAAAACCTAGCCCTAGACCCCTTAAGTTCCAAAACAACCCACCTTTAGATGTTTCATTCAATAGGTAAACATTTGATTCATCTAACCCAAGCTTTAAACCTTAAATAAATATGTTTAGTTAGGCTTAAAAGAAGTTCAAGGCTGTTGTGAATCCAAATTCCAAAATAGAAGGTTTTTGGCATTGTCGATTGAATCGATAGTCCATCAATTGGACTCGATTGATGGAAGGCTTATCACTCGATAGATAAAAAATGGCCAGAAATGTCCAACAAGAAAACTGTTTAAATTTGGAGTTTTTCGATCGTATCAAAAGTGCACTCGATCAAATCAAATGTGCGTTCGATCGATCAAAGATCTAGCCATTATAGATCCATTGGAGTTTTTTCTCTATAAAACTATCATTCAGATCTTTGAGCAAATGATGGAATTTGGTGTTTTTGAGACCCTAGTATATCCCAAGCCTTTACATACTCCCAAGCTATCCTAAAGAGATTTATGCCATATTCATTGTGATTAATCACTCTAATGAGCTTTCCAAGTTTTATTTGATGATGAACATGGTATCTTGCATTATCTAGAGATTAGACACTACACCCATATGTAAATCGTTTGTGTAAACACTCTCTAAAATGCTCATCTAGGTGAATCTCCAATATAGAGACAACTACCCATTAGTTGTAGGAGATTTAACCATCCTATTCCATTACCTTGGCATCCTTACATGGGTACATCGATTGAAAGGTAGCCGATTCTTGGAGTGGAAAAAGATCATCTTCAAAGATTAGAGGAGCAATTGAGAAGCTAATTCAAGATTAAAGAAGCTCTCTAGCAAGGCGCATCAATGTGGATTAATTCGACCACCAAGTAAGGGTCTTTTGTTAGAGTCCACATATACTTTTTCCTTATGTAGGATTGAGTATAGAGGTTGAGAACCAAACTCGATTAAGTCCTTGTAGAGCTGGGCAGAATCCGACCCGATCTGATCCGAACCGAATGCCAGGATCGTGTCGGATCGAGTAAGCCCACTCAGATCTGATGATACATCGGATTGAGTTCAGATCAGTGGCCAATCCGGACCGATCCGATCTGATCCGGTCAGGTCGTATAAGTTAAAATAGAGCCGTTGGATGTTTGCATCTTTAACCATTGAGAAATAAAAGGCTGGGGTTAAACCATTTCCCAAGAAAGGTGAGCCAGTGGGTGGTGCATTGATGAGCCTGCATTGGGCAAGTGTTCTGAACCTTAAATCTCGAAAGCGGATTGGCTAGTGTACCATTGTGAACACTGAATATTGGCACCTACACTAATTTAAATGTTTTCGGCATGAAGGTGGGAGTTAGTAGGCCGATTTATGAATGTTGGAGTCGCCACTAGCCAATTAATCTCAGAATCCCGAAGTCGGCTAGAACCCGCGAGATGTGTAAGGTTGGAGAAATCCGAAGACTCTCCTACCTTAGATTAACTCCTGGTCTACAATCCGGGATTCTGGGTGAGGGACCTCGGTTACAAAGAGGGAAGGTGTTAGGCACCCTCTCTGCCTGTACAAATGTACGACCACTACTTGGTGTGGTACGGAAATCTCAAGGGATGAATGATATGGTCGAGGTAGGACTAGGCACACATGGGTTTCTGATGCGGCAAGATCCGAGATTTTGACAAGCCACAGAGCATACATCCAACAATGTGTCTAGAAGGCGGATATGATGATACTCATGCAAAAAGGTAAAGAAAAGTGGACTAGATCACTGGAAATTTTTGATGATCCGATGTGCGGCAAGTCACAGAGCATACGTTCACTAGAGATCTAGAGAAGCAGGGGCGTTGAGAAGGGAATATATGTCATTATGAATGCTTGTATATAAAATGAAAAGATTTTTGGCTTGAACTTGAGTAGGCTAAGACATGGGTTGCACCATGATCAATCCGAGCTAGACTTGGGATTGAGAAGGTTAGGAGGAGGCTAAGAGATGGCTAAAAAAAATATGATCTTGGAGGCTTGGGAGCTCTCTCACCCTCAATCTCACTCTCTTCTTCTCTCCCTCTCTCTCTCACACTTGGAAAGTGAAAGTTGTTGTTGTTAAAATGTGAAGAGGAGAGAGCTATTTATAGCCTTCTCCAATGGCAATGTGGTAATTGCTGGGTTTGAGAGGGGTAAATGCTGACATGACAGCTTGGGATTGGTTGAGGAGAGAGGGACGTCAAGTGGCATACTCCCATTGGCTCTTGGGGTTGGTAAATTGGTAAATAATGTTGGCTGGAGAGGTAATTTCAAAAGAAAGTTGACTTTCGGGCGTAGAGACAATTGTTGCTCGGAGGACACATGCGCCCCACGAGCGGAGGTAATTAGAGTACTGCCGGCGGTAGTCAAACTATTGCCCGGGCCGAGCTTGGGCCGGGCTCGAGCGTGTGGGCCTCATTTGGTGCACTGATTTATCCGATGGTCTTCTTTTCACATTTTTTGGCTCAACTGGGTGTATTTCATGTTGATCTGGCTCTAATGGATTTTAAGTTAGGTTTTGGGTTCGGGTTAGGGTTTGGATTAGGCTTTTGGGTTCGGATTAGGCTTTTGATTAGGGTTTGGGGTTTGGGTTTGGATTAGGGTTTTGGTTTTGGATTAGGGTCTTAGGTTTTGGATTAGGTTTTTGATTAGGGTTTTAGGTTTGGATTAGGGTCTTGGGTTTTAGATTAGGGTTTGGGGTTTGGGTTATTGATCATGGTCCGGATTGTCCTTGCCTTTTCAAGATGTTAGCCTAGGTGAGGTCTCTACAGATGCCCCTCTTTGGCCGAGGTTGCGAGCAGCCAAAGGTCAAAGCGAGTGGACACCCCCACCCTTCTGGTTAGAAAGGATAGTGATTCGAATCTGTTGTCTGTCATCGTATCATTGTCAGCTGACTGTTTGGAAAAGAGATGACTTGCACATTAATTAGGGCTGAGGAAACGTTGTGATTGTTTCTGCGTGTTGGTGCGGCATTACGGGTCACCAATCACAACCCTTTCACGTCAGATTGTTAATAGCATTGGAGGGTACGTCTAAAAAGTACGGCCTCTGTGCGTTGGTGTGGCTTTACGAGGATTCCCGTACTGTTTGGTTTGTCGTTCCTTTTCTATGTAATCACCCTAGGAGTATTCGATCCATTTGATCATCAAAGTGGTTAGCTGCCCTGCGCGTTCTTGCGGCCTTACGGGGAACTCACTGCGCCGAGTTAGACTCGATTAAATTTTGCGAACATCCCGGACTAGGTATGTTCAAGTAATCTTTTGCCATGCAGTCTGCTGATTTTGATACTTTGGTTACAATGGATTGTTGTCACTTTGAGTTTGATTATTCTTTTCAGAAATAGATCCAATCATTTTTACTAACATTCGTACGACTATCCAAATATAGAGATCGGGTCAATCGTACATTTATCATGTACAGATTTAATCATCCTCCGGGGAAACTGGGAGAGATCGAATCTTATTTAGCTGTTTGCACTGACCGCAACTGGAGAATATGAAGATTCCTCAGTGTACTGCGCGCCGCGTGCATTTTTTGAAAACTTTGTTTGAAAGCTATTCCCTTCGGAGCTAGACTCTTTGAGGATTTTATTTGAAAATATATATATTTTTTATTTTTTTGGAAAATATCTGTTCGATCTTGCGGATGGGCATCGTCGTTTGGTTTTTATTTACAAAAATTAACAGTTGCATTGCCTCTACAGATAAGCTGATGTGGCTAGTGGTTTGAAATATTTTTGAATTTTTTGAAAAATATCCGTTCGATCTCGTGTGTGGGGGTTGTCGTTCAGTTTTTATTGAACGGTATGGATTGAATAGCTAGATGGCCTGCACTAATAAATTAATGGGGCAATTGGGAAACATGGGCCTGATTTGGACATGTGGGCCTAGGACCATGGGCCTTGGAATCAGGCTTGTGAAGTGGGCCTTGCTTTGGATATGTGGGTCTATGAAATGGGCTTGAAAACATGGGCCTTGAACCATGGGCCTTTGGACAATGGGTTTGGTGGGCTTTTGACATGTGGGCCTCATGGACTTTGAACTTGTGGGCCTTGTTGGTTTTGAAATGTGGGCCTCTGGGGCTTTGAACTTGTGGGCCTTGTGAGCTTTGAAATGTGGGCCTCGTGGGTTTTGAACTTGTGGGACTTGTGGGCTTTGAGATGTGGGCCTCTAGGGCTTTGAAATGTGGGCCTCGTGGGTTTTGAAATGTGGGCCTCTGGGGCTTTCAACTTGTGGGCCATGTGGGCTTTGAAATGTGGGCTTCTGGGGCTTTAAAATGTGGGCCTCTAAGGATACTGCTCTTATCATCCTACTCGTTTTCTCCTGCAGTTTGGCTTCTAGCAAGATGTTCCCGAGTTTGTCTTTTTTGGATTTGGACATGCTCCTCTTCCTTCTAGCTTGATCGCTTTGTATCGACAAGTCTAGATTTCCTGGCAAGGTTCTTTGGATGCGGCAGCTCTGGAGTTCGAGTCTTGGGCTCAACCCTTGGCGACAGTACCATACCAGCGATGGGTGGCAGAGCAGTCACTTTATCGTCAGGTCCCCGGTTGGCACTTGGCGGACAAGGCTGATGATCGAGACATGGTTGGCGATACGGCTTCATCCTCCTCATGTGTCGATGATTTGTTGGAGGCTTACGAGAAACAGCCGTTCATTGATCCATCGTTTCTGCTCACGACGCATGGCCATCTTATATCTGAGATTGTCGTTCTTCATCATTCCTGTGAGGATATGGCCCGCTGGCTGGCAGTGGGGAGGCGGTATGATGAGGGCATGCTTGCTGCACATCGCTTGGAGAGGGATGAGGTCTTCTACCTGCGCATGGAGGTAGAGCGACTCAGGCAGAGATTGTTGATGTAGGAGGGATAGGAGCTTACCTAGGGTCCCTGATTTTGACCAGCTGCTTATCCTGTATGGATGGATATATATTATATATTTTTTGTTTTCTTATTTTTGTTTTTACAAGTAAAAAAAAACAAGTGATGTAAAAAACTTTTGACAAGAAAGAATATTTTTGTGTGTGCTAAAACTTGTGAATGCTAGCTCAGCTTTGGATTTGTGCTTTGGATGATTGAGATCAAAATATTGGGCTCAGCCCACGTTGCGTGCAGTAGTCTGGATTGTATACTAGAGATCTTGGTTCCCTGAGAGTGTGTCTAGGATCGTGTCCTTTGGTTTTGAGTAGAGTCTGACATGATACTGATCCAAAGTTGGTCCCTTCTTTGCATCTCTTTGTTGCTCTTGTTGCCTCGGCGTCTTCTGTACGTGCACTTTTATATATTTTTTGTTTTTATTTGTTAGTCATTTTTGCCTATAGCGCCCTTTCGAGTTTTCACTACGACTGGCTTTTCCCGTTATTTTTGTCCGTAGCGTCCTTTCAGATATTCACTACGTCCCAGGTTTTTTTATTTTGCCTGCCCTTTGACAGCTGTACTGTTTTTTTACCCTTGGAGCCCTTTCAGGTTTTCACCAAGTCTGCTACATGCCTATTATTTTTACTCGAGCTACTCTTTCGGGTTTTCAACTCGCCCTTTTGCTTAGGCATGTTTCTCTTCTTTTTTTCCTTTTTTTTTTGAAGTGCCGGAAGAGACGGAGAGGTTTCCTTCATAGCTAGCCAAATGGTTACCCTCTTGTCCTTGTCTTTGATCACAATCGTAAGCTGCTTTATGTCGGTTGGATAATTTGAGGATGGGAATGACCTTATTTTCTTCTCCGTCTTTATCTTCTTTTGGGATTTTCTGTCTTTTCCTTCTTCTCCTCTTCTTTTTCTTTGTTTCTTCTTCTTTTTGTGGTTCTTTTATGGGAGAAATGACATATATATATATATATATATATATATATATATATATATGTAAGTGTTATGGTTTCTTACTCCTATATTGTCAAATTTTGTAGTGCCAAAACCTCTTGGAATCTGTGTCTTCTCCAGCTCATCTACATAATGAAGAATGTGCATCTCTCAAGGACAATGGTCTTTAGTCTTTAGTTCAAGGACTTCAAAGGCAAGTGTACTTGTTCATGTTCAAGTACAACATCAAGTGTGAATTCAAGCTTTCAAGCTTCAAGGTTCAAGAGTTTTAAAGCTTCGTACAAGTCAAGACAATGTTCATAGACTTTGAATCTCAAGTTTAAGCTTCAATGTTAGTCAATTTCAAGCTTCAGAAGTCTCAAGTTCAAGCTTCAGCATATGATAAGATCTCAAGCTTCGTGAACTTCAAAGAACGACTATCAACTGAAGAAAAAGAAGATTCAATGTTATACATCACTAACAAGGTATAAATGACCCTAGATTGACCTTAGGGTAGGTCATTTTAAATACATAATTCAATTAGGTCATTTTGTAAGTGAATAGATTGTTTCTCGACTAGTCCTAGGCTATGTTCGACTAATCCTAGCACTGGCTCGACCAGTCCAAGAAATTCCTCGACCAGTCCTAAGTTTGTTAATGATTTTCAGAATTTTTTGTTAAGCCTTGACCAGTCCTGGAGACTGCTCAACCGGTCGTATGAACAGTGCTCGACTCGTGCTCGACCAGTCCTGCAGCCTCAACTCAACGTCCAACAACTAAATCAAGCTCCACACGACCAGTCGTGGATAGGCCACGACCAGTCGTAGAGGTCCCTCGACCGGTCGTGCAAGGTCTACGACCAGTCGTGGAACGGCTTTATCTTATCGCGCCCAAATTTTAAAAATTTGTTGGTTCTACGACCAGTCGTGGAGACCTCAGGACCAGTCGAAGATGCGATTTCTTCACTTATAAATAGATCACGAATTTCAGAGTTTTAAATTCAATAAAAGCTAAATCAATACACCACTCTGAGAGATAAATTAGTGATCTTTTTAAAGATATATTGTGCTCATTTAATATTCTCTTTTATTAGCTTTCTTTGCATTTAACTTTGAATTTCTGCATTCCAATTTTATTTGAAAGAGGGATTGTTATATTCCCATTTCTTGGAATAAAAATCAAATCAAGCTAGTCCAAGGTGATTTAATTTAAAATAAATTTAGAACCTAGAACCATTTCAGAAGTGAGTATGTACATTGAACTTCTGCGTTGAACTTCTACTCCGATTCGGTTCTTCCGGGCTGCATCTAATGGAGAATATCCAGGTATTTTACATTATTGTAAATTTCTGTATTTTGATTTTATTGAGATTGTGCCAGAAAAATCTCTCTGTTTTGGTTTGTCTGAGGTGATCCAGAAAACTCAGACTGTGGGGTTTTTGAATTGTGTAAGCCCACTTGAAAGACACAATTGTGAGGGTTCTAAGTGAACCTTGAAAAATCTATTTTCATAGTAAACGCTAATATCCAGTGTGTGAGGATATTAGGAGTGAAGTAGTTGTGTGGCTATTTTTCTAAACAGTTGGTGTACACACAAACGAACCACTATAATTTCTGGTCTTGTGGATTGAATGTTTATTTCTTTTTATAGATGGTTGTAATTTCCCTTTTTGCATTTGTGGAGAATGTTGTAATTTTTTTTTTATGCAAGTGTGGGAATGTTGTAATAGCTTAAAATTCTTTTCTTGCTATTTATTTCTTTATTTCTCTGTATCAGTTTGAGTTTTTGATACACAGACCGTTCTAGTAAGGTTGTCCTGCCATAAACCCTTGGTTTTTATGGTGTAAGGTTGTCCTTAGAACATCATCTGTATCAACCTCTCAATACTCGTACATTTGAAGTTGTCTTTAATTTCAGCATTTTGGGATTATTTATTGCTATCAGTATTTAATTTATTTAAATTCTGCTGTTATTTTTTTAATTTGGCATAGTCCTATTCCCCCTCCCCCCCTCCCCCCCCCCCCCCCTCTAGGACTTAATAGCTCGGCCTTTTCAAGTGGTATCAAAGCCTAATAGCTTGTTTTAAATTACTATTTCTTTTGGATTAATTTCCTGAGCTAATCGATCTGAGCTATTTGAGATGTTAAATTTTGATAGTCTTTCAGTCACTAGGCCTCCACCATTTGATGGCTCCAATTATGTCTATTGGAAAGCCAGGATGAGAATTTTCTTAAAATCCATGGATATGAGCGTGTGGCAAGCCACAGTGACTAATTAGACCCCTCCTACCACTGAAGTAACTGGTATCGATGGATCCAAATCTATGAGAATTACACCTTATTTCTCTTGGGCCACTCTTCAGAAAAGTGAGAGTAGTGCCAATGCAAAAGCACTAAATGCAATCACTTGCGCACTATCATCGGATGAATTCAAAAGAATTATATCCTGTGATACTACAAAGCAAGCCTGAGATATTTTAGAAATGACACACGAGGGAACAACAATTGTCAAAAAATCTAAAGTCCAAATCCTCACAACCAAATTTGAGGAAATATGTATGGAAGAAAGTGAAACGTTCATGGACTTTTATACTAGATTAAATGACATTGTTAACTCTATGTGGGGTCTCAGTGATAAAATCCCAGAAAGTAAAGTGTGGGCAAAGATACTATGCTCACTACCTAAACGGTTCAACTCAAAGGTGACTGCGATCCAGGAACTTCGTGATACAGATAATATGAGGGTAGAAGAATTAGTTGGCTCATTACAAACTTATGAGTTAACCTTTAAAGCTCCTAAAGGTAAATCAATCTTCTGAATAGTGATTATTATCTACTAGCCAAGTTCACTTTTTTAGATAATAATGATTCAACTAGTGAAGAAAATCTGAATAGTGATCATGAAAATGAAGAAGATCTTCAAGATGCTTACAATGCCCTATACAAGGAAAGTTGTAAAATTGCGGTAAAACTAAAACTTTGAAAAGAAAAGTTTTTGAAACTTAAAGAAAATTATGATACTCTTGTTTTAGAAAATTCCCACATTTCAGATTGTTTTGAAAAAACTAAATGTGATTTAGATTTCAAAACTTCCCTTATTGAAAATCTAAAATCTGAAAATGAAAGTTAGTTCAGGTGACTTCAGGCGACTTTAGAGAAGATCGACATTATCGGGCGTCGGCTTCTGGCAGCACAGGGCAGATGGAAGAGCTACGTCGATACGAGGCGGTGACCGCTAGAGTTCGAGGTCGGGAACCACGTATTCCTGAAAGTTTCTCCGATGAAGGGAGTGCTTCGGTTTGGTAAGAAGGGGAAGCTTACGTCGAGATTTATTGGGCCATTCCAGATACTAGACCGAGTGAGTGTGGTGGCCTATCAACTTGCTCTGCCCACACCACTCGTAGGCGTACACAACGTATTTCACGTATCCATGCTGAAGAAGTACGTTCCCGATCCTTCCCACATTATCAAATGGGAGCAGGTACAATTGAGTGAGGACGCTACATATTTACTGCGACCGACGCGGATACTTGATAGGAAGGAGCAGGTATTGCGTAGCAAGGTTATCCCACTTATGAAGGTACTGTGGATGCATCACACTGAAAAAGAGACAACTTGGGAAACTGAAGCTGAGGCCCGTAAGAACTACCCTCAGATTCTCGAGGAGTATGAAAAGGTACTAATTTTGAGGACAAAATTTTCTTTAAGGGGGGTAGATTGTAACGTCTCGAAAAAATCCGTACAAAGACCCGAGTACCACCTCAGGCAGAAATCACCCAGGACCGAAACCTTTAGAAATTAGATGAGGATTAACTAAGTGTTAAACTATATTACCTATGAAATTAGCACTAATCGCTTTAAATACGAACTGCAAGAGCCAAAACATGCAGAATCATTGATGCTACAGTACCCTATAATCTAGGATCAATCTCAAAACCCAGTTGCTCTCGGGAGCATCTTGAAACTCCGTATCAGACCTGGATCGCGCGTCGAAAGTCTGATTACTGCAAAACTAAACCATTATGACCGCTTTGTTGGGCTTGACAACCATCTCGAAAATCAAATCCAGATAGTATCCAGAAACGCACAACTTGAGCCCGGAGCAAGGTGTGTGAGAAACGCGAATATCTTTAGGAAACGTGCTCAAATTTAAGTGAATTAAGTCATTCACTTACAGGCCAAATGTAGGGATCAGACTGTCAAAATCTGACCCAATTACACCCTCGGATCAGGGGAAATTTCCAACACTTGTCAGTGTACTTGTGGCCCTGATCGAATGTCGGTGACCGTTGAACTAAAACTGGTCCGCCGCAGTCGATCTGTAAATTCGATCGGACCGAAAACTTAACTCGACCTAGATCCAATACCAGGGAGCTTAAGTCCGACCGCACGTAGAAAAGGGGCCTCCAGAAGTGCTCCGTTGGATCAAAACAGCCCCCATTTGGCTATAACCTAAGCATACCATGGCTTTGGGGCCATTTCGGTCAGTTCTGAGCCTATATAAGGGCCTAAACCCACCCCTCTCTCATTCCATACGAATTCCTAACCCTAGAAGAGAAAAGAGAGAGAAAAGAGGAGGAAAGAGAGAGAAAGTAAGAGAGAGAGTTGGAGTTTGTTGTAGGGATTCACCCCTGCCGCTCCACGTGCTTAACTATCACTTCCGTATCGCTATTCCAGCGATTCCGACGCTGTTCTTAGGTAAGGAAAACCTAACCCTAATCTGTTTTAGGGTTTCCAATAGTGTAAGTGATGAAATAGCTAACCTATTTCATGTTATACATGGCCGTCGTGTCGTAGACAAAGACTTAGTGTTTAAACTGAGTTCGTTACGCGTTTACCGGCGAAAGGTGCAGACTATAGACGTTTAGGTTATGGTTTTCAAGGCTGTCAATATCGGTTAATGATTTATAACTGACTTGGTTACCATTTCACATGATAGATACGTCGTTTCCTTCGCTTTACAGATATATATGAACTATGTTGAATATATTGTATTTCATGTGTTTGTTAAAATGTTTGAATGAGTATGGAATTTGGATTCGTGCTTGCCATGATTATCCGTCGTGGATATGAGATTGTTGTATATGTGACAACTCCTTGGTGAAAGGATTTGCCCAAATACATGTTAGCACCAACATACGTCATGTATGTTGATGTGTATAGTCTAAGTGTTTATAAAAATGTTCGAATGAATATGGAACTATGATTTATGCTTGCCATGATTGTTGGTTGCTAATGCATGATCGTTGTATGCATGACAACTCCTTCGTGATAGGATTTGCTACTATATGAGTTTTAACTAACTTATTACATGTATGTAATAAGTGTAGTCTAAGTGTTTGATAAAATGCCTGAGTGAAAAAATGCTTAATGTAATGTGCTAAATGAGGGTGTTGAGATAGGATTCTCAATCCCCTTCTCTAGGGTTATAGTTTCCTTCAAGCAATCTATTTAACTACTTTGTGATTTGTGGATTAAATACTCATGTATGTTAACATGTATTCTATGTGTTCGTTGAAATGCTGACATGGGATCTATATTTAATTGTATTGTTACATGCTGTCTTGGCTATTACATTTGAATGCTATTGATCTGGAGTGTGTTTGGGACTATGGTATAGTCCAGGCAATCGGTAACAGGTTCTGGTTTGGTGGCTGAAGTTATTTCGCTACACAGGACGTGTTCGATGAATCCGAGCCGTACTTCGGTTGTCGACAGTGGTTAGGCCACACGGAGTGCATACGCACTTCATGTCCATCAATTCGATGAACGCTCGTATCAGTTGAGCTCGTCAAGTAACCCGATTGACCCGATGTATGTTCACCATGTATGGATGCTACTGCTTGAACCTAAGGTACCAAACTCACCAATGAAAACCCCGTTAACCTTGGTACCTCGATCTGCTAAGACTCTTGAGCCGGACATGGTGGTATGGGACACCGTGGTCGAGCTGTCGGCCTATGTTGGGGCCACGAGCCTCCCCGTAGTGACCAGTGAGCAACACCGCCTCGTAAGCCGAATACGGTGGTATGAGACGCTGTATTCGAGCTGTCGACCTACATTGATAAGGTGACGAGCCCTTTGTAGTGACCTCGAGCATACTCTGAGCCTGCGTTGAGGCGACGAGCCTTTTCGTAGCAACTAGAGTATAAACTAGGCCTACACTGCATCGAGGTGACGAGCCCTTTGTAGTGACCTAAAACTGTAACATCGTATGAGATTTGCTAGGACTGACGACCCTAGAATGGATATTGTTTGGGAAATGATATAAGGGAGGTACCTTAGTTTCCCAATCCTGCTATATGAAAAGGACTAATAAGAACTTGGTAAGCACGCTCATGCACCGCATTGCATGTGTCATTTGGCATTGGGCAAAGCACTGAGGAGTGACTGACATGCGCGACCGTGAGATGAAGATCACAGAGGGAGTGCAGGCGTGGGCATGCATCATTTATACATACCATTTTTACATTAATCAGAATACTTAGGGATTTGTGATTGTATTGTTTTATCATTACTGCTTAACTGAATTGATAACATGTTAAGCTTTACTTTATAGTTCCACTGAGTTGATCACTCACTCCTACATTACGAGACGGTGTTGTACACACCAACTAGACCCTGTCTTAGTTGCAGGTGGTGGCGATGCCTACGAGGCGGAGCCAGACTTCGAGGATGACGAGGAGGCATTCTCCTATATGCAGTTTTCAAGCGGGTTCATGTGAGCCGTGTCTTGATCGACGGGAATTTCTGGGATGTTGACTAGATGGCATTACACCTTCTTTATATTTTGGAATTGTACATGTAATTATTTAACCTGGTAACATTATCACACTCTGGAGACTTACCATAGTTTTTATATTTTATATATCTATCACAGTCTTCCGCTTGCAATTTCACTTGTCTCTGGAGTATGATATGCTGTTTTGGTATAATCCCATTTATGCTTCATGCAATAATACAGACAACATGTAATCATCATTTTCTATGTTGCATAAGTGATGCGTTGGAACTTGGGAGTTGGGCTCTTGCTTGACCCCCGATTTTCAGGGCGTTACAAGTTGGTATCAGAGCATGATTTGGATTAAACTAGACCTGGGTTATGGTCACACGATGTCCACTGGCATACTTTGACTTAGGAAGGTGTGATAAAACGTAGAAATGGGTATTGGATCTCCAGTTTCGTCGGTCGTAGGGTTCGACTAAAACTGACCATCGTAGTGCACCCCACAAGCACCTTTGACTGTGTAAAACGATCCAAATCTCCCTCTAGTCCATCAATTGACGAGTATGGATGCCAACTCGGTAAGTCCCACGCGTAAACCACACCAAAGGAGTGAATATACACGTTATGGGATCTGAAACCGCTTCAAACGGCAGAGGGGGCTCAAATCGTGCAAAACGGTGGGACCCATGGAGGTCCCCGCGCATATACGACACCCCGAGAGGGGAGTGACCACTGCCTAACCGCGGCAACACCACACCAGGTCCAGCGAACCGCGACGGTGCCGTGCCCAACCACGGCGGCACCGTGCCTCTGTCCAGCATACAGCGGTAGCGCCGCGCTCGGGTCGCCCCGGCCTGTCAGGCCGACGCTTGTAAAGGGCTGTGGGGACCACGAAATCAGGTGGGGCCCCTTTTATTCTCTTCATTTGCTTCTTTTCCTCTATTCCCCTCCCTCTAAGCTTTCCAAACCTCTCAAAACCCCACCATTCTCCCTCAAATCTCTCCCCTATCCTCACACCTTCTTCATCTTCTTTACTACAAACCCACCTCCCACTATTTCTTTCAAAACCATCTCCCATTTCCCCTATTTCCTTTCGTTGGAGTACACAAACCCTTCTTTATGTCTCTAAACCTCAAGTCCCATAACCCCCTTCAATCCTCCCATCTTATCTTGATCAAATGGCTCTTTTCGAGCTTGTTACGGCAATTTTCTCCATTTCCACACTTCTTTCCCCATGGGGAAGAAGAGGGCTCCTAGAAAGGAAGCCGGACCGAGTCTCCCTACCCGTCCGAGGAAGAAGGCGGGCACCAAACCTAGCACAATCGACGCCCAAGAGCGAAGGTCAAAGCGGGAGCTCGATCCACGACTCCTGTTTGAGCAAGTTTTACCGGCGGGCTTCGAGCACAGCCGATTTGGTGGCCGTAGAGTTGTGCTTGAAGCTCATGTGGATGAGAGGCTATTTGGGACGTATCCGATAATGAACCACCTGGCGGACAATGGGTGGGGTCCCGTATTCGAGGGCAAGTCTCACGCATGTGAGAACACGGTTCGAGCCTTCTATGCGCATATACAGGATCCATTGTTGGAGCCTCT
The DNA here is from genome assembly GCA_021015155.1 of Magnolia officinalis. NCBI lineage: Eukaryota > Viridiplantae > Streptophyta > Magnoliopsida > Magnoliales > Magnoliaceae > Magnolia > Magnolia officinalis. The sequence continues at coordinate 24,337,213 of JAJHSJ010000016.1, read as the reverse complement.
GCAGTTCAAGATTCCATTTGGAAGGCGGGAAGCAATGATTGATGTTAATTTGGTCTCCTGGCTCATCGAAGTTTCGCGTGGGGAGGTGCACGCTAGCGATGAGCCTCTCAAAAATGAGCGAGAAAGAGATCGCCGCACGCGTTACCTCTGCGGTAAATTAGCTCATTGGAAGGAAGGCAGAAACCTCCCGGTGTCGGAGATGACAGACGAATTTCGCTTCCTTTACCACATATTCACGTAAAACATGTATCCTAGGTGGGGCAACCATGCCGAATGTACTCGCCTGATGGTAGACTTCCTGTATAGAGCTGGACAGGGAGACAAGTTGTGTCTGGCTACGTTTTCCCTACTACAGATAGTCCAGACGATGCGTTCTCCAAGGAATGATGTCTCGCTACCATTTGGCCAACTCATATGCAAGATTGCCCGAGAGTTCACCTACAGACTTAACATGGATGACCTTGGCCGATCCACTACGTCAATGAGGGTACGCTTAACAACATGGGGATTGGCCCTCGGGAACGTCAAGCCCGACTTAACCTGTATGGGAACGAGACAGAGAGTGAAGAAGAAGGTGATGAGATAGAAGAAGAAGGCAAGTCGGAGGAAGGAGGTGAAGAGGGAGAAAGTGAGGAAGAGGAAGATGAGGCCCAAGGCACTAGCGAAGGTTCTCCCCCTGCTGCTCAGGTGCACGACAGTGATCGGGCTGCCAGGGAAGCCCACTTGGCTCAACTGGAAGTGGACCAAGCTGCCCTGCGACAGGAGATTACGTAGATCCGAACCAAGGTTGAAGAGACTGAGGCCTTCATGAAACGGAAATTCAAGAAGGTGTGTTGCACCTTGAGGGCCATCCTGTGCTATGTACACGACAAGAGTGCACCTCCACCGTCACCGGATTCTGACGACTAGTCATACTTATAGTCGTCTTCTGTTTTGTTTTGTTGCTTGTTTTCTTCTTGTTGCTAGGTATAGCCTTGTTAAGCCTCGTAATGTGGTAAATTGGTTTGTAAGTTGTAGTGTTTGAAGCCTGCTCGTGTTAGCCCTCATGCATTTTTTGTCATGATTCATGTAATATTGCATTTCTTATATGGTGACAAGTTTTATTTAATGAAATGCATGAAGTTTCCTTAAGCTGTGTGTGAATGTTGTGTTTGAGTTGTGACTATGTTGAATCTGACTTGGGTTGCACCCTATCTTGAATATAAGGAATGCCACTTAAGGGCGCACGGAGTACGACATGGCACACTCCGGGCGACTCGATTGACAGGGCTCCTCCCCTAAGTGATAGCTAGACGGACCCCAGTTTGGGCTCGACTCACGACACTATGTCGGATTCTCAGCCGGCCACTGACCCCACTAATGGACTGACCCCTGTGGCACCACCAGTTCCTGAGCAGAACCGTGCGTCCACCTCGGCGCCCCACATGCCTCAGGCCGCTCCTCCTACTGATAGGCTGGAGCAGATGATGTTATTGATGCAGCAGCAGCCCTTGGCCACCCTTAGGGGTTTCTTTGTTCAGAGCATGGGTACGGCTCCGCCTGCTCCATTTGCACCCCCTGCTGGGAATGCAAGTGCTAACGGCCAATTCGAGCGATTCCAGCGCTTGCGGCCTCCTACTTTTGTAGGTACTCACCGACCCAAGGAGGCCGAGTATTGGCTTGACCGTATCTCTAAGATGCTAAAGCCGTTGGACTGCACCGAGGCAGAGCAGGTTGAGCTAGACACCTTTATATTTGAGAAGGAGGCCAGCTTATGGTGGGATAACATTCTCCGCACCATTGCGGTCGGATATGTATGGACGTGGGCAGACTTTGTGTAACATCCCGGATTTTTGCCAACCTGGGATTAGATGTCCTTAGGCGATGGGTCAACCCTAACACAGGTTTAACTTCCCAAACGCTCAATTAAAGCCTTAAATCCCTTTTTAAACCATTTTCTTCACAAATCCCACCCTTCACTACCTTGTACTTTCATTTTTTCAAAGAACTTTCGTCCTAGACACTAACTTAAACTAGCTAAGTAGTAAAACTTGGATCACCTTATATACAAACTACAAAGGCCTAAGTACCATCTCAGACAGAAATCTTACAGGACTAAATCCTTTAGAAATTAGGCGAGAATTAGCTAGTGCTAAACTAGAGTACCTATGAAATTAGCACCAATCACTTTAAATACGATCTGCAAGACCCAAAACTTGCAGAATCATTGACGCTAGGTTACCCTAAAATCTAGGATCAATCTTATTACCCGTTTACTCTCGGGAGCATCTCGAAACTCCGTATCGGATCTGGACCGCACGTCGGAAGTCCGATTAACACGAACTTAAGGATCTAGGACCGCCTCACTGGGCTTGACAACCATCTCGGAAATCAGGTCCAGCCGATGTCCCACGGCCATTCGTTTGGATCCGGAGCGAGGGTGTGTGAAAAACACTATTCCCTTTTCAAAATAAATATCTGGAATAGTGATCTGGCACCTTTCGCTTACGCATTAGTATTAAGCAACCAGACCGTCAGAATCAGACCAAATTATACCCTCGGATCAGGAAAAATTTCAGGAACATTTACATGTGCTTGGAATTTCGGATCGTGGCCCACTGACCGTTGAACTGAAACTGGTCCGCCACGTGTGATCTGGGAATCCGATCGATTCGAAAATGTAATCCCACGTAAATCCATGTGTGGAGAGGTTAAGTCTGACGTTTGGCTCAAGGAGGGCCACCAGAACCTCTCTTTGAGCTGGAAAAGTGACGAAATACCTATATTAGCAGTAACCCTTGAACAGGAGTCTATTTCGGTGAGTTTTGAGACTATATAAGGACCTTAAACCCTCTCTCATGGCAGCCATACGAATTTGGGTTTTGAGAGAGGGAAAAGAGAGAGGAAGTGAGGGAGAAGTGGGAGAATCTCCCTGCCGTCGTTCCCTACCACCACACGGGCTGCACCATCCCTTTCTTGACGCTTTTCCGGCATTTCCGGCGTCGTTTCTAGGTAAGAAACCCTAACCCTAATCTGTTTTGGGGTTTAGACTGTTGTAGGTTGTGAAATAGCTAACCTATTTCGTTATCTAGGTTGCCAAACTGCCGAATACGGAAGCTTAGCAAACCTATCAACTCCGTTACGATTCTACGACAAAAGGTGAGGACTTTAAGTGTATAGGTTACGGTTTTCAACGCTTTCAATGTCAGATAATGATAGATTCATGATCTTCATGCAATTGCACATGTACAAGTGCTTTCTGTTTCCTGTTTCAATTAACGTTGTAGAATATGGAATTTCACATACTCTAGGTATACGTAGAAATACCGTATACGTATTTTTTTTTGAAAAAATATTTGACATGTTTATTTAATGTATGATTATATAATATATGGATAAAATACTAGTTTGGCGAAAGGAATCGCCGTAATACATGTTCACTTGTAAATGCTACGTATGTTGAAATTGTGTATTCTAGAAATACCGTATATGTGTAATTTTTGGAAATGCAATTGTCATGATTATTTGATGTATGATTATGCTATACATGGATAAAATACTCACTTGGCAAAAGGTTAGCCCTAACACGTATTTTGCTAACATATGTCATGTATGTTGTAATAGTGTATTCTAAGTGTTTGTGAAAATGACTGAATGAGTATAGAATTCTCATTCGTGCTTGCCATGACTAGTTGTCATGGATTCATGATTGATGTATTGGCGATACTCCTTTGACGAAGGGATTTGCCCTAAGTCACGCCATGGCCAATATACACTATATAGGATAAAATGTGTGGCCCAAGTGTTTGTGTAAATGGCGGAATGAATATGGAACTTGGATTCCTGCTTGCCATGACTATCCGTCGTGGGTGTACGCGTGTTATGATTGGGGCAACTCCCTAGTGAAAGGATTTGGCCTAATGCCTATGTGATCGACATATGTCATGTATGTTGATGTATGTTTGTTTAAGTGTTTCTTGAAATGTCTGAATGAGTAGTAGTTAGCAAATCATAATGTATAGGGGTGTTGAGATATGATTCTCAACCTCTTTTAACTATGTGTATGATCTCCTTGGATAGTTGTGTGATTAGGAATTGAACATGTACAAAGTCATGCTTGTGTTGTGATTCATAACATGCTCAACTGCTTTATGATTTTCACTATGTAATGCATATGTTTAAATTTATATTTACATTGTATGATCTGTCATGGGTGATGGGGGAGCGGAGCAACGAGTGCGTGCAACAGCCCTGGCAGCCCTAAACGGATAATACCAGACCTTGATTGTATGAGTTGGATCTTGATCCATTACTGCTTTATCTATCTGCAATTGATTGTGTTTGGGGCTATGATTATGGCCCAGGCAATTGGTAATGGGATTGAATTCGTGGCTGAGATTCATTTGCCACGTGGGATGTGTTCGACGAACTCGAGTCGTGCGTTGCCTGTCGGCAGTGGCTAGGCCACACGAAGTGTTTATGCACTTCATGTCGTGCAGCTCAACGGGCGATCGTGCTAGTCGAGCTCGTCAAGTAACCCGATCTGCCTTATGCATGTTCACCCTGTTTGGACGCTACTGCTTGAACCTAGGGTACCAAACTTACCAGTGAAACCCCTTTTAACCATGGTACCTTGATCCGCTAAGACGCATGAGCCGGGCATGGTGGTATGGGACACCGTGGTCGAGCTGTCGGCCTACGCTGGGGCCATGTGCCTCCCCGTAGTGACCATTGCGCAACCAAACTCGTGAGCCGAATATGGTGGTATGGGACACTGTATTCGAGTTGTCGATACTTACGGCGAGAGCCGAGTACGGTGAGACCTGTGCTCGTGCTGACGGGCGACGAGTCCTCCGTAGTATCTTCGAGTATACTCCAAGGGTCTGTGATTGACGACGAGTCTTTCACAGCAACTAGAGTATGAGTTGAGCCGAGTACGGTGAGACCTGTACTCGAGCTGACGGCTAGTGATTGAGCCGAGTACGGTGAGACCTGTACTCGAGCTGACGGCCAGCAATTGAGCCGCATACAGTGAGATCTGTATCCGCGCTGACGGGTGACGAGCCCTTTGCGATGCCTTCACTACGCTTCTCAAACTATAATATCGTATGAGATTAACTAGGATTGACGACCCTAGAATGGATCATGTTTGGGGAATGATACAAGGGAGGTACCTTAGTTTCCCAATATTGCTGTTTGAAATGGACTAATAATAACTTGGTAATCATGAGCATCATTGCACCGCATGTGCTTAGTAGATGTGGCGCACTGAGGGAGTTAAGCATTCGCGAACGTAAGATGATGTCGCTTGAGGGTGGTTTGGCAAGGGCATACAGCATCATGTCATTTCATTCTCGTACTTAATAAGAGTAGTTAGAATTGTTTGATTTGTACTGCTTTATCATTACTGCTTGATTGAATTGATAACATGTTAACCTATGTTTTATTGTTCCACTGAGTTGATCACTCACTCCCACGTTACGGGACGGTGTTTGCAACACCAACCAGATTTGTTGAGTTTCAGGTGTGGCGATGCTTGTGAAGCAGAGCCGGACTACTTCTGTGATGATAGGAGTTCTTCTATCTGTATCTCTCTAGCAGGTCAATGAAGACCTGATATTGTATTGACGGGGCTATGGTACATGGGATAGGAGGCATTACACTTCCTCACATTTGGTACATTTTAGAACTGTACTTGTAATTATTTAACCTGGTAATGTTATCACACTCTGGAGACTCATCACAGTTTATATATTTTATCTATCTACCACAGTCTTCCGCTTGCAAATTTAATTGTCTCTGGAGTATGATATGCTGTTTTGGCTTAATCTCACTCATGTTCAATGCACGAATGCGGTCAACATTCAATCATCATTCATTTTGTTGCATAAGTGATGTTCTGGAACTCGGGAGTTGAATTTATGCTCGACCCCCGATTTTCAGGGCGTTACACTTTGAGACCCGCTTCCATGAGAAATACTATCCCCTCACTTATCGCCACGAGAAGGAGAGTGAGTTCCTTCGCCTCCGACAGGGAGGGATGACAGTGGCAGAGTACGAGAACAAATTCACGGAGCTGGGCAGGTATGCTGCGTTGATATCGGCCGATGAACCGATGCGCATGCGGCAATTTTCTGAGGGTCTGCGACCCGAGATCCGCTCGAAGATGTGTTGCGCTAGCATACCCGGCTATGCTGAGCTAGTGAGCATGTCTATGCGAGCGGAGCAGGATGGGGACAGGAAGTCACGGGTGCGAGCACCTATGGCTCCTATGCCGCGACCAGACCTTCTGAGCAGACCATTCCTCGATAAGAGGCCGCATACAGATTCACCGCCTAGGCTTATGGCTTCACCGGCCCCGATTAGGTGACCAAATGTGTGGTGTACCTACTGCAAGAAGCCAAGCCACACTGAGCTGAATTGTTTCACCAGGATGAGGGACAGTGGGTTTTCATCTCCTTAGAGGATCAATCGCCAGCTTCCTCAGGCCATATCAGCACCACCTCTACGGTCGGCAACAGCACATCCATCCTTTCGACCACCTACCTATCGATTCAGGTTGCCTTAACGGCCTATGGCGCCACACCGAACCGTTCACAGCAGGCTCGGGTGCACTCACTTACAGCTGAGGCATCCGAGGCATCAGATGTAGCACCAGTGGCTTTCGAAGTCACTGTACAGATCCAAGGTACTCCAGTTTTCTTACTGGTGGACACTGGGTCCATTATCTCCATCATTTCATGCGTGGCAGTTAAGCGACTAGCGTTGGATACTACTCCTACGAAGGGAGTGAGAATCACTACCGCTATAGGGACCTTTTCAGATGTCGCCCAGATTTGTGAGGGTTGTTCAGTAGATTTAGGTAGTAGGACAGTGCTCGTTGACCTGATTGTCGCCCCACTATGGCACTATGACATTATCCTCGGTATGGATGAGCTCACTGAGATGTGGGCAGAGATAGATTGCGAGACCAGGGTCGTGACAGCCTACGAACCTGAGGGCGCGGTCTTTACTTTTCCAGTGCAGGTCAGTTAGCCCTGTCGTGTTGGTTGTTACGCTACCTTACTAGAGCATGTTGATGGGCCGATGTTAGGGAACATGCCAATGGTCCAGGAGTTTGAGGACGTGTTCAGGGCGATTCCTGGACTACCTCCTAGGCGCGAGATCGACTTTACTATCAACCTGGGGCCCGGTGCAACACCCATCTCGTTACCCACGTATCGCATGCCTCCATGCGAGATGGAGGAGTTGAAAAAATAGATTGATGATCTGCTAAATGCGGGATTCATACAACCCAGTGTGTCTCCTTGGGGAGCACCTGTGTTGTTCATGAAGAAGAAGGATGGTTCACTGCGACTATGTATTGATTATCGCAGGTTGAACCAGGTGACGGTGAAGAACAACTATCCGTTGCCCAGGATAGATAATCTGTTTGATCAGTTGAAGGGGGCACGATACTTCTCGAAGATAGATCTGCAGTAAGGGCATCACCAATTACGCGTCAAGGATGAGGACGTGCAGAAGACGACTTTCAGGACCAGTTTTGGACACTATGAGTTTCTCGTCATGTTGTTCGGCCTTACAAGCGCACCGGTCGTGTTCATGGACCTGATGAACAGGGTGTTTCCACCGTTTTTGTTCTGATTCATCATCGTGTTTATAGATGACATTCTGATATACTCTAAGAGTTGGGAAGAGCACGAGGAATACCTACGAGCAGTCTTGGGTACTCTTAAGAAGAACCAGTTGTTCGCACAGTAGAAGAAGTGTGACTTCTGGAAAGAAGAAGCCAAGTTCCTGGGAATGTGGTGTCTAATGAAGGGATAGCTGTGGACCTTACCAAGGTAGCCTCAGTTCAGGACTGGGAGCAGCCCGGTTCGGTCACGGAGGTGAGGAGTTTTCTTGGTCTGGCAGGGTACTACCGTCGATTTATTAGGGACTTCTCCAAGATTGCCAGATCGCTATCTCAGTTGACACGGAAATATCTGAAGTTCGCCTGGAATGAGAAGGTAGAAGCAGCTTTTCAAGAGTTGAAGGACAAGCTAACGTCCGCCCCTGTGCTAGTATTGCCAGAGCAAGGGGTTAAGTATACTATATACACCGACGTGTCTCGCGTTGGTCTGGGTTGTGTCCTTATGCAGAAGGACAGGGTGATTGCTTACGCCTCGAGACAGTTGAGAAAACACAAGGAGAACTACCCTACACACGGCCTAGAGTTGGCAGCCGTCATCTTTGCACTGAAGCTCTAGATACATTACCTCTACGGAGAGGAGTTCGAGCTCTTTTTGCTACCACAAGAGCCTCGGATACATATTCACTCAGCGGGAACTGAATATGAGGCAGCGGCGATGGATGGAAACTTTGAAGGACTTCAAGTTCGAGGTTTCCTACCATCAGGGCAAGGCTAACCTTGTGGCTGACGCGTTGAGCTGCAAGAAGACCGTAGAGTTTGCGCCTCCACTGATAGTGGTAGAATGGGGTATGGTAGAGTTTGTACGAGACTTCGAACAGAAGCTCACCATGGAGGAACCGTTCGAGAGTGTTGCGCAAGTTCGTGTGCGGCCACTTATTGATGATAGGATCATTGAGGCCCAGAAGGACGATGGACGATTGTCTGAGCTTCGAGAGCAGGCTAGTGATGATGAGGACGCTGAGTGAAGAGTTGGTACAGAAGGGGGCTTACGTTACCATGGCCGCCTATGCGTCCCAAATCTTCATGGCTTGAGACAGGAGGTCCACGAGGCTGCACATAGTTTGAAATTGGCGATGCATCCTGGCAGTACGAAGATGTATCGTGACATGAAAAGGTCGTACTAGTGGGACAACATGAAGGCCCACATAGCGGAGTATGTATTACTCCGTCTCACGTGCCAGCAGGTCAAGGCCGAACATCGCCGACCTCCTTGACTGCTTCAGCCCATGCCTATTGCAGAATGGAAATGGGACTTCATCTCTATGGATTTCATGTTAGGGCTACCAAAGATGAGGAAGGGACATGATTCCATTTGGGTGATTATGGACCGGTTAACGAAATTGGCCCATTTCCTCCCTATTAGAGTTTTGAACTCGGTGGACGACTTGGCCAGATTGTACATCAGGGAGATAGTGTGTCTGCATGGAGTTCCTATGGAGATCGTGTCGGACCGAGACACGCAATTCACATCTATCTTCTGGACTTATATCCAGGAAGCCATGGGTGAGAAATTGAAGTTTAGTACAGCGTTCCACCCACAGACTGATGGGCAGACGGAACGGGTAAACCAGATATTGGAAGATATGCTGCGAGCCTATGTGCTAGATTTCAAGGACAGTTAGGATGACTGTCTTCCTTATGCAAGTTCGCCTACAACAACAGCTTTCAGGCGAGTATTGGCAGGGCCCCCTACGAAGCACTGTATGGGCGCCCATGTAGAGCACCACATTGTTGGGCAGAGGTTGGCGAGAAGAGTCTGATTGGCTCAAAGTTAGTTCAGGCGACTTCAGAGAACATCAACATTATCAGGTGTCGGCTTCTGGCAGCACAAGGCAGACAGAAGAGCTACGCCGATACGAGGCGGCGACCGCTAGAGTTCGAGGTCGGGGACCACGTATTCCTAAAAGTTTCCCCGATGAAGGGATTGCTTCGGTTTGGTAAGAAGGGGAAGCTTACGCCGAGATTTATTGGGCCATTCCAGATACTGGACCAAGTCGGTGTGGTGGCCTATCATCTTGCTCTGCCCACACCACTCGTAGGCGTACACAACGTATTTCATGTATCCATGCTGAAGAAATACATTCCCGATCCTTCCCACATTATCAGATGGGAGTAGGTACAGTTAAGTGAGGATGTTACATATGTACTGCGACCGACGCGGATACTTGATAGGAAGGAGCAGGTACTGCGTAGAAGGGTTATCCCACTTGTGAAGGTACTGTGGATGCATCACACTGAAGAAGAGGCTACTTAGGAAACTGAAGCCGAGGTCCGTAAGAACTACCCTCAGATCTCGAGGAGTACAAAAAGGTACTAATTTCGAGGATAAAATTTTTCTTTAAGGGGGGTAGATTGTAACGTCTAGGAAAAATCCGTACAAAGACCCGAGTACCACCTTAGGCAGAAATCACCCAGGACCGAAACTTTTAGAAATTAGACAAGGATTAACTAAGTGTTAAACTATATTACCTATGAAATTAGCACTAATCTCTTTAAATACGAACTGCAAGAGCCAAAACTTACAGAATCATTGACGCTACAGTACCCAATAATCTAGAATCAAACTCAAAACACAGTTGCTCTCGGGAGCACCTTGAAACTCCGTATTGGACCTGGAACCCACGTCGAAAGTCCGATTACTGCGAAACTAAACCATTATGACCGCTTTGCTGGGCTTAACAACCATCTAGGAAATCAAATCCAGATAGTATCCAGAAACGCATAACTTGAGCTCGGAGTAAGGTGTGTGAGAAACGCGAATATCTTTAGGAAACATGCTTAGATTTAAGTGAATTGAGTCGTTCACTTGTAGGCCAAATATAGAGATTCAGTCCGTCAGAATCTGACCCAATTACACCCTCGGATTAGGGGAAATTTCCAACACTTGTCAGTGTACTTGTGGCCCTGATCGAATGTCGGTGACCGTTGAACTAAAATTGGTCCGCCACGGTCGATTTGTAAATCCGATTAGACTGAAAACTTAACTCAACCTATATCCAATACCAAGGAGCTTAAGTCCGACTGCATGTAGAAAAGGGGCCTCCAAAAGTGCTTCGTTGGATCGGAACAGCCCCCATTTGGCTATAACCTAAGTATACCATGGCTCTGGGGCCATTTCGGTCAGTTCTGAGCCTATATAAGGGCCTAAACCCACCCCTCTCTCATTCCATACGCATTCCTAACCCTAGAAGAGAAAAGAGAGAGAAAAGAGGAGGAAAGAGAGAAAAAGTAAGAGAGAGAGTTGGAGTTTGTTGTAGGGATTCACCCCTGCCGCTCCACATGCTTAACTATCACTTCCGTATCACTATTCCAGCGATTCCGACACCGTTCTTAGAAAAGGAAAACCTAATCCTAATCTATTTTAGGGTTTCCAATAGTGTAAGTGATGAAATAACTAATCTATTTCATACTATAGGTGGCCGTCATGCTATAGACAAAGATGTGGTGTTTAAACTGAGCTCGTTACGCGTCTACCGGCGAATTGTGCAGACTATAGACGTTTAGGTTATGGTTTTCAAGGCTGTCAATGTCTGTTAATGATTTATAACTGACTTGGTTGCCGTTTCATATGCTAGATACATCGTTTCCTTCGCTTTACAGATATATATATGAACTATGTTGAATATATTGTATTTCATGTGTTTGTTAAAATGTTTGAATGAGCATGGAATTTGGATTCGTGCTTGCCATGATTATCCGTCGTGGATATGAGATTGTTGTATATGCGACAACTCCTAGGTGAAAGGATTTGCCCAAATACATGTTAGGACCAACATACGTCATGTATGTTGATGTGTGTAGTCTAAGTGTTTGTAAAAATGTTCGAATGAATATGGAACTATGATTTATGCTTGCCATGATTGTTGGTTGTTATTGCATGATCGTTGTATGCATGACAACTCCTTCGTGATAGGATTTGCTACTATATGTGTTTTAGCTAATTTATTACATGTATGTAATAAGTGTAGTCTAAGTGTTTGATAAAATGCCTAAGTGAGAAAATGCTTAATGTAATGTGCTAAATGAAGGTGTTGAGATAGGATTCTCAATCCCCTTCTCTAGAGTTACAATTTCCTTCAAGCAATCTATTTTACTACTATGTGATTTGTGGATTAAATACTCATGTATGTTAACATGTATTCTATGTGTTCGTTGAAATGCTGACATGGGATCTATATTTAATTATATTGTTACATGCTGTCTTGGCTATTACATTTGAATGCTATTGATCTGGAGTGTGTTTGGGACTATGGTATAGTTTAGGCAATCGGTAACAGGTCCTGGTTTGGTGGCTAAAGTTGTTTTGCCACACAGGATGTGTTCGATGAATCTGAGCTGTACTTCGGTTGTCGACAGTGGTTAGGCCACACAGAGGGCATACGCACTTCATGTCAATCAATTCGATGTACGCTCGTATCAGTTGAGCTCGTCAAGTAACCCGATTGACCCGATGTATGTTCACCATGTATGGACGCTACTGCTTGAACCTAAGGTACTAAACTCACCAATGAAAACCCCGTTAACCCTGGTACCTCGATCCGCTAAGACTCTTGAGCCGGCCATGGTGGTATGGGACACCGTGGTCGAGCTGTCGGCCTACGTTGGGGCCACGAGCCTCCCCGTAGTGACCAGTGAGAAACACCGCCTCGTAAGCCGAATACGGTGGTATGAGACACTGTATTCGAGCTGTCGGCCTACATTGATAAGGTGACGAGCCCTTTGTAGTGACCTCGAGCATACTCTGAGCCTGGGTTGAGGCGACGAGCCTTTCCTTAGCAACTAGAGTATAAACTAGGCCTACACTGCATCGAGGTGACGAGCCCTTTGTAGTGACCTAAAACTGTAACATCGTATGAGATTTGCTAGGACTGACGACCGTAGAATGGATCATTGTTTGGGAAATGATATAAGGGAGGTACCTTAGTTTCCCAATCCTGCTGTATGAAAAGGACTAATAAGAACTTGGTAAGCACGCTCATGCACCGCATTGCATGTGTCGTTTGGCGTTGGGTAGAGCACTGAAGAAGTGAATGACATGCGTGATTGTGAGATGAAAATCGCAGAGGGAGTGCAGATGAGGGCATGCATCATTTATACATACCATTTTTGCATTAATCAGAGTACTTAGGGATGTGTGATTGTATTGCTTTATCATTACTGCTTGACTGAATTGATAACATGTTAACCTTTGCTTTATAGTTCTACTGAGTTGATCACTCATTCCCACGTTATGGGACGGTGCTGTACACACCAACTAGACCTGTCTTAGTTACAGGTGGTGGCGATGCCTACGAGGCGGAGCCGGACTTCGAGGATGACGATGAGGCATTCTCCTATATGCAGTTTTCAGGCAGGTTCATGTGAGTCGTGTCCTGATTGACAGAAATTTCTGGGATGTTGACTAGATGACATTACACCTTTTGTATATTTTGGAATTAAACATGTAATTATTTCACCTGGTAACATTATCACACTCTGGAGACTTACCACAGTTTTTATATTTTATATATCTATCACAGTCTTCCGCTTGCAATTTCACTTGTCTCTGAAGTATGATATGATGTTTTGGTATAATCCCATTCATGCTTCATGCACTAATACGGACAACAAGTAATCATCATTTTCTATGTTGTATAAGTGATGCATTGGAACTCGGGAGTTGGGCTCCTGCTCGACCCCTGATTTTCACGGCGTTACACTTTTCAAACTTTAAAACCTAGAAGTAACCATATCAACTACAAAAATCAGAATCATAATCATAATCCTTTAGCTGAGAAAATTGTTGATTTACTTAAGGAGCTCTTAAAATCTAACTCAATGGGTCGGTCTTATATCAACTACAATCATAAGAAGACCAACTATACTCCTAAACCCAAAACTGTAATGAAATGGGTTCCTAAGGTTACGTGCTTGGTTGCCCACATAGCTTTCAAAGCTTAAAGCCATTCAAAGTGGTACCTAGATAGTGGATGCTCTAGACACATGACTGGTGACAAAGGACTGTTCACCAATCTTAAAGGCATGACTGATGGTTCAGTCACATTTGGTGATGGTAGCAACTGCAGGATTATTGGCCAAGGTACGGTTCAACTTTTTAACCTCCCTTTATTTGAGAATGTTTTATATGTAGAAGGCTTAAAACACAACTTATTAAGCATTTCTCAAATATGCGATAAAAATCATAGTGTAAAATTCACTAACCTAGGGTACTAAATTTTAAATAAAAGCGGTTCTGTAATATTAACTGGTCACAGAACTTCTAAAAACTGCTATATTGTAAGTGATTCTAGCTCATCTAATCTATCGTGTTACATGGTCCATACCGATGAGACCTAGTTATGGCATAAATGCCTTAGACATGTACACTACAACAACTTGTATAGATTGAGCAAAAGACAGTTAGTAAGAGACTTACCCAAAATACAGAAAATTGATATAATATGTGGCAAATGCCAGATTGGCAAACAAACTAGGAGTTCTCACATAAAGGTGGACTCCAATGCCACATCTAAACCGCTCGAACTCCTCCATATGGATCTTGTTGGACCAACTAGAATGGAGAGTCGAGGTGGCAAGAAGTACATACTGGTAATTGTTGATGACTTTACCAGATATACTTGGGTAGTCTTCTTTAGAGACAAATCAAAAACTCTCGATGAAGTTAAAAGTGTACTTCGACATATCCAAACTGAAAAAGAGTCTCAAGTCTGTAAGATCCATAGTGATCATGGATCAGAATTTGAAAATAGTGATTTTGAGAAGTTTTGTAGTGATCAGGGAATATCACATGAATTCTCTTCGCCTAAAACACCACAACAAAATGGTATAGTAGAAAGAAAAATAGAGTGCTTCAAGAAATGGCAATGTAATGTTAAATAGTATGAAGCTCCCTAAAAATCTCTGGGCTGAAGCCGTAAATACTACATGTTATATAATTAACCGCGTCTATACTAGAAAATCAAATAGTAAAACGGCTTATGAAATGTGGTTTAATAAGAGGCCTACTGTCAAAATACTTTCGAGTTTTTGACAGCAAGTGCTATATTTTACGTGACCGAGAAAATCTGGGAAAGTTTGACACTAAAAGTGATGAAGGGATATTTTTAGGGTATGCTCTAAATAGTCGAGCATATCGGGTTCTTAATAAGAGGACCGGTGTAATTCAAGAATCTATTAATGTGGTTATAGACGATCAGTTGAATACACCTGTCTCAAGTTCAGATAATGATGAAGTACTTCTAATTGATAAACTAGATTCTTCATCAAGTTAAAATAACTCTGAACTGAGAACTGTTAAAGATCATCCAACTAATCAGATTCTTAGAAACCCTCTCACTGGTGTGCGTACTCGTAGACAACTAGAAGATATGTATAATTACATGTGTTTTACATCTCAGATAGAACCAACTAACGTAAAAGAAGCTCTTACTGACAAAAACTGGATCGTTGCGATGCAAGAAGAGCTTAATCAATTTGTAAGAAATTATGTTTGGTACTTGAAATGATGTTTGGTACTTAGTTCCTAGACCTAAAGATAAACACATTATCGAAACTAAATGGATTTTCAAAAATAAGTCTGATGAACTTGGTAATATTATTAGAAACAAGGCTAGACTGGTTGTACAAGGGTACACTCAAATTGAAGGTATCGATTATGATGAGACCTTTGCTCCAGTAGCTCGTCTTAAATCAATCAGACTATTTATATCCATTGCATGCTTTGGAAAGTTCAAAATATATTAAATGGATGTAAAGAGTGCCTTCTTGAATGGTGATTTGCATGAAGAAGTGTATAATGAACAACCAACGGGTTTTGAAGACCCTAAGAATACTGATCATGTCTATCGCCTAAAAAAGGAAGTCATAACTCTATAATGGGAAATGTTGATGTAACGACCTGTAAATTTCCGTACATTGGGTCGAGTACCAACTCGACCAGAAATCACGTAGGATTAAATCCTTTAGAAATTTAACAAAGTTAACTAAGTACTAAACTCGGTTAGCCATGAAATCCGTTGGGATCGCTTTAAATACGATCTGCAAGACCCAAAACTTGCAGAATTGGTGACTCTAGGTTACCCTAAAGTCTAGAGCCAAACTCATTACCCGTCTGCTCTCAGGAATGAAACGAAACTTCGTATTAGGTCTAGATCGTACATCGGGAGTCCGATTAACACGAAGCTAAGGAACTAGGACCGCCCCATTGGGCTTGACAATCATCTCAAAAATCAGATGATTCCGATGTCCCACGGCCATTTATTTCGATCCGGAGCGAGGGAGTGTGAAAAATACTATTCCCATCCAAATAAAAATATCAGGAATAGTGATCTGGCATCATTCGGTTGCGCATCAGTATTAAGCAACCTGACCGTCAGAATCAGACCAAATTACACCCTCGGATTAAGAAAAATTTCAGGAACATTTACATGTACTTGGAATTTCTGATCGTGGCCCACTGACCGTTGAACTGAAAGTGGTCCGCCACGTGCGATCTGGGAATCCGATCTAGTTGAAAACGTAATCCCACGTAGATCCATAGATGGTGAGCTTAAGTCTGACGTTTGGCTCAAGGAGGGCCACCAGAACCTCCCTTTTGAGCTGGAAAAGTGGCGAAATGCCTATATATGCAGCCACCCTTGAACCTGAGTCTATTTTAGAGATGTTTTTGGCTATAAAAGGGGCTTAGAACAGCCCCTCTCACAGCCATACGAATTTTGGAGAAAAACCCTAGAGAGAGAGAAAAGCTTGGAGTTTGTTGCTGATCTTCCTCCTACTGCTTTGGGTTGTCGCACGGCCTACACCGCTCCGTTCTAGGTGTTTTCCCGGCGGTATCCATCCCATTTGAAGGTAAGAAACCCTAACCCTAGGTCTGATTTAAGGTAGGATCGTTGTAGGTTATGAAAAAGCTAATTGATTCCGCTCTTTAGGTTAGGAAACTCCCGTATACGGAAGCTCTACTACCCTTGCTGATTTGTTGGAATTCCAAGGGCCAAGGTGAGGACTTTAAGTGTATAAGTTACGTTTTTCAACGCTTTCAATGTCAGATAATGATAGATTCATGATCTGCGTGTAAATGCACATGTACAAAGTGCTTTTTGTTTCCTGTTTCGATTAACGTTGTAGAATATGGAATTTCACATACTCTAGATATACGTAGAAATACCGTATACGTATTTTTTTTGGGAAAATGGTTGACATGTTTATTTAATGTATGATTATATAACATATGGATAAAATACTAGTTTGGCGAAAGGAATCGCCGAAATACATGTTCGTGTGTAAATGCCTAGTATGTTGAAATTGTGTATTCTAGAAATACCGCATATGTGTGGATTTTAGAAATACAATTGTAATGATTATTTGCTGTATGATTATGAGATACATGGGTAAAATACTCACGCGGCGTAGGGACAACCCTAACACGTATTTTGTTAACATACGTCATGTATGTTGAAATAGCGTATTCTAAGTATTTGTGTAAATGCTCGTGTGTGTAAATGTTCATGTACTAGTGCCTTAGAGAGGTGCTGATATAGGATTCCCGACTCCCTTAGAGACATGTAGGATTCCCATCATGCGGTGGTTCGCTAGAACCACTCACTTGTAATGTGTACGTAATTGTATCCCTATGTGGATAGTGCTTGACTACATGCTTTAGAACATGCTTTACAACATGCTTTACTCCATGTTTTACTTCATGCTTCATAACATGCCTGCTAACATGCTTGTATTGCTTGTTTATCATGCTTTACTCCACATGCTATTGATGAGAACTGTTTGAGTTTGGGACTGTCTATAGTCCAAACATTCGGTACCAGACTTGCGGTTGTGGCTGAGATTCATATCGCCACAAAGGATGTGTCTAGCGAACCCGAGTCGTACTTCGGTTGGCGATAGTGGTTAGCCACACGGAGTGTTTTTGCTCTCCATATCGCTCAACTTGTGGTGCGCTCGAACTAGTCAGGCTCGTCAAGTAAACCTAAGTGTATTTGTGTGTTCACCCTGTTTGGTCGCTACTGCTTGAACCTAGGGTACCAAACTTACTAGTGGCGATCCCGTTTAACCATGGTACCTCGATCCGCTAAGTCGCATGAGCCGGGCATGGTGGTATGGGACACCGTGGTCGAGCTGTCGGCCTACGCTGGGGCCTTGTGCCTCCCCGTAGTGACCATTGTGCAACCAACTCGTGAGTCGAATACAGTGGTATGGGACACTGTATTCGAGCTGTCGGTACTTCGGCGAGAGCCGAGTACGGTGAGATCTGTGCTTGTGTTGACGGGCGACGAGTCCTCCGTAGTATCATCGAGTGTACTCCAAGTGTCTGTGATTGGCGACGAGTCTTTCACAGCAACTAGAGTATGAGTTGAGCCGAGTACGGTGAGACCTGTACTCGAGCTAACGGCTAGTGATTGAGCCGAGTACGGTGAGACCTGTACTCGAGCTGACGGCCAGCAATTGACTCGCATA
Organism: Magnolia officinalis; assembly: GCA_021015155.1. Taxonomy (NCBI): domain Eukaryota; kingdom Viridiplantae; phylum Streptophyta; class Magnoliopsida; order Magnoliales; family Magnoliaceae; genus Magnolia; species Magnolia officinalis. The sequence goes on along the minus strand of JAJHSJ010000016.1, from coordinate 24,319,074 downwards.
CGGTGAGATCTGTATCCGCGCTGATGGGTGACGAGCCCTTTGCGATGCCTTCACTACGCTTCTCAAACTATAATATCGTATGAGAATAACTAGGATTGACGACCCTAGAATGGATCATGTTGGGAATGATACAAGGGAGGTACCTTAGTTTCCCAATACTGCTGGTTGAAATGGACTAATAAAAACTTGGTAATCATGAGTATCATCGCATCGCATGTGCTTTGTAGATGTGGCGCACTGAGGGAGATAGCATTCGCGAACGTAAGATGATGTCGCTTGAGGGTGGTTTGGCAAGGGCATACAGCATCATGTCATATCATTTTTGCACTTAACAAGAGTAGTTAGAAATGTTTGATTTGTACTGCTTTATCATTACTGCTTGATTGATTTGATAACATGTTAACTTATGCTTTATTGTTCCACTGAGTTAGCTACTCACTCCCACGTTACGGGACGGTGTTTGCAACACCCACCAGACTCTGTCGCAGGTGTAGATGGCGCCTTGGTTCAGGAGCCGGAGCCCGACTTTGATGCCGATCAGGAGGAGTTCTCCTTTATGCAGTATTCTGACGGCTTTGCTTAGGCCGGCTGCATCGTGGGATTTTCAGGGCCTCTCTCGAGGATTGTATTTTGATTTTTGACTTAGAAACGATACATGTATATTGGTACTCAGTTAGTACTCATACTCTGGAGTTCAGAAAATTTTGTTACTTTACCTACTTTGAATATAAAATTTCAGTCTTCCGCTTGCCTTTATACAATTGAACTGGAGTATGAATTACTGTTTTGGTATAATTTCATTCATGTTTATTGCGCTAACTCAGACAACATTTAACCAGCATTGTGTATGTTGCATAAGTGATGCGTTGGAATTCGGGAGTTGAGTTCATACTCGACCCCCGAATTTCAGGGCGTTACAGTTGATAAGACATTATTTGTAAAGAAACATAATGATCTCATTTTAATAGTGCAAATATCTGTTGATGATATAATTTATGGATTTACTTGTGCTAACATGACTATTGAGTTTGCAGATCTTATGAAATATAAGTTCGAAATGAGCATGGTTGGGGAATTGAATTATTTCTTAGGGTTGCAAGTTAAACAACAACCTTATGACTTCTTTATTCTCAAACCAAATATGCTTTGAACTTAGTTAAAAAGTTCAAATTTGAGAATGAGAAAATTTTCGATACTCCTATGAGTACGACCTTAAAACTCTCAAAGGACTCTACAGGTAAGAGAGTTGATCCTAAATTGTATCATAGTATGATAGGTAGTTCGCTGTATTTAACTGTGAGTCAACCTGATATTGCATTTAGCGTAGGGATTTACGCTAGATATCAATTTGACCCTAAAGAGTCACATTTAATTGCTGTTAAGCGGATTATGCGATATGTTGCAAGTTCAGCTAATCTGGGTGTAACGCCCTGAAAATCAGGGGTCGAGCAAAGCTCAGCTCCCGAGTTCCAACACATCACCTATGCAACACAGATAATGATGATTATGATGAGAGCATTGAAACATGAATGGGATTATACCAAAATAGCATATCATACTCTCGAGACAGTTAAATTGCAAGCGGAAGACTTTGATAGATATATAATATATATAAACTGTGGTGAGTCTCCAGAGTGTGATAACATTACCAGGTTAAATAATTACATGTGCAAGTCCAAAATATACAAAAATAAATGTAATGGCATCTAGTCAGCAACCCTGTAACCCCGTCGATCAAGACACGGCTCACATGAAGCCGCCAGAACACAGCATATACAAGAAGGCATCCTCGTCGTCGAAAAAGTCCGGCTCCGCCTCATAAGCATCGCCATCACCCGTAGCTACAACAGGGTCTGGTTGGTGTGTACAACACCGTCCCGTAACGTGGGAGTGAGTGATCAACTCAGTGGAACAATAAAGCATAGGTTAACATGTTATCAATTCAGTCAAGCAGTAATGATAAAGTAGTACAATCAATAATCCTAAGTACTCTTGTTAATGCAAGTATGAAATGTTGTCATGATGCATGCCCTCACCTATATACCCCCTCATGCGACACCATCTTACGTTCGTGGCATGCGTTCATCCCTCAGTGCTCCACATCTTCCAGGCACATGCAGTGTGATGATGAGCATAATTATCGAGTTGTTATTAGTCCTTTTCATACAGCAGTATTGGGAAACTAAGGTACCTCCCTTATATCATTCCCAAACAATGATCCATCCATTCTAGGGTCGTCAGTCCTAGATACTCTCATACGATGATGTGGTTCTAGGTCGCTGGAAAGGGCTGTCAGGGCTGTTACACGCACTCGTTGCACCACTCCCCCATCACCTTATTAATACCGGCCTAGTTTATACTCTATTTACTACGGGAAGGCTCGTCGCCTCTCCGCAGATTCAGAGTATGCTCGAGGTCACTACACCAGGTATGGTCAGGGCTGCCAGGGCTATTACACAGAATCGTTACACCACTCCCCCATCACCCATCAAAGCAGTGTAGGCCGACAGCTCGAATATAGTGTCCCATACCACCGTATTTGGCTCACGAGTCTGGTTGCTCACTGGTCATTATGGGGAGGCTTGTGGCCCCAGCGTAGGCCGTCAGCTCGACCACGGTGTCCCATACCACCATGCTCGGCTCATGAGTCTTAGCGGATAGTGGTACCATGGTTAACGGGGTTCCACTGATAAGTTTGGTACCCTAGGTTCAAGCAAAGGCGTCCAAACATGGTGAACATACATAAGATGGATCGGGTTACTTGGCGGGCTCGACTAACTCGAGCGCACTATCAATTGAACGACATGAAGTGCATAAACACTTCGCGTGGCCTAACCACTGCCGCCAACCGAAGTACGACTCGGGTTCGTCAGACACACCCTACGTGGCGAATGAATCTCAGCCACGAATTCCATTCTACTACCGGTTGCCTGGACTAACTCATAGTCTCAACTTCATTTCATTTCAACAGGTAAGCATATGGGACAGTCAAAGCAGTAACAAATCAAGATTCCAAATCATAACAATCAAAGGTCCAACATCGTCCACTTAGGGCTGCCAGGGCTGTTGCACGGAATCGTTACACCACTCCCCCATCACCCCTCACGGCTTTTATGTAATACAACTTAAGCATGTGAAGTAGTCAGAGCAGAATTAAATAAACAAGTAATTCAAACATATTAACAAGCATGTTATAAAACACAATGCAAACAGAAAATCCAAACACATACGTTTCATAAACCAGTAAGTGATTAAACTAAACAACTTACATGAAGGAAATCATACACATCACTAAGGTAGTTGAGAATCCTATCTCAACACCTACTCAAGGCACTACTAGATTAAGTACATATCTATACAAGTATTTTCACAAACACTTAGACTACACATTCCAACATACCTATAATATACTAGTTAAAACACAAGTCGTAGCGAATCCTTTCACAAAGGATTACCACATGAACCACGATCATGCATTCATGACCAATAGTCATGGCAAGCATAAATCATAGTTCCATATTCATTCGAACATTTCTGCAAACACTTAGGCTACAACTATCACATACACGACGTATGTTAATGTAACAGGTGTTAGGCTAATCCGTTCACCCAGAAGTTGATACACATGTATCTAGCATACCTAGACAACCATTAATCATGGCAAGCACAAATTCGTATTTCATACGTATACGGTATTTTCTACAAATACGAGGAATACAGTATATTCAACATAGTTGACGTATAACCGAAAAATGAAACAAACAACACTTTGTACATGTGCAATTGCATGCAGATCATGAATCTATGATTATCTGACATTGAAAGCGTTGAAAACCACAACCTATACGTCTAAAGTTGCACCTTATGCCATAGAATCGTAACGAAGTCGATAGAATCTCTACGCTTTCGTCAATGTCGATATGACAACCTAAATCACGAGTTACGTTAGCTATTTCGCTACTTGAATCAATCCAAACCCTAAAACAGGTAAGGGTTAGGATTTTCTTACTTAGAAACGAAGCTAGAATCGCCAGGAAAGTGATTAGAATGGGATGGTTAAGCTTGTATAGCGTCAGGGTAGAATGGCAGGGAGATGCTCCCACTTCTCTCACACTTTCTCTCTTTTCTCTCTTCTCTCTCCTAGGGTTTCTCTCAAATTCATATGGGCTGAATGAGAAAGGGTTTAAGGTCCTTATATAGGCTAGGAACTCTCCAAAAGACTCAGGAACAAGGTATACTTAGGTTATGTCCAAAGCGGGTCCATTTCGATCCAACGGAGCACTTCTGGCGGCCCCTTTTCTATGTGCAGTCGGACTTAAGCTCACTAACACTGGATCTAGGTTTAGTTAAGTTTTTGTTCCGGTCGGATTCCCAGATCACGCGTGGCAGATCAGTTTCCATTCAACGGTCAGTGAAACTTGATCAGAGATTTCAAGTACACTGACACGTAGGGGCAAATATCCCTGATCCGAGGGTGTAATCTGGTCAGATTTTGACGGTCTGGTTGCTTAAAAATTGTCCGTAAGTGACACGTTCCAAATTACTTAAATTTGTATTTTATTTTTAATTAATTTCACATTTGTCACACTTTTCACTCCGAGCTCAAGCGAATAGCACTGGGACACTATCTGGATTTAATTTCCGAGATGGTTGTCAAGCTCAGCAAGGCGGTCTTAATTCTATAACTTCGTATTATTCAGACTTCCGACATGCGGTCCAGATCTGATACGGAGTTTCGTGATGCTCCCGAGAGCAGTCGGGTAATGAGATTAATCCTAATTTTAAGGTAACCTAGAGTCAATGATTCTACAAGTTTTGGGTCTTGCAGATCGTATTTAAAGTGATTAGTGTTAATTTCACAGGCACTCTAGTTTAACACTAGCTAATTCTTGCCTAATTTCTAAAGGATTTAGTCTTGTATGATTTCTTTCTGAGGTGGTACCTGGGCCTTTGTAGTTTGTATATAAAGTGATCCAAGTTATTAATACTTGACTAAAACATGCCCTAATTACAACAGAAGAAGGTCCTAGGGCAGGAGAGGCTGATGTTCCAAATAACTTATTTGTTTTGTGAGATTCCATAAGGGTAATGGTTAAAAGCCCATTTTATTTATGTATTTACTATTTACAGTAATGTTTAGTTTAAGTATTGTTCTTCATCACCTAAACTATAAGATAGTGTTTAATGTGAAAGTACTTAGAAAAATTGAAAGAACAAGGTGGTGAAAGGTGAGATTTGTGAAGGAAATGGGTTCAAAAGAGATTTTAGACGTTGGGATTGAGTTCTGATAAGTTAATAAGGTGTTAGGAGCGACCCATTGCCTAAGGACGTCTAATTCCAGGTTGGCAAAAATCCGGGATGTTACAATCTACCCCCCTTAAAAATAATTTCATCCCCGAAATTGGCTAAAGGTAATAAGTAAGAATTCTATTATTTCATTTGCCTAAGACTTATTGATTTCAAGTTCATATGCGCGGTAGGGTGTATATTGTGCATGCTAGTCTAGTACATTTTAGGCTACCCCTCTTAAAACTTATCCTTTATCTCTTGCTTATACCCTGGTGGTTTGCTACAAGTTATTTCTTTATCTATTTGGAGTCTTGACGACGATTCCCCAACTATTTAGAGTACGATAGCTGTTTTCAATGTTCGACCAACACGGAGAGACGGTTATAGTGGGCCGATACATTGATCATCTACCTGGCCATGGTAGAAAGCTCATCGTATCCCTTCCTAGTCCTGGTGGCTCCTGGTCTTCTGCTCGGCCAAGCAGTGAGTCCATTGGTAGTCGCCCAGGATTGAGAATTGGGTCAAGCCGCGAATACTTCGCAGTTGTATTTGTCAGTAACTCCGTAGTCCGATCACTCTAAAAAAAAACTTAGGGAATGCCCATCACTGAAAGGTTCAAATGTCTTATTTCTCGAGTTGCCCTTTAGGTCTTGGTCTAAGAGAGTCCTTGTAACGCCCTGAAAATTGGGGGTCGAGTATAAACTCAACTCCCGAGTTCCAGAACATCACTTATGCAACAAAATGAATGATGATTGAATGTTGACTGTATTCGTGCATTGAACATGAGTGAGATTAAGCCAAAACAGCATATCATACTCCAGAGACAGTTAAATTTGCAAGCGGAAGACTGTGATAGATAGATAAAATATATAAACTATGATGAGTCTCCAGAGTGTGATAACATTACCAGGTTAAATAATTACAAATACAGTTCTAAAATATACCAAATGTGAGGAAGTGTAATGTCTCCTATCCCAAGTACCATAGCCCCGTCAATACAATATCAGGTCTTCATTGACCTGCCAGAGAGATACAGAAAGGAGAACTCCTCCTATAATCATAGAAGTAGTCCGGCTCTGCTTCACAAGCATCGCCATCACCTAAAACTCAACAAATCTGGTTGGTGTGTACAACACCGTCCCGTAACGTGGGAGTGAGTGATCAACTCAGTGGAACAGTAAAGCATAGGTTAACATGTTATCAACTCAGTCAAGCAGTAATGATAAAGCAGTACAATCAAACAATTCTAACTACTCTTATTTAATGCAAGTATGAAATGACATGATGTATGCCCTTGCCAAACCACCCTCATGCGACATCATCTTACGTTCACGAATGCGTCCATCCCTCAGTGCTCCACATCTACCAAGCACATGCAGTGCGATGATGAGCATGATTACCGAGTAATTATTAGTTCATTTCAAACAGTAGTATTGGGAAACTAAGGTACCTCCCTTGTATCATTCCCAAACATGATCCATTCTAGGGTCGTCAATCCTAGTTAATCTTATACGGTATTATGGTTCTAGAGGCATCGCGAAGGCATCGCAAAGGGCTCGTCACCCGTCAGCACGGATACAGATCTCACCATATGCGGCTCAATTGCTGACCGTCAGCTCAAGTACAGGTCTCACCGTATTCGGCTCAATCGCTGGCCGTCAGCTCGAATACAGGTCTCACCGTACTCGGCTCAACTCATACTCTAGTTGCTGTGAAGGGCTCGTCGCCAATCACAGACCTTGGAGTATACTCGAAGACACTACAGAGGACTCGTCGCCCGTCAGCACGAGTACAGGTCTCACCATACACGGCTCTCGCCGTAAGTGTCGACGGCTCGAATACAGTGTCCCATACCACCATATTCGGCTCACGAGTTTGGTTGCTCAATGGTCACTACGGGGAGGCACGTGGCCCCAGCATAGGCCGACAGCTCGACCACAGTGTCCCATACCACCAAGCCCGGCTCATGAGTCTTAGCGGATCGAGGTACCATGGTTAAAAGGGATTTCACTGGTAAGTTTGGTACCCTAGGTTCAAGCAGTAGCGTCCAAATACTGTGAACATACATAAGACAGATCGGGTTACTTGACGAGCTCGGCTAGCTCGAGCGCACAACAAGTTGAACGACATGAAGTGCATAAGCATTTCGCGTGGCCAACCACTATCGTGAACCGAAGTACGACTCGAGTTCGTCGAACACATCTCACGTGGCAAATGAATCACAGCCACGAATGCAATTCTGGTACCGATTGTCTGGACTATAATCATAGCCCCAAACACAATCAAGTGCAGATAGATAAAGCAGTAGTGGATCAAGATTCAACTCATACAATCAAGGTCTGGTATTATCCGTTTAGGGCTGCCAGGGCTGTTGCATGCACTCGTTGCTCCACTCCCCCATCACCCATGACGGATCATACAACATAAATATAAATTTAAACATATGCATTACATAGTTAAATCATAAAGCAGTTGAGCATGTTATGAAGCACAACACAAGCATGAGTTTGTACATGTTCAATTCATAATCACACAACTATCCAAGGAGATCATACACATAGTTAAAAGAGGTTGAGAATCCATATCTCAACACCCTTATACATTACAATTTGCTAACTACTACTCATTCAGACATTTCAAGAAACATTTAAACAAACATACATCAACATACATGACATATGTCGATTACATAGGCATTAGGCCAAATCCTTTCACTAGGGAGTTGCCCCAATCATAACACGCGTACACCCACGACGGATAGTCATGGCAAGCAGGAATCTAAGTTCCATGTTCATTCAGTCATTTCCACAAACACTTGGGCCACACATTTTAGAATATATAGTGTATATTGGCCGTGGCGTGATTTAGGGCAAATCCTTTCGTCAAAGGGGTATCGCCAATACAACAATCATGAATCCATGACAATTAGTCATGGCAACCACGAATGAGAATTCTATACTCATTCAGTCATCTTCACAAACACTTAGAATACACTATTACAACATACATGGTGTATGTTAGCAAAACATGTATTAGGGCTATCCTTTAGCCTAGCGAATATTTTATCCATGTATAATATATTACTACAACAAATAATCATGATAAATACATCTCCAAAATTTATACATATACAGTATTTTCTAGAATACGCAATTTCAACATACATAGTGTATATAAGTAAAACATGTATTTAGGCGAATCCTTTTGCCAAATAAGTATTTTATCCATATATCGTATATCCATATAACAAATAAACATGTCAAACACATTTCCAAAAAATATACGTATACCGTACTTTCTACAAATACCTAGAGTATGTAGAATTCTATATTTTTCATCTTTAATTGAAACGGAAAACAGACAGCACTTTGTACATGTGCAATTGCATGCAGATCATGAATCTATCATTATCTGACATTGAAAGCGTTGAAAACCATAACCTATACATCTAAAGTCCGCACCTTTTGTCGTAGAATTGTAACGGAGTCGATAGGTTTGCTAAGCTTCCGTATTCGGCAGTTTGGTAACCTATAGAACGAAATAGGTTAGCTATTTCATAACCTACAACCACCCAAGCCCCAAATCAGATTAGGGTTAGGGCTTCTTACCTAGAAATGACGCCGGAAACGCCGGAAAAGTGATGAGAATCAGGTGGTGGAGCTCGTACAACGGCAAGGAAGAGTGGCAGGGAGATTCTCCCACTGCTCCCACACTTTCTCTCTCTTTTCTCTCTCTTTTCTCTCTCTCAATCTCAAATTCGTATGGCTGCCATGAGAGAGGGTTTAAAGTCCTTATATAGCCTAAAAATTCACCGAAATAGACTTATGTTCAAGGTATACATACATTATAAACAAATCGGCATTGTTTCAGCTCAAAAGAGGGTTTCTGGCGGGCCAAAGGTCAGACTTAAGCTCACTAACGCTAAATCTATGTTCTATTAAGTTTTCGTTTCAGTGGAATTTCCAAATCACGCGTGGCGGACCAGTTTCAGTTCAACGGTCAGCGGATCTCGATCGGAGATTCCGAGTACATGTAAATGTGTATGAAATTTCTCCTGATCCGAGGGTGTAATTTGGTATGATTCTGATGGTCTGGTTGCTTAATACTGATCCGCAAGCGAGTGATGCCAGATTACTATTCAAGATATTTTATTTTGAATTAATTTCACATTTCTCACACTCTTCACTCTGAGCTCAAGCGAATAGCGCTGGACACTATCTGGATTTGATTTCCGAGATGGTTGTCAAGCCCAGCGAGGCGGTCCTAGTTCCTTAACTTCGTGTTAATCAGACTTCCGACGTGCGGTCCAGATCCGATACGGAGTTTCGAGATGCATACGAGAGCAATCGGGTAATGAGATTGATCCTAAGTTTTAGGGTAACCTAGCGTCAATGATTCTACAAGTTTTGGGTCTTGCAGATCGTATTTAAAGCGATTGGTGCTAATTTCACAGGCACTCTAGTTTAGCACTAGCTAATTCTCGCCTAATTTCTAAAGGATTTAGTCCTATATGATTTCTGTCTGAGGTGGTACCTGGGCCTTTGTAGTTTGTATATAAAGTGATCCAAGTTATACTACTTAGCTAGTTTAAGATAGTGTCTATGGTAAAAGTACTTAGAAAATTTAAGGAGCAAGGTGGTGAAGGGTGGGATTTGTGAAGGAAATGGGTTAAGGAGCGATTTTAGATTGTGGGATTCAGTTCTGACAGTGAATTAGCAAGCGGAAGACTGTGATAGATATATAAAATATATAAAAACTGTGGTGAGTCTCTAGAGTGTGATAACATTACCAGGTTAATAAAATTCAAGTACATTTCTAAAATATACCAAATGTGTAAGTGTAATGTCTTCTATTCCAAGTACCATAGCCCCGTCAATACAATACCAGGTCTTCATAGACCTGTCAGAGAGCTACATGTAGGAGAGCTCCACCTCAACATCATAGTAGTCCGGCTTTGCTTCATAAGCATCGCCATCACCTAAAACTCAACAAGTCTGGTTGGTGTGTACAACACCGTCCCGTAACGTGAGAGTGAGTAGCTAACTCAGTGGAACAATAAAGCATAGGTTAACATGTTATCGACTCAGTCAAGCAGTAATGATAAAGCAATAAAATCAAACATTCCTAACTACTCTTATTAATGCAAGTATGAATGTAATCATGATGGATGCCCTCATTGACATACTCCCTCATGCGACACCCTCTTCGTTCGCGGCATGCTTTCATCCCTCAGTGCTCCACATCTTCCAGGCACATGCAATGCATGATGAGCACGATTACCGAGTTGTTATCAGTCCATTTCAAACAACAGGATTGGGAAACTAAGATACCTCCCTTGTATCATTCCCAAGCATGAACCATTCTAGGGTCGTCAGTCCTAGACAATCCCATACGATGGTGTGTTTCTAGGTCGCTGCAAGGGCTGTCAGGGCTGTTACACGGAATCGTTGCACCACTCCCCCATCACCTAATCAATACAGGCCTAGTTTATACTCTGTTACTACGGGAAGGCTCATCACTTCACCGTAGATTCAGAGTATGCTCGAGGTCACTACAAAGGGCTGTCAGTGCTGTTACACTGAATCGTTGCACCACTCCTCCATCACCTTATCAATGTAGGTCGACAGCACGAATATAGTGTCCCATACCACCATAATCGGCTCACGAGTCTGGTTGCTCACTGGTCACTACGGGGAGGCACGTGGCCCTAGCGTAGGCCGACAGCTCGACCAAGGTATCCCATACCACCATGCCCGGCTCATGAGTCTTAGCGGATCGAGGTACCATGGTTAACGGGATTCCACTGGTAAGTTTGGAACCCTAGGTTCAAGCAGTAGTGACCAAACATGGTGAACATACATTAGACAGATCGGGTCACTTGACAAGCTCGGCTAGCTCTAGCGCACAATAAGTTGAACGATATGAGGCGCATAAGCACTTCGCGTGGCCAACCACTATCGCCAACCGAAGTACGACTCGGGTTTGTCGAACACATCTCACGTGGCAAATGAATCACAGACACGAATTCAATTCTGGTACCGATTGTCTGGACTATATTCATAGCCCCAAACACAATCAATTGCAGATAGATAAAGCAGTAGTGGATCAAGATTCAACTCATACAATTAAGGTCTGCTATTATCCATTTAGGGCTGCCAGAGCTGTTGCAAGCATTCGTTGCTCCACTCCCCCATCACCCATGACGGATCATACAACATAAACATGAATTTAAACATATGCATTACATAGATAAAATCATACAATCAATTGAGCATGATATGAAGTACAACATAAGCATGAGTTTGTACATATTCAATTTCTAATCACACAAATATCTAAAGAAATCATACACATAGTTAAAGGAGTTCAGAATCATATCTCAACACCCTTAAACATTACAATTTACTAACTACTACTCATTCAGACATTTCAATAAACACTTTAAAATACATGTATCAACATACATGACATATGTTGATCACATAGGTATAAGGCCAAATCCTTTCACTAGGGAGTTACCCCAATCATAACACGCATACACCCACGACGGATAGTCCTGGCAAGCAGGAATCCAAGTTCTATATTCATTCAGTCATTTCCACAAACACTTGGGCCACACATCTTAACATATATAGTGTGTTTTGGCCGTGGCGTGATTTAGGGCAAATCCTTTCGTCAAAGGGGTATCACCAATACACAAATCATAAATCCATGACAATTAGTCATGGCGAGCATGAATGACAATTCTATACTCATTCGGTCATTTTCACAAACACTTAGAATACACTATTACAACATACATGGTGTATGTTAGCAAAACATGTATTAGGGCTATCCTTTCGCCAAGCAAGTAGTTTACGCATATATAATATATTTAACAACAAATAATCATGGCAACCACATCTCTAAAATATATATGTATACGGTACTTTCTACAATACAGTATTTCTACATACATAGTGTATATTAGTAAAACATGTATTTGGGCGAATCCTTTCGCTAAATAAGTATTTTATCCATACATCGTATATTCATACAACAAATAATCATGTCAAACACATTTCCAAAATTTATACGTATACTGTACTTTCTACAAATACCTAGAGAATGTAGAATTCCATATTTTTCATCTTTAATCGAAACAAAAAACAACAGCACTTTGTACATGTGCAATTGCATGCAATCATGAATCTATCATTATCTGACATTGAAAGCATTGAAAACCATAACCTATACACCTAAAGTCCGCACCTTTTGTCGTAGAATCGTAATGAATCAGCTAGGTTTGCTAAGCGTTCATATACGGTAGTTTGGTAACCTATAAAACGAAATAGGTTAGCTATTTCATAAACTACAACTATCAAAACCCCAAAACAGATTAGGGTTAGGGTTTCTTACTTAGAAATGACGTTGGAATCGCCGGAAAAGTGATGAGAACGGAGCGGTGGAGCTCGTGGAGCGGCAGGGAAGAGTGGCAGGGAGATTCTCCCACTGCTCCCACACTTTCTCTCTCTTTTCTCTCTTCTCTCTCTAGGGTTTCTCTCAAATTCGTATGGCTGCCATGAGAGAGGGTTTAAGGTCCTTATATAGTATAAAAACTAACCGAAATAGACTCCAGGTCAAAGTATACTTAGGTTATAACCAAAGTGAGCTGGTTTCAGCTCAACGGAGGACTTCTGGCGGGCCTCCTTGAGCCAAAGGTTGGACTTAAGCTCACCGACACCGGATCTACATACTATTAAGTTTTCGTTTCGGTCGGGATTCCAGATCACGCGTGGCGGACCAGTGTCAGTTCAACGGTCAGCGGATCTCGATCGGAGATTCCGAGTACATCTAAATGTGTATGAAATTTCTCCTGATCCGAGGGTGTAATTTGGTCTGATTCTGACGGTTTGGTTACTTAAAACTGATCCGTAAGCAACACGTGCCAGATTACTATTCAACATATTTTATTTTGAATTAATTTCACATTTCTCACACTCTTCACTCCGAGCTCAAGCGAAAAGTGCTGGGACACTATCTGAATTTGATTTCCGAGATGGTTGTCAAGCCCAGCAAGGCGGTCCTAGTTCCTTAACTTCGTGTTAATCGGACTTCTGACGTGCGGTCTAGATCCAATACGGAGTTTCGAGATGCTCCCGAGAGCAGCCGGGTAATGAGACTGATCCTAGATTTTAGGATAACCTAGCGTCAATGATTCTACAAGTTTTGGGTCTTGCAGATCGTATTTAAAGTGATTGGTGCTAATTTCACAGGCACTCTAGTTTAACACTAGCTAAATCTCGCCTAATTTCTAAAGGATTTAGTCCTGAGTGATTTCGGTCTGAGGTGGTACTTAGACCTTTGTAGCAATGTTTAGTTTAAGTATTGTTCTTCATCACCTAAACTTTAAGGTAGTGTCTAATGTGAAAGTACTTAGAAGGATTTAAGGAACAAGGTAATAAAAGGTGAGATTTGTGAAGAAAATGGTTTGAAAAGGGATTGGAGGCTTTAATTGAGTGTTTGAGAAGTTAAACCTGTGTTAGGTTTGACCCATCGCCTAAGGACGTCTAATTCCAGGTTGGAAAAAATTCGGGCTGTTACAATCTACCCCCCTTAAAACAAAATTTCGTCCCCGAAATTGGCTAAGGGTAATAAGGAAAGATTTCTATTATTTCATTTGCCTAAGTTTTATTGATTTCGAGTTGCTACGTGTGGTAGGGTATATACTAGTATGATTCATTTTAGTCTACCCCCCTTAAAACTTATTTCTTTATCCATTTCTCATACCCTGATGGTTTGCTACAATTTATTTCTTTACCTATTTGGAGTCTTGACGATAATTCCCACCTATTTAGAGTAAGATAGTTGTTTTCATTGTTTGACCAGCACGGAGAGACGATTGTAGTGGGCTTGATCCCGATACATTAATCATCTACCTTGCCAGGGTAGAAGGCTCATTGTATCCCTTCCTAATCCTGATGGATCCTGGTCTTCTGCTCGGCTAAGCAGTGAGTCCATTGGCAGTCGCCCAGGATTGAGAATTGGGTCAAGCCGCGAATGCTTCGCAGTTGTATATTTCAGTAACTCCGTAGTCCGATCAGTCTCTAAAACTAGGGAATGTCCATCATTGAAAGGCTCAAATTGTTTATTCTAAGGTTGCCCTTTAGGTCTTAGTCTAAGAGAGTCCTCGATATTATCTATGTCCAAGGAAAGGGTGAATCAAATCTTACTAGATCATCCTAAAACATTTTCATAATAGAACTTGCTAGGGCTTCTATAATGTGCGTATGTTAACGAGCACCGTTTCGATCCTGGGCCAGTGGAGTAGGGTCCACCACCCTTTCGCTGTGCCACCCAGATCAAAGAGATGCAATAGGTGACCTAACTAGATTGGGCTCATAATGTTCTACCCCCCTTAAAACTTTATTTTTTTTCCCTCAAGGCTCAAGGGCTATGTCCTGATCCGTATGTCGGAACAAGGTGTAATTTATAACCTATCCTTGACATAAAATGGGAAATACATTGGTCTGCCTTTCATCGACGATGTGTACTATGGCATTGATACCTATGGTCATAGAAAGGAGCTAAAGATGATGGGTATTGTGGTTGATTCGGGGTCAGGTGTGAGTTTGTGGCAGGATGCCTAATTCTACCAAGGAATTTTGTCACGGTCCAGACTTATCCTATTTAATCATGTCTGGCTTAATAGGCAGGTTATCTTTCTAAGTCCATATACACAATATGTATGCCGACATGGCATGTAATTTGGGGCCAAATTCCTAACTGTTTGTTGCCCATTTGGGCAATTTCTTAGGCCTAAAAGACAAAGTCGCTATCGGCTATATACTCATAATACTTTTCAAAGATGAAGTTATAAACTTTTGGTTGTAATTGGTCGAGCCAACACGGAAGGAAAGTTGTATAGTGGTTCAGAATCGGATACATGGACCTTTTGCCTCACGAAGACAAAAAAATGCCGTATCAGTTCTGAATCCTAGTTGATCCTGACTCTCTGCTTGATCAGAGCATAGAGTTCATTGGTAACTACCAGGATTGAGAATTCAATTCAAACCGCGAATACCTCGCTAATATATATCATTTCTCTACTCCGTGTTCCCGGTTGTAATAAGTCCTCGAGAAGGCAATTCTAAGGGATGCATTGATTTGATCTAACATTAAATCCAAAGGATATATAAGTTTCCTCTAAGCGTGACTAGTTCTACGTTAAAGAACTTTCCTAGGAGTTATCAAAGAAGCCTATGAGTATTAAGGGGATTCAACGAAAGAACGGGGTCTCGCTCCAACCTAATCAAGCCAACAAACGAAATTTATTTTTTTTTCAATTATCTTAGCATAATGAATCTTTTACATTCTTTAGTGCCTAGTCGCAATGTATGAGTAGCGTAATCCCCTAGTTGTAATCCAAAGTCTATGCTTCTACACTAGATGATTTCACATCATTTCTAATACAGGAAGGGTTTTATCACTTAGGGTCGAAGTTGTCTATTTGGAACTGAGTTGTCTGTACTTGACGCTCGAGCATTCCACATGTGCTCATCCCAACTAAGAGGGTCCTAAGGTTCACATTATAAATTTGTTGGATTTCCTACACTTTTAGGTCTGTCGAAGCTCTGCTCTAGGTCCAAACTCTATGGGCCTATTTGTCAAACAACCATTTACTCTAAAAGCTTAAGCTATCAGAGTGTGGTGGGTTAATGTATATCAAGGGACTTTATCATTTCAACACTATTTGGCCAGTGGTCTTAAGTTGTATTAAATGGGACTGCATTACTAATCCTACCTCGGGATTGGGAGTGGCATGGTTGGTAGGAGGGTGGGTGGGATAAAAATAAATTTTATAGGCTTTGGAAAATGAGCCTGGTGTTGGTAAAGTGTGAGATGGGATTTCCAAATCCCAGGAATCGGAATTTCTGAGTGTAAGAGAAAAACCCGGGACATACTTTTTATTGCATACATTCCAAACATGGCATTGGAAAACATGGGATACACCCAACCTAGGAACCAGATCTTACACATACAGTTATTATTACTTTTACAATTCTATCCACCTTGCTCACCTAATGCAGTTGGTCGAACGGGCCCTAAAGGGAGAAAAGGGGCTGGAGTTTTAGTTCTCCACAGATTTGGTTCTCATCAGGGGTTGTAGAGGCCCAACTGACAAGGAGTAAAGAAAGGAAAATGAAGAAAATGGATGGGTTAGAGGGCTTGCCCGATTTTAAGCTTCAAGTGAGGGGGTGTGGGAGTCCAAATGAGAGAAAATGAAGAGGGGAGGGCGTAGGTACTGCTGTGAACGGTGGATATGGATGGGTGATGACCGAAAATGATGGATTGAGTGATTGGAGTGGAGGTTTGGGAGAGAAAATAGTACTTTTGCAAGAAAGGGAGAGCTTGGAGGTGGAATTTGTGAAGGAGGTACTAGTTTGGGGGGGTTTTAGTCGTAGTTTGTTTCTGATTTCTTTCCCATTACTTGGTATCCCTATTTAAAGGGTTGTGAACTCATTGTTAGTCATTCATTAATCAATTTCGAATTTATTAGAATTTATTTCTATTTTCTGCTTTTCTTTCCTCGTGGATTCAAGAAGTCTCTGTGAGAAGTCCAGAGAAGCTCCGAGGATTCGGAGTAGTTATCATCATCGCGCTTATCCCGTATTCTACCAATTTTCAACAGTTGGGGTGAGATGGATTGTAATCTAGAATCATCAATAGACAGCTTAGAAGTGATTTGGGATCGACTCGTGCCATCAGGATCGAGTACGAACCCAATCAAAACGCCCATTTTCAATGAACTTCGCAAAATGGCGAAATCGGGATACCTATGACTGTTTCTACGTTCCGTCGCTCCCTCTTAAGTCAGAGTGCATCAGTGTGCGTCGTGTGACCATAACCCAAGTCCGGTTTAATCCAAATCATGCTCTGATACCAACTGTAACATCCCAAAAAATTGAGGGTCGAGTAGTAACTCAACTCTCGAGTTTCCAGAACATCACTTATGCAACATAGATGATGATGTTTGAATGTTGTCTGTATTAGTGCATTGAACATGAGTGAGATTAAGCCAAAATAGAATATCATACTCCAGAGACAGTGAATTAGCAAGCGGAAGACTGTGATAGATATATAAAATATATAAAAACTATGGTGAGTCTCCAGAGTGTGATAACATTACCAGGTTAATAAAATTCAAGTACATTTCTAAAATATACTAAATGTATAAGTGTAATGTCTTCTATTCCAAGTACCATAGCCCCGTCAATACAATACCAGGTCTTCATAGACCTGTCAGAGAGCTACATGTAGGAGAGCTCCACCTCAACATCATAGTAGTCCGGCTTTGCTTCATAAGCATCGCCATCACCTGAAACTCAACAAGTCTGGTTGGTGTGTACAACACCGTCCCGTAACGTGAGAGTGAGTAGCTAACTCAGTGGAACAATAAAGCATAGGTTAACATGTTATCGACTCAGTCAAGCAGTAATGATAAAGCAGTAAAATCAAACATTCCTAACTACTCTTATTAATGCAAGTATGAATGTAGTCATGATGGATGCCCTCACTGACATAGTCCCTCATGCGACACCCTCTTCGTTCGCGGCATGCTTTCATCCCTCAATACTCCACATCTTCCAAGCACATGCAATGCATGATGAGCATGATTACCGAGTTGTTATTAATCCATTGCAAACAGCAGGATTGGGAAACTAAAATACCTCCCTTGTATCATTCCCAAACATGATCCATTCTAGGGTCGTCAGTCCTAGACAATCCCATACGATGGTGTGTTTCTAGGTCGCTACAAGGGCTGTCAGGGCTGTTACATGGAATCGTTGCACCACTTCCCCATCACCTTATCAAGACAGGCCTAGTTTATACTCTGTTACTACGGGAAGGCTCATCGCCTCACCGCAGATTCAGAGTATGCTCGAGGTCACTACAAAGGGCTGTCAAGGCTGCTACACGGAATCATTGCACCACTCCCCCATCACCTTATCAATGTAAGCCGACAGCACGAATATAGTGTCCCATACCACCATAATCGGCTCACTAGTCTGGTTACTCACTGGTCACTACGGGGAGGCACGTGGCCCCAGCGTAGGCCGACAGCTCAACCACTGTGTCCTATACCACCATGCCCGGCTAATGAGTCTTAGCGGATCGAGGTACCATGGTTAACGGGATTCCATTGGTAAGTTTGGTACCCTAGGTTCAAGTAGTAGTGACCAAACATGGTGAACATACATTAGACAGATCGGGTCACTTGACAAGCTCGGCTAGCTCGAGCGCACAACAAGTTGAACGATATGAAGCGCATAAGCACTTCGCGTGGCCAACCACTATCGCCAACCGAAGTACGACTCGAGTTCGTCGAACACATCTCACGTGGCAAATGAATCACAGCCACAAATTCAATCCTGGTACAGATTGTCTGGACTATAATCATAGCCCCAAACACAATCAATTGCAGATAGATAAAGCAGTAATAGATCAAGATTCAACTCATACAATCAAGGTCTGGTATTATCCGTTTAGGGCTGCCAGGGCTGTTGCACGCATTCGTTGCTTCACTCCCCCATCACCCATGACGGATCATACAACGTAAACATGAATTTAAACATATGCATTACATAAATAAAATCATACAATCAATTGAGCATGTTATGAAGTACAACATAAGCATGAGTTTGTATATATTCAATTTCTAATCACATAGATATCTAAAGAAATCATACACATAGTTAAAGGAGTTCAGAATCATATCTCAACACCCTTAAACATTACAATTTACTAACTACTACTCATTCAGACATTTCAACAAACACTTTAAAATACATGTATCAACATACATGACATATGTTGATCACATAGGTATAAGGCCAAATCCTTTCACTAGGGAGTTACCCCAATCATAACACGCATACACCCCCGACGGATAGTCATGTCAAGCAGGAATCCAAGTTCTATATTCATTCAGTCATTTCCACAAACACTTGGGCCACACATCTTAGCATATATAGTGTGTTTTGGCCGTGGCGTGATTTAGGGCAAATCCTTTCGTCAAAGGGGTATCGCCAATACACAAATCATACATCCATGACAATTAGTCATGGCGAGCACGAATGAGAATTCTATACACATTCGGTCGTTTTCACAAACACTTAGAATACACTATTACAACATACATGGTGTACGTTAGCAAAACATGTATTAGGGCTATCCTTTCGCCAAACAAGTAGTTTACGCATATATAATATATTTATACAACAAATAATCATGGCAACCACATCTCTAAAATATATATGTATACGGTACTTTCTACAATACAGTATTTCTACATACATAGTGTATATTAGTAAAACATGTATTTGGGCGAATCCTTTCGCCAAATAAGTATTTTATCCATACATCGTATATTCATACAACAAATAATCATGTCAAACACATTTCCAAAATTTATACGTATACCGTACTTTCTACAAATACCTAGAGTATGTAGAATTCCATATTTTTCATCTTTAATCGAAACGAAAAACAGACAGCACTTTGTACATGTACAATTGCATGTAGATCATGAATCTATCATTACCTGACATTGAAAGCGTTGAAAACCATAACCTATACACCTAAAGTCCAACCTTTTGTCGTAGAATCGTAATGAATCAACTAGGTTTGCTAAGCCTTCGTATACGGCAGTTTGGTAACCTATAGAACGAAATAGTTTAGCTATTTCATAACCTACAACTATCAAAACCCCAAAACAGAGTAGGGTTAGGGTTTCTTACTTAGAAATGACGTCGGAATCGCCGGAAAAGTGATGAGAACGGAGCGGTGGAGCTCGTGGTGTGGCAGGGAGATTCTCCCACTGCTCCCACACTTTCTTTCTCTTTTCTCTCTTCTCTCTCTAGGGTTTCTCTCAAATTTGTATGGCTGCCATGAGAGAGGGTTTAAGGTCCTTATATAGCATAAAAACTAACCGAAATAGACTCCAGGTCAAAGTATACTTAGGTTATAACCAAAGTGAGCTGGTTTCAGCTCAACGGAGGACTTCTGGCGGGCCTCCTTGAGCCAAAGGTTGGACTTAAGCTCACCGACACAGGATCTACATACTATTAAGTTTTCGTTTCGGTCGGGATTCCAGATCACGCGTGGCGGACCAGTTTCAGTTCAACGGTCAGTGGATCTCGATCGAAGATTCCGAGTACATGTAAATGTGTATGAAATTTCTTCTGATCCGAGGGTATAATTTGGTCTGATTCTGACGGTCTGGTTGCTTAAAACTGATCCGCAAGCAACACGTGCCAGATTACTATTCAAGATATTTTATTTTGAATTAATTTCACATTTCTCACACTCTTCACTCCGAGCTCAAGCGAATAGCGCTGGGACACTATATGGATTTGATTTCTGAGATGGTTGTCAAGCCCAGCAAGGCGGTCCTAGTTCATTAACTTCATGTTAATCGGACTTCCGACGTGCGGTCCAGATCCGATACGGAGTTTCGAGATGCTCCCGAGAGCAGCCGGGTAATGAGATTGATCCTAGATTTTAGAGTAACCTAGCGTCAATGATTCTACAAGTTTTAGGTCTTGCAGATCATATTTAAAGTGATTGGTGCTAATTTCACAGGCACTCTAGTTTAACACTAGCTAAATCTCGCCTAATTTCTAAAGGATTTAGTCCTGAGTGATTTCGGTCTGAGGTGGTACTTAGACCTTTGTAGCAATGTTTAGTTTAAGTATTGTTCTTCATCACCTAAAATTTAAGGTAGTGTCTAATGTGAAAGTACTTAGAAGGATTTAAGGAACCAGGTAATGAAAGGTGAGATTTGTGAAGAAAATGGTTTGAAAAGAGATTTGAGGCTTTAATTGAGTGTTTGAGAAGTTAAACCTGTGTTAGGTTTGACCCATCGCCTAAGGACATCTAATTCCAGGTTGGGAAAAATCCGGGCTGTTACAAAGGTTGTCCTTAGAACAACATCTGTATCAACCTCTCAATACTCATACATTTGAGGTTGTCTTTAATTTCAGCATTTTGGGATTGTTTATTTCTATCAGTATTTAATTTATTTAAATTCCGCTGTTATTTTTTTAATTTGGCAGTCCTATTCAACCCCCCCCCCCCCCACTACGACTTAATAGCTCAGCCTTTTCAATATATATTTGGTGTGGGAGTAGTGATGGATATTGAGAAGTGGTGGGTATATTTTTTTTCTTTTTAACAGACGAAGGGTAATTTTCTCTTCTTTTTTTTGTTTTGGTTGGGGGAAGTAATGGGTACAACTTCGCGGTTGTAATCATTGACAAGGTTAGGTATGGTTACCCGTGATAGATCTTCACGTTGTCGACGTTTATGGGCTTGGGAAGATCTTCTCCTCTCAGACTAGCGAGCCGAAGAGCGCCTCCTGGGTACCTCTCGAATGATCAACGGTCTGTCCCATGAGGGTTTGAGCTTTCCTTTGGGATCTGGCAAGTGCGGTGGTAGGATGCGCTTCATGACCATCTCACCAACTTTGAAACTTCTTTTTTGGACCCTCTTGTTGTAGGCCCGGGCGATACTTATTTTGTAGAATTGTGAGTGACTTAGCACACGTAATGTACTTTTTGTCTACAAGATGCAGTTGATCGTATCTTGCTTGTTGTCACTTGCCTTCCTTGACTTCACTCTCCAGCAATACTCAGAGTGATGGAATTTCGATTTCGATTGGTAACACTACTTCCATTCCGTATGCGAGTTCGTATGGAGTTGCGCTTGTAGAAGACCATACAGATGTCGGATAAGCCCAAAGTGCGTATAGGAGCATTTCTGACCAGTTGCGATACGTTTTAACTATTTTCTCTAGTATGCGGATGATAGTCTTGTTTGTAGCTTCGACCCCACCATTCATTTGAGGACGGTAGGGGCTTGACTGATGACGTTGAATCTTAAATTTGTTGAGGAAATCGCCTATTCTTTTATTGATGAATGGATTCCCATTGTCTGTGATGATGGCCTGAGGAATTCCGTACCGGTTGAAGATATTGTTCTTCATAAACTTGATCACATACGATGCTGCGATGGTGGTGTAGGATGTCGCCTCTATCCATTTGGTGAAGTAATCTACCGCCACCAGGATGTACTCATGCCCGTTTGAAGCTTTGGGGTTGACCTTGCCGATGATGTCAAGTCCCCAAATAGAGAAGGGCCATGGTGTCGTCAGGTTGTAGAGTTCGAAAGCAGGCGCATGGACCTGGTTCGCATGTTCTTGACACTTGAAGCATTTCCTGACGTGTTTGCAGCAATCTATCTCCATCGTTAGCCAATAATAATCGAGTCGTAGGATCTTCTTTACCATCATATGTCCGTTCATGTGTGGGCCGCATAGTCTTTTGTAGATTTCTGACATGATCTGTGTTGCTTCCGTTTCATCCAAGCAACCGAGAAGGACTTGATTGAAGGATCGCTTGTAGAGGATGCCCACGGTGATCGTGAACTGGGCTGCTAGCCATTGGATAGTGCGACGATCGGTTGACGTCGATCCTTCTGGGTACTTTTAATGCTCGAGACATTCCTTGATGTCTGTGTACCACAACTAATCGTTCGAAGAGGTTTCGGCTTCGTCGATCTGTAGGCAGAGCGCAGGTTCTTCCTGAAGTTCGACGGTGAGTTCCCATTCAGCTACTCCTTTTGGAATTTCTAGCATCGAGTCAAGGGTAGCCAGAGCATCTGCAAATTGGTTCTTAGCTCGGGGCATGTAAGAGAATGTGATCTCTTTA
Source organism: Magnolia officinalis (assembly GCA_021015155.1). Taxonomy (NCBI): domain Eukaryota; kingdom Viridiplantae; phylum Streptophyta; class Magnoliopsida; order Magnoliales; family Magnoliaceae; genus Magnolia; species Magnolia officinalis. The sequence goes on along the minus strand of JAJHSJ010000016.1, from coordinate 24,296,035 downwards.
AACTCCTTGGTCAGGTTCTCTAGATAGATGTGATACAGGATCAACTTTCATCATTAGTCTTCCAGTCGCCATTCGTTTGATTGATGATAAGTTGTGAGTCTTCGAAGACTCGTAACTTCTTCACGTTGAGGATTATGGCTTCTCTTAGACCAACAATACATGTTTCATACTCAGTCACATTGTTGGTGCATTGAAACGCCAATCGCCTGGAGATGAGAATGGGAACGTCATCGGGAGAGTAGAGTATTGCTCCTACCCCACTCCCTTTTGAATTTGCAACTCCGTCGAAGAAGTGTGTCCACTCTCCTGCCTTTCTTTCTTTTTCTTCCTTGATTAAGAGGATATCCTCGTCAGGGAAGAATGTCTTCAGCAGTTGGTAATCTGGCAGAGAGTGTGCTGCTAAATGGTCAGCCAGTGCTTGCCCCTTGATTACCTTCTGAGTGACATAGGTGATGTCAAACTCGAAAAACAGCAGTTGCCATTTTGTGATCCTGCCCGTTAGTGTCAGTTTTTCGAATAAGTACTTTAATGGGTCCATGCAAGCGAGCAGAAGGATTGGTTGAGCGATCATGTATTGTTGTAACCGTTGCGTTGCCCAGACTAGGGCGAGGCACATTTTCTCTAAGCTAGAGTATTTGGATTCATAGCTTGTGAACCGTCGGCTTAGATAGTAGATCACTTGTTCCTTTCTTGTTGTATCATTGTGTTGGCTGAGGATGCATCTGATTGCTTCTACTGCTACGGAGATGTATAGCAGTAGTGGCCTACCTAGAGTAGGTGGCATGAGTACTGGAGGATTTAGCAGGTACTTCTTAATCCTGTCGAAAGCCACTTGACAATCATCATTCCATTCCTTTAGCGAATTCTTCCTTAGAAGCTTGAATATGGGCTTAAAGATGGGAGTGAGTTATACGATGAATCGGCTGATTTATTGGATCCTTCCGAGGAAACCTCAAATCTCTTTTTAGTACTACTGGGCGGCGGCATCTCGATGATTACTTTGGTTTTGGTCTCGTCCACTCGGATGCCATCTTCACTAACGATGAAGCCTAACAACTTGCCTCCGGTTGCGCCGAAGACACATTTTTGCGGGTTGAGGCGGAGCTTGAACTTTTCTAGCCTGTCGAGCCCTAGCATTGTTGGCAAGTGGTGTACCACCAAATTTTCATCGAGCCCTAGCATATCTTCGTAAGAGAAGGCAAAGTTAGACAACCTCCATCTCAAGAATTTATCATCCTCTGCTTGTATTCCGGAGACAGTGATCTACCGATGCGCACCTCTCTAGGGAGTTCCGGTGATCCCAAGATCACAACTTCAAAATTGTTTGCCACAACGTTGGCCTTTGTTTCGAACCTTTCGAGGGAGTCCTCGAGTTCGAGAGTTGTATCATCATTTCCCTCATCCTGGGCTTCATCCAAACCCATGAGTTCGAAATCTAACTCTAGATCGAAATCGTATGAGTCAACCTCGAACTTTGGAGCTGCGTGTGGAGTGTTTGGCATAGTGATTTTTGATTTTTGAAGATTTTCTGATGTTTTTTTACTTTGAGAAATATTTAATGTTTTTGTGTTTTTTGAAATATCTGTTGTTTTTATATTTTGAATTTTTTCTGATTTTTTTGTATCACCAAGAGATCTCGAACAGGACGGTGTTACAAACCATGATTGATCCGGTCCTGATTCGGGGTACCAACTGCTATTTACATTGGCATTTTTTTAGGCTAGCGTCCGTGGGTGGCTTACCGGCCGATTCGATCGTCAGGGGGATGGTTGTCCAGCATGGTTCTTTTCCCTTGCTTTTCTGCTCTATTTTTTCCTGTGGGTCATCCGTCCCGATGACCATGATGTCTGTAGGACCGGGCTCAGAGTCAGTCTGATTCAATCTCTTCGCTTAGAGTTGGAGCTCTTCGGGCTCCTCAGGCCCACATTGTGGTGGGATATTGATGTCTATCCAGTTAAGGGAATGCCACTTTCTTTTCTCGATCTAATGGATGGGCTACTTCTACCCCTTGTGCTACTGAATTATTGGTGGGGGTGTTTTTCCTTAATTGTTGGTGGGGATGGGTGCCTCCCTGCTTTTGTCTGGGTGACTTGTAATGGGCACTCCTTGTCCTAGGTCCTCTATGAGTGGCCCTGCCTCCGTGCCCCTAGCTTCATGTGATAGGTCCGGGGGTTCTGCCCCTGCCATTGAGTGCGCTTTTGATGCCTTGAGGATCTTTTCCCATTGTATTGGCGGCCAAATGGATTCCTGTCTAGAATGTTTCGTTAGTTTGAGCCACTGGAGGTGATCCTCTAGGGAGATCATCTCATCTCCGTAGACTGTTCCGGCCTTAACAAACTCGATGGGAGTGCACTTGAACGGTTGCCTGTTTTTCGACCTTGCGGCCTGATCTTCCAGTGTCGGTTGATATCCCAATCCTTGTCTTTGCACGTTGGCACGAGCTGGCTTTACTACCATACCTTTCTCATGGAACTCAGTATGGTAGTTCAGGATTAGCCGTTCAGCAGGAGGGATGACATATTCGACTGCGAGTGGATAGGGATTGGCGATGGAGTTCATGATTTCGAACTCAAAACTATGATATGATATGTCACCCTCCGCATGCTGGACGTCAATAACTAGAATGTCAGTTTCTGGGGTATTGACCGCCACTGGTAGAATGATTTTTGGTTCAGCCAGCATTAAGATGATCCGATTTTCTGAAGGGAATTTAACCCTTTGATGGAGAGTGGATGCGATAGCTCCAACAATATGGAGCCATGGCCGTCCCAACAGAAGGTTAAATAAGGTAGGAATGTCAATGATCTGAAATATGACAAGAGTCATGTCTGGTCCAATTTGTAACTCAATGTCTATTTCCACCTCTACTTGCCTTCGAGAGTTATCGAAGGCTCTAACACTCATGATGCTGGGCCTGAAAGAAGATGGCTCGACCTTCAAACGTTCGGCAGTCCTCAAAGGGCAAACGTTAAGGCTTATCTATTATCAATGAGTACGAGTGGTACTTTGAAATTTCTGTAACGGATAACAAGAGTTCAGAGTTTTTGTAAAGATTTCTCAATGCGATCTGAACGTACACAAGAGTTTCCAGATAGAAATTTGTGCTGGAATGGATTTGAGTTGAGCTGCTATGTCGTAGGCAGCATCAGTTTTGTGGGTTGTTCCTGACAAAGTTCCCCGAGTTTCTTTTGGGTTCTAATTATCTCTCCTGAAATACCTACCATTGTTACCCACTTCAGCGCACTCTGGATAGTGTCATGGGACTGCCTTTATGTTATAGGAGGGAACCATCTTCCCCTCCAGATATATCATTTGGTTTTGAGGCTGAGTGGTTGTTACCGGAACTGTTTGTGGTGGACTTGATGATTTCTCTTGGAGTATGACCGAATCCTTGCAGAATTTGTCGGTGGGATTTTCCTTCTCCTCTTGATGTGTACTTTGTGAAGGAAGGATCCTCTGGGCATATGCCAATTGGTGAGGCATCAAGAAGCTTGGGGATTGGACCGAGGTGCCCCTTGCAAGGTTAGCGGAGCTAAACCAGGAAGGCCTATCAGAAGGATGAGGGGTTCAAAATTTGATTTGTTTGGACATGCCGGGGATGGGGCTGGACGTTCCCGTTTGAGAGAGAGAGAGAGAGAGAGAGAGAGAGAGAGAGAGAGAGAGAGGCTGAGAATGTGACCTGGTGGGCGTTGTTGATGCCCTTTGGAGGATGAGAGGTGGTGTTGTTGGTGTTACTTCAAGGATGAGAGGTGATGCTGTTGGTGCTGCCTCAAGGAATACCTGTGGCCCAAGCAAAGGCACCTGTCAGTATCCCCATGTTTGATTTGTTGTATCAAGCATGATTGCTTGTATGGAGTGATGTGGGGAGGAGTATGTGGGACGCTCTTTCTCAATGCTATTGACGATAGAGGTGCCAGATGTGCTGGGTCCTGCTTGATGCGATGGCAAAGGATTCTGAAGAATGTTAGCCTGATGGTGCTGTCGGCCTGTGGGGTGATCACAATTTTCTGACTTTCGATCAGATCTTAGACTGCGTATTTCAAGGTGAAACAGTGGTCTATTAAATGACCGGGAGCCTGGTGATATGCGAAATATTAATTTTCATTATATCCCAGTGGTAGGGGATTTGGCGGAAGTCGCAGTTGGAGTGGCGTCAAGAGTTGCCTTTGCATCAACATTGTCGAACCTGACTGTACGTTTGTGCAAGCGGGGTGAACTTCCTGTCCAACATGGCTTGCCTGTACAAATTTTGTGCATTTCCCTTAGGCTGTTGTGGTTGCAGTTGAGGCGGTTGCGCCTGATATCCCTGTTAGGTATGCTCTGATTGGTATTGCTTGTTTTGTTGTGGCTCCGGTGGCGGAGCGTACTAGTTGCCTTGAGTATTGGTGACGCTATTGTTGACTTCGGTGGTACGTTGCACCAAAACAGTGTCATTTCCATTCACATATCCAATGGGTTTTCCCTCGACTTTGTTTCTTTTGATTGAGGGGGCCTGATGTGCCATGGTGAAATGGTTCCGGCTTCTACCTGTTCTCCAGCTCAGATGAGCTGGGAGAGAGAAGTTTATATGGGTATGAGATTAGGTATCTTGAGATGTTTGGATTTACCGAATGGACAATCATGGATATCTGTTCCTCATCATCGATGAGGCTTCTCATTCAGGCTGCCATGGCCTGCCATCGTCCCACATATGCTGATAATGATTCGTCGCTTTTTTGTCTCAAGGCAGCTAGATCGGCTCTTCTCAGAGCTATGTTCAAATTACAGGAAAATATGTCAATGAATGCTTGGGAGAGTCTCTCCCAAGTCCTAATCTGATGGTTGTCCAATGAGGTATACCAGTCCAGGGCATCGCCCTTGAGGAATTTCTGGAAAAGTCGTATCAAGGCTCCATCATTCCTGGCTATTGGATTTAGTTCCCCACAAAAGGCTTTTTGGTGTGCTGTGGGGCACCCGCTGTCGTATCTTTTGAATTTTGGTACCTCGAAGTTTGAAGGCACCTGAGCATCCGAAAAGGCACACAAATCCCTCCTTGCTGCCTCTGCAGCTGATTTTGTACTATTTGCAGCTTTTCCCGCATTTCATCCATTTTAAATTTGTGGGATTGCGTATATCTTCCGCCTTGTTGAAGGGCTTATGCTGCTTCCTCCTCATAAGGGTCAAGTTCTTCGACCCTTGATTTCTAAGTATGGGGGGTTGTTGAAAAGAAGATGGACTCCTGGTGACGAGAGGTAGCTGGAATTGAACTCCGCTCCCTTTTGGGGGATGGTGTGATGTACGGAAATGGCTCCCGCTTGGGGTATCTGTCAATTCCGAATGTTACTCCTGTTAGGGGGAGTATGTTGGACTCAAAACTAACCTGCTTCATGGGCATCCGCCAGTTCTTGTCTGTGACTCCCGTTAGGGGGAACCTGTGTTGTAACTTGATTGTTGTGATGTGTTGAGTAGTGATGTGTGGGAGGATTACTCCCGTTTATTGGTTATTTTTGTGGCTGTGCTGACTCCTATGAAAGAGGGAGAACAGGATTAGCTGGAGGAATGAGGGAGAAAGCGAAGGGAGTTTGTGGGATTATGTTATTTTGGACACTAGGTTGTGTTGCCTGTGTGTTTGATATGGCGCTTGGTACCAAGTGAAGTAGTAACTGATGTCATGCCTTGAAGTTCTGAGACATCTCATTCAAGTCTTCAGTGATTGGCGAATTTCTTGGAGCTGTCTGTGCTCGTATGGGTGTTGGTTTTGATGTTGATGCTTCAAGAGCTGGCGGAGCTGCCGACTCTTCTTCATGGGTAACCAAGGCTGCTCGGGATTAAGTAGTCATAGCTCGGATTGATTCTCAAAACAAGTGTAAGCGAAAGACTAATTTTTTTTATGAATGCAGTGATGATGTCCCTTGAGATTAAAGTGCCACACACTTTCGAGTCGGGTCTCGGCTAGTGGGAGCTAGCAAGTGGAGTAGCCATTATGTGAACACTGAATATTGGCACCCATGCTGATTTAAATGTTTTTGGCGTGAAGGTGGGAGTTAGTAGGTCGATTTGTGAATGTTGGAGTCGCCACTAGCCAATTAATCTCAGAATCCCGCAGTCGGCTAGAACCCGCGAGATGTGTAAGGTTGGAGAAATCCTAAGACTCCTACCTTAGATTGACTCCTAGTTTACGATCCAGGATTCTGGGTAAGGGACCTCGGTTATAAAGAGGGAAGGTGTTAGGCACCATCTCTGCCTGTACAAATGTACGGTCTCTACTTGGTGTGGTACAAAAATCTCAAGGGATGAAAGATGTGGTCGAGGTAGGACTAGGCACACGTGGGTTTCTGATGCAGTAAGATCCGAGATTTCGACAAGCCATAAAGCATACATCTAACAATGTGTCTAGAAGGAGGATGTGATGATGCTCATGCAAAAAGGTAAAGAAAAGTGGACTAGATCACTAAGAATTCTAATGTGATAGGATCCGATGTGCGTTAAGTCACAGAGCATACGTTCACTAGAGATCTAGAGAAGCAGGGGGGTTGAGAAGGGAATAGATGTCATGATGAATACTTGTATATAAAATGAAAAGATCTTTGGCTTGAACTTGAGTAAGCTAAGACATGGGTTGCACCATGATCAATCCGGGCTAGACTTGGGATTGAGAAGGTTAAGAGGAGGCTAAGAAATGGCTTAAAAAAATTTGATCTTGGAGGCTTGGGAGAGCTCTCTCTCTCTCACCCTCACTCTCACTCTTTTCTTCTCTCCCACTCTCTCTCCTCTCTCTCTCTCTCTCTCTCTCTCTCTCTCTCTCACTTGGAAAGTGGAAGTTGTTGTTGTTAAAATGTGAAGAGGAAGCCTTCTCCAATAGCAATGTGGTAATTGTTGGGTTTGAGAGGGGTAAATGCTGACATGGCAGCTTGAGATTGGTTAAGGAGAGAGGAACGCCATGTGGCATACTCTCATTGGCTCTTGGGGTTGGTAAAATGGTAAATAATGCTGGTTGGAGGGGTAATTTCAAAAGAAAGTTGACTTTCGGGTGCAAAGAGAGCTGTTGCTTGGAGGATACATGCGCCCTGCGAGCGAAGGTAATCGAAGTACCGCCCGGACCGGGCTCGATCGTGTGGCCTCGTTTGGTGCACTAGTTCGTCCGATGGTCTTCTTTTCGGGATTTTTTGGCTCAACTGGGTGTATTTCATGCTGATCTGGCTCTAACGAGTTTTTTTAAGTATGTTGTGGGGTTTTGGGTTTGGGTTAGGGTTTTGGGTTCAGATTAGGGTTTTGATTAGGGTTTGGGTTTGGGTTTGGATTAGGGTTTTGGGTTTAGATTAGGGTCTTGGGTTTAGATTAGGGCTTTGATTAGGGTTTTGGGTTTGGATTAGGGTCTTGGGTTTGGATTAGGGTTTTGATTAAGGTTTGGGGTTTGGGTTATTGATCATGGTCCGGATTGTCCTTGCCTTTTCAAGATGTTAGCCTGAGTGGGGTGTCTACATCCACGGAAGTGGATTGGAGTAACTCGTTAAATCGTACTGAGTAAACTCTGTGGGCCCAACTATCATTCGTGCAATTTATCCACTCCATCCATCTCTTTTAACAGATAAATTTAGGGCTTTATCCCAAAAATGGGAGTGTATCCAATCATCAAGTGGAGCACACCATCGGAAACAGTGTGAATTGAACATCTACCGTTGAAAATTTATTGGGAGCCAAAGAAGTTTTATATCAAGCTGATATTTGTTTTTTCCCTTCATCCCTGTCTTTCTGATCTTATGAACGAGTTGGATGACAAATAAACATCACCGGGGCCGTAAAAAGTTTCCAACGGTGGAAATCAATATGTCTACTTTTTCCTGTGGTATGGTCCACTTGAGGTTTGGATATGCATCAATTTTGGGTTCAACACCTAAAATGATCTAGAAAAATGAATGGACGGCGTGGATAAACCACATGCATTCACGGTGGGCCGCAATAGAGTTTACTTAGTACGATAAGAGCGTACTGAGTTACTGATCAGTACGCAATTCAATTTCATGTGAAGCACGTCAACACAACAACCATACAGCTAGTGTAGATACGTGTCGTGCAAAGACGAGCGGAGACGCGCCTCGAGCTCCGAGTTGTACAAATGGCTCAAATGAGATCAAAGTTACATGGGCCCCACAATGATGTATTTATTATATCCATATCATTTATCCATTTTTCGAGATCATTTTAGAGCATTTGAAAAAAAAAAATGAATCATATCAAAAGCTCAAATGGACCACACTAAAAATAGCAGCAAGGATAATGATTTTCAACCGTTAAAAAATTCATAGGGCCCACCATAACATTTATTTTCCATTTAATCTGTTAATAAGGTTAAAAATACATGGATGAAGAGGAAAAACAAATTTCATATTGATCTGACACTTTTGTGATCTCCAAAAGGGTTTCAATGGTAAACGTTCAATCCCCCACTATTTTTTGTTGTGTGGTCCAACTGATCATTAGATCTGTCTTATTTTTTGGCTTAAGCCTTAAGACGAGCTCTCTAAATGGATGGACGGTTTGGATATAACACATACCTCATAGTTTAACCCACAAAACTTGTCGACATCAATACACTACCAGCCATTTCGCTTCCGGTTCTGACTTGTACTCCACGTCTCCACCTACTTCAGGTCTTCTATCCCATTCCCACCCATTCCTCTTCCATACCCAACCCCACCCGAACCATACCCAACCCGATCCGACTCGGTTTCCCTGACTGAGTTGGACTCGGTTCTGGTCAGGCTAACAGTGCATCAGATCGGATCAAGTCAGCTGACCCGCACTCGGTCCCGGATTAGATTGAGTTCGGGTCAATTAGTTGAAAAATTCAAATCGAGTCGAGTTGGTCCCAATCTGGTCTGCCTCGACTCGATGCCCACCTCTAAGTCCTTTATATAGGCCTTTAATGGGAGTGTGCATGTGCAAATCCTTTTGAACGCCACGAGAGTGATTGCCACTTTCTTTTAGCTCTCACTGCTTCTTCATTCTTTTTAGTGATACAATGAGGTGTGGTATGGACCCAAGTATGATGATGTATTTGACTAGGAGATGTTATTAGCAAATGTGTTAGAATCTATGGCTGGCTGGACATTGTAGAATCACTTATATGTTGGGGAATCAGAGATTCCCTAACTTGAGTGACTCTTGTAGTAGGTGTATAATCAAAGATTCGTTATAAAGGCCTTAATGTAAAAAAAAAAAAAAAAAAAAAAAAAAAAAGGAAAGGGCTATGTATCCTTTTTTCCTGAACAATCATGTGGTATCTACTTTATAGAATTTTGAGATATTTTGGGGATTTGATAAAGTTTTAGAAATTTACATTTGGGATTAGATACAGAGACCATAAGCTCAATATAAGTCTAACCAACCGTCGTAGGAAAAAGGGAAACAAAAAATAGTAAATAAGAAAACAATAAGAGAATATGTAAAACGTGTGAATGCAAGCTTATATGAGATATGAGAAGGAAAAGTTAAGATCAAACACTCTTTTAGTAAAAAATGGTCGAGCATATCTGATTCCAACCTTACTCGTAGATTTCGAGTGAACTTCTTTCTACGTTTTCTTTTATTTTTTCTTGTTATTTCTTTTTTCTCCGATGGAGTTTCTTCAGCCTTCCAACCTCAAAACCACTTCCTAAAAAACTCTCACTCTTTCTGAATCACTTCTTTTTTAGGAAAGCAAGTGAGTAATGCTCTTTTACTACTTACCCAATGCAAAGCCTAAAAATATACAACAAGCGAGATGAACCCTAAGGAGAAAAAAAGAAAAAGAAGCAACCCACATCCTAGGCACAAGGGTGAAAATAAACAAAGCCAAAAAATAGAAGGGGGGAGGAGGACTAAAGAGCACGAGGGGAGGAGGAGAACTCATAGCACACGTCAAGCATCAAAGCAAACCAACGATCTCTATTTTAGTAATGAGTATGAAAGAGGAGTGCATAGGGACAATGGCACGTTTAGAGAGAGTTGTTCGAAGGTGCGCAGAAATAATCCCAGCATGGCTACTGGAAGCAATAGTAGAGTAATGCAATATCCAAATATCCAGGCAAAATGCACATCTCTTAGTAGGATGACGAATGATCTTTGATGAATGCGAGACTCTGCCAATTGTGCATTAAGATATAAATCCTTTTAATTTGATTATTACGAAAACTAGTTATACCTATAATAATTTTTGGATGCACTTATCTAATGTTCCTTGAATGATATATTCAAAGACTATTCTCCAAATTGGAGTCGTATTAGGAGAAACAAAGGATCTCAACTTTAAAATCCGAAATCTCAGTACAAGCAAGAGTCCAACAAGAAATATGTTTGAAACACTGAGTTACTTGGCAAATGGGAGGCCGCAAAATGGTTTAGGCAGTAGGAAGGTCTTATGCAGAAGATATGACACTAGGAGCCTTAGCTGCAATGGAAGGCCTAAAAAGGACAAGAACTCTATCTCTCAGATACCAGATAATATTCCTAAATATGGATTCCTTTGGGGAATATTTATTATTAAAAATATAATTATTTCTGTCTCTCTAAATATGCTATACAAAAGCAGGGAAAGAGAGCCTTCAAAGGGAAAAAGAAATAGGATCATTAACATTTTTCACAAAATAAGCAAATGATTGAAGAATTGTACGTTGGTGGACAAATGTGATAAAAAGTTTTGAATGGGATTCCTCCACATCCAACCAATGAACGTACAAGAGTAAAATAAATGAATAATAGATTCAATATCATGTTGACAAAAGACAGGTAGCATCATCAATAATATTGAGAGTAGAAAGAAAATATTTTGTTTTAAGCTTTCCAAGAAAAGTCATTTATGTTGTAATTGAGTGTTTAGGAATGAAGCCACTAAACCAAATAAAAATGCTCCAAGGTGGAGTTGGGTTAACAAATCCGTAAGTCTTCAAAGCTATGGCAAAAATAATGGCACCATTTAGGGAAAGGGTCTAGACAATCTCGTTATAGACTGCCACTTAGTGTCTTGGATTAGCAAACTAACAAGGAAGTTATTTCCGAGCTCAAGGTCATGAGTAGCGAAACTCACCAAGTGACAGAAAAGGCCAATATCTCCTAACCAAGGGTCAAACCACAAGTCCGTAGTTGCCATTTTTCCACCAGAAATCCGGTATGACGCTTAACAATATCATGAACATTGACGATGTTGTGCCAGGCCCAGGAAGCATTGGAGGGCATTTGAATGTTTTAAATAGATTTAGAACTAATATATTTCTCATGGACCCATTTGACTAAAAGGTTGTCCTTTTTACGAATAAAATTTCAAAGTTATTTTATAAGGCAGGCTTTGACAATAATATTCAATGGAGTTATGCCGAGGCTGCCTTTATTTTCGAGTTTGTAAATCTGCTCCTAGCATATGGTACAACAAAAAATGCTATAAAAAATTACTAATGTGCCTTATAATAATGTTGTAGCAAGCTTCAAGGAGTAAGAAGAAATGTGACCAAAAGATATAGAGATTAGAGAGTGGAATTGATTAGATCAAATTTACCTACAAAGGAGGGGAGAGAAGCCTTACAGCCACCAAGCTTCCTATTAAGGCTATCAAGCAGTGGTCGACAATTTGAAATATGAAGTCTGGTGGAGAAAAGAGGAACTCCCTGATATTTTATAGGGAGATTTCCTTCACCCATGCCAAGGATACATTTAATTTCATGCTTGTAGGTTCGGGAACCAGAGATAATTAAAACACTCTACTAAAGATTTACTTAAAGGCCTAAGTTTTTAGAAAAGTTATGAAGGAAGTTCCTATGGTTATAAGCAGAGTGTGGGTCCACAATAGAGAAAATCATTATATGAGAAATGGATAAACACCAAGCTTTGAAGGGAGTACCAATTAACCAATTTTCCCAACAAATCTAGGAATATCTCCATGACAATCATAAAGAGGAATAGAGAGAGCGGGTCTCCTTGCTTTATACCTTCATTACTTTTGAAAAACTATAAGCCTCCTCATTAATGATAATCAAGGAGGGGGTAAATATAGTGACTTTGATCTAATTAATCCAAGTAATAGGAAAATTGAGAGTATGGAGGGCATTTAAGATGAAATCTCATCTACCTGAATCAAAAGCCTTCTTGAGATCAATCTTAACACACATTCTAGATGGACCTCCATTAAGGTGGATACCTCGAATAAGGTCATGGCTAAGCAAAATGTTGTTAGAGATATTGCTGTCAGAAATGAAATAAAATTGAATTTATTTAATAATAAAAGGCATAACATTTTTCATTCTTTTGACCATGATACGAGATATGATTTTACAGATCTCATTGGTCAAAGAGATTAGCCTAAAGTCATAAGGAGTTTCAATATTAGCTAATTTAGGAATCAAGGCAACTAGAGTATTGTTAAGCTACTTAAGCATTTTGACTAAGTTATAGAACTGATAATTACAACAGATATATCATTCCAAATAATAGGCTAAAAAATCTTATAAAAGTGGATATTGAAACCATCAGGACTCGGGGACTTATTTGGGTTAACATATTTGATGACTGCTTCAGTCTCAGGGATGATAACAGGTTGAATGAGCTAATTATCCTCCTCATGAGAAAGCTTGGATATATTGTCAATGAGACCCAAATCAACTTGAGGGTAATTCCTTTGAATAGAGTTAAGGGAGTCTTTGAAGTGATCAATAATTATTACCTTTATAGCATCTTGTTTTTTCATAAAGGTACCATATTTGGCTTTGATTTTTTAAATATTAAATGAGGCTTGCTTGCTTTTGATAGAGGCATTGAAAATTTTGGAATTTATATCATTGAGATTCAACTTACTTTCTCTAACCTTTTGCCTTAGCATAGAGAGATTGAATGTGATTTAGTTTTTCTCTGGTTATATGCTTCGTTTTAACATTGGTCCGAGATGGATCAATTCGAATGAGAGTTTGGATAACAAGAAGGTCCTCCTTAGCTTAGTTAGCTATTTACTTGATTTTGGCTAACTAGCAAGTTAGCTTTAATATTAGCTTTTTGAACTTAGTTGCACTAACAAATATGGGAGTTCCCACAACACATTCTTCCCAAGTTTTTACCACAATACTGAAGGACCCCTCCATCTTACACCAATGGTTGAAAAATAAAACGTTGATTTGCAGGTAATAGAAATGGAATCAATATCTAAAAGCATATAAGCATGATCAAAGAGGCCCAATGCCAAATAGGAGGCTTTGTGGGAACCAAAGGACATGATGAAGGTTGGGTTGGCAAAAAGCTTATCCAACCTACATTTCGTTCTTTGAAGAGCCGCATTGCTATTAAACCAAGAAAATGTATTATTCGAAAGCGTGAGGTTTATTAGGCTAAGGATAACTATGTAATTATTGAAATATTCAATATGCATAAGGTTAGGATCAACACCCCTCTCTTCTCGTGAAAGAATTTGATGCAGTTGAAGTCCCCCGCAACGATATAAGGATCACTCAGATTGCAAGAAATTTGGGAAATGTCATTCTATAAGTGTTCTCTTTGGGCTAGTAAATTGATAATGTGCTTGGGCATCCATACAGGTTAGTTGAAAATCAATAAGATGGTCTATTTTACAAATAACAGACAATTGGATCGAATTTTTCCAAGCAAGAAGAATTCTATTATTAGAGCACAAATCAATATTAGTATCATGAGTCCAATTATGGGGCAGGAAAGAATGACATAGAACATAAAGGTTGGTCTTCCTAGTACGATTTTTCACTATGTAAATCACAGGTAGGTTAAGGTTATGAATAATATCTCTAACTTCTTTTTGCATCGCAGGTTTATTAAGGCATATTTCAAGTGAGGATGTTCATTTAAAACTCCATTACAACAAAGTCATTTGGTGTGTAAGGCTTGTAACATAATTATTACCAAGTTTTCATATTTCCATCTAGATCCAATAAGATAGTAAAGTTGTTCGATTAATTGGGATAATCTGATGACTGAGGGATCTCGTCCTAACACGACCATGGGTGGGGGGAGTATGAGCTCTTCTTTGATAGCCTCTTATACTTAACTGTTAGTAGACCAGATATGTAACGTCCCGGTTTTTAGAACCCGAGAGTATATGACTCGTTCTTCAAAAACTCAAGTGTTAGCCTATAAAATTCAGTGTAAATTTGAACAACTTATCATTAATCAGAGTTAACTGCAACGAAACTAGAGTAAACCATGCATTGTATAAAAACATTACAACCATAATAAAAATATCCAAATGTAGCGCCAATTCAGGACTTATACAACCCTCAAATACCAAAGTTCATTAATTAAAGACATAACATCTATCATCTAACAGTGGAGCTCAATGTGGGTCGCAGAGACCCCCGTCTAGCTCCTCAGCTACCCGACCTACCCTAGCAACCCAGTGAACAGCATCGGCTCACTCTACACCTGTATTAACTGTTACGGTTTGATAGCGTCAATGGTTATCGCAGTGAGGAGCACCCTCTAAGATTGCGCACTCATCATTCATAATCCAATATATCGCAAGTCACGAAATTAGATATATTAAACAGGGCATTTCATAATCATACACATGTACTAAAAAAATTAAGTCATTCAATAGAATCTCATCATAAGCAAAATATAATAGCAATCGCAATATAAGAGAATATGTCCAGATAATCAAATAATCAATCATACGACTTTCTATTGCACCCGAACTCACATTGTATGTGAACTCCGCAAGATGGCTAGAAAATAGATAAGCGAACTTCAGCTCCACCCAAAGATCATAGTACAAGTGAAGTCCGTAAGTTGAATAGAAAATCAACCTTTAAACCTCTACTTCACATAGAAATCATATCGAATGTGAACACTGCAAGATAGCTGGAAAATTGATAAACGAACTTTAGCTCCAACCGAAAATTACCATACGAATGAACACCGCAAGATGAAGAGATAATCAACATAGGAACTTCGGCGTCATTCGAAAATCGTATCAACTCGATAAGATGGCTAGAAAATCGACAATCAAACTTTGGCTCCACCCGAAAATCATAACAAACTTCGCATAATGACCCGACAATCAACAGGATGTGCAAATATAACCAACAAGCCACAGAATGGCATCAATGTTCCATTAAAGCCATGAAGGGCAAATAAACGATCCAAGCCACGTAGGACAAACATGCGGTCCGAGCCATGTAAGGCAAATGTGCGATCTAAGTCGCGTAAGTCAGATGTGCGATCTAAGCCATGTAAGGCAAATGCGGACCGCATGACAATAACCCTAAGATAGGTTCCATTCAATTCATCATTTAAGTGCAAGTGGTAGCATATAGTTAATTAATACAGGTACAACAAAAGATAACATGTTATCATCAAATCATTTATACATGTTACAATTAAAGAGAGATGTCTATCGTCTAACACATGAATTAATTGCACAACAATTTAGCATATTCAATAGTAAGGTAAGTAACTTAGTTGAGGAATCATGCATCATCTATATCCAGATTGATGAAATTAAGTGGGAAGCTCAAAGGGTGAGTCATCACCTTGTGAATGAATCACCTGCACACGATCTAGTGTAGAGTCGCGGTGAGATTAGAAGTCGAATTGGAGAGTATGAACTCCTATATTCTAACAACGGTATTAACGACAATAATTAAATTTCAATTAGAATAACGATGAAAGTTTTGAGAGGCACATACCCAAATGATTCAGTTTTAACTCGACTTACCCAATTTCCAAAATCCAATTGAGATGTTGTAAAGCTTCTAATTCCTTCTCGAGAGTAAATCTCATCTTGCAAGCTTGATTCGTGCTTGACTCAGTTTTAAATTGAGTCAACTCAGAACTCTCCTTTCTTCCTACCTTCCTTCTTCCTTTCTTCTATTCTCTTTACTACCTCCTCACACCCACATTTTGCTGGAATATCCAGCTAAGCTTGGACCAGGCTCACGTCTGACTCGTCCCAGTCAGACTCGGCTCCAACCGAGTCGACTCTATTCCAACTCAGCAGCCCCGAGCTCTCTCTCTCTCTCTCTCTCTCTCTCTCTCTCTCTCTCTCCTCCTCTCTCTCTCTTCTCTTCTTCCCTTTCTCTTCTTCCTTTAGGCATGTCCAGCAAGATTTGCTAGACCAAAAATTCGTCCCACACTCACACCAGCAAGTCAAAGGCGAGTCGACAACCAGTCGACTCTTTAACTTGGTTTCCCACTAAGTGAACCTCCTACCTACCCCTTCCTCTTGCTTCCTCTCCTCTCTCTTATCTTCCTTCTTCTTCCTTACCTTTTCTCTCTCTTTTTCTTCTCTGCATCGTCCAGCAAAACCTAAACTCAACCAGCGTCTGAGTCATGCTGACTCACTGAGTCGGGTTGTAGATGTAACAGGCATCGACCTAACACTCTCCTTCTCCTCTTCTCTCTATCCCTCTTTCTTTTCTTCTGCTTCTCCTTTCTTTTGTTTTCATTGGAATGTCGAGAAACGTCTAGACGTGGGTATCATTTGAGCAAGCCCTGTCGAGCAGAAATTCAGCCTGAGTTGCTTCCCTTGGTGCAGCAGTAATGGCAAGACTCTCTACTACTCCTTTCCTCCTTCTGTTAAGAGGACCAATCACAATGGCCTTAGACTATGTGCGGGCCCGGGCAGTGGCCTAGTGCGGCAACAAACTGCAAGGTTGCTTGGGCAGCGTCTCCTTCTCTCTTTCGCTGTCTTATTCTCTCTTTATTTTTTCTTTCGGATGGTTGCCCTAAAAGGAGGTATTTACAGCCCTTGTTATGGGTGGGTTTGAATAAAACTAATCAGAGATTAGCTTACAGGATCAGGAGTTAATTCGAGCTCAGCTTGAGATTCCTGTTGCCAGAATCTGCTGATTTCGGTAACCTAAGCTTGCATGATCATAACCCGATCACATGGGCTGGCTTTTGGAACGAACGCCCAGATTAGTAAATGGGGCCTATTTCATATTGGTGGGTTTCCTGATCTAACGAAGAAGATGACTACTCCTCCAATGGTGGATCTGGATCCAATAGATGATCTTGTGATCCAGGACATTCGGATGGTGTGGATGGGTCCTATGGTCGCTGTGGGGCCCACTGAACGGACAACTTTTAACATCTATTAAGCATGGCGAGTTCAATAGGTGTGGCAGGTGCAACTAGGTTTGGCTAGTAATAAAGCCCTAGTACGAAGGGCTTGGATTTCATTGTGGTGAATGGCTAAGATGGAAAGAAGTACAGCTGCGTGGATCACCAACGTGGAAGGAGAGAAAATGGATTTCTTTCCGTTTTTGGAAATGTGGTTGTGCATAGCTATCTTGCGCCTACGTTTGTGGACGCACGTGTGTGATCTAACTGGCGGTCCAAACATGGTTCTAGTAGGTTTCTATCTCCCTACAAGATGGACGGATCAGATCATCGAGGCGTCCTTCGATGGTGGGCCACAAACGGTGAGAACGAACGTGATGTTCCAGTTTCTGCAAAGCGGAAAGGAAGGAGAAATCCTCCTTTTTCTGACGAGCATGGGTTAGCGCTCGTTTGACTGGGTCTGAGACCAGGTGCACTGCAAGTGCACGCGCCTTAAGTGTGCGTCCACACTCATGTGGGGTTCACCATGATGCATTCGAGAAATCTAACCCGTCCATCAGCTTCAACAACTTAAGATAGGCCACCCATCTGACTTTGAGGTAGATCCATGGCTTAGGTGGGCCATATCATATGACAGATGTCCTTTGAGTGTTGATTATTGTCAATTCGACGACGATCTCTGATCCAATCCCATGATCAGAACTACCCATCTAACTCCTTGATGTGTATAGGGCCCTAAGTCCAATAATGGGGTTGATCTAGAGTTCAGGTGGGCCATACCTTAAAATCTCAGCCTATAACTGAGGATTCTTGTTGATCTGGCTGTTGAATTTTATACTATTTTAAAATCTTATCGTCAACATACTTAATGGTTCCTAGTCTTATTTTGGACAAACACAATAATCAACTCTATGATCGATTACCCTCACTTATTTGTTAAACGAGTGATTATGAATTTGATTGGTCTAGATTATCAGACCATGAGCAGATGATGAGAGGTCCTAGAGACTGAATAAATGGAATCTAGCCATTGAACCTGTACCTGGATGGACGGATTCCTTATTGGCTTAATCAATGTTGATCTAAGGGATTATAGGGGTCCTAAATTTAAGATGATTAGTTAGATTTGGCCATCAATGAAGTTGGAATCCCAAGAGTAGGTTTTTCTAACGATGGGGTGATCCAATTTGAAGAACATCGGATAGGTAGTTCATTTTAGAGAAAAATTTCATTTAGTGTTATGATCCATTGGTCCTATATCTAAATTGAACGCACAATCATGAGTTTAAATGGATGGATCGGCTCAACACCGATTGATAGTGGTCCACCAAGTTGTTTACACGAAATCTAGCCTATCCATCAACCCAAATAGCTTAAGATGGGCCACTAATCTGATTGTGAGGTGGATCCATAGTCCAAGTGGGCCTTATCTGATGGTTTTACATTCCATCTGGTGATACTTGACAATTCAATGATCAGATCATGTCCTAATATGTTCATTAGTGATTCTTAGTATTTCTAGCCCTGACTA
The DNA here is from genome assembly GCA_021015155.1 of Magnolia officinalis. NCBI lineage: Eukaryota > Viridiplantae > Streptophyta > Magnoliopsida > Magnoliales > Magnoliaceae > Magnolia > Magnolia officinalis. Next base: position 24,277,476 of record JAJHSJ010000016.1, on the reverse strand, counting down.
TATGGGAATATTTAGTAGATTTGATGATCAATCATCGATACTGACAATCTGATGGTGGGATCTGATCAAATCTCTAGTTCATAGTCTTATGACTATTGTAATGCATCTAGTTAACATCTATTGACAATTTAGTGGTTGGATCATTTCGAATCTGAACGTCAATTGTCTGAATGTCCTAGGCCCATTTTGAGTGAGAGATCAAGTTGTGGATTGTTAGGTTAAGGGATTTATGCCTAATGAACGGTGGATATAATGATTTGGTCCCAACTTTAAGATGTTTTAAGGTCTAATGGTCCACTAGATGCACAGTTTGGATCCTTACAAGATGCCTTCACTTACCAATCTAGTTCGGGTGGTTTAAATTTGTTTTGATTCTAAGATAAGGGTTAGAGGTCCAAAATACATGATTTGATTACGATCTTGCTAAATAGACGTGTACCTTACGATGTACACAAGTGATTACTGGGTCATCTTATATTTTCAATTTTATACAGTGATTGGTGAGCAGGACCCTTCTTATATATCGATGGACTCATAAAATGACCTTAGACTTAACTCAACGGGAGTCGTAGACTAATAAGATCTTTTAGAAGGATTCATGGGTTATAAGGATGGTCTCTTTCTGAATTATTTGATGATAGTTTTATAGTCTTATTCTACGTTTCTCACGTGCCTAAATGTTTTCTATGATTTAAACGGTAACACTTGAGTACGTAAAAGTACGGGGTGTTACAATCTACCTCTCTTAAAGAGAATTTTGTCTCCAAAATTCAATACTTCTACCTTAAATGGGATGAAGATAATCTATTTTTTGTGTCTCTAAGCGTTCAATACTTCCCCATGAAGCGTGTCTAAATAACCGGACCTGGGGTTGTTACAATCTACCCCCCTTAAAGAAGAATCTCGCCCGCGAATTTGGAATATCCTAAGTCGGTTTCTACGTTCCGACGCACCCTCCTAAGTCAGAGTGCATCAGAATGCGTCGTGTGACCATAACCCAGGTCTGGTTTAATCCAAATCATGCTCTGATACCATCTTGTAACGCTCTGAAAATCGGGGGTCGAGCAAAGCTCAGCTCCCGAGTTCCAACGCATCACTTATGCAACATAGATAATAATGATTATGATGAGAGTATTGAAACATGAATGGGATTATACCAAAACAGCATATCGTACTCCAGAGATAATTAAATTGCAAGCGGAAGACTGAGATAGATGTATAGAATATATAAACTATGGTAAGTCTCCAGAGTGTGATAATGTTGTCATGTTAATGAATTACAAGTACAATTTTAAAATATATCATAGGTGTAGTGTCATCTAGTCAACATCCCTGTAACCCCGTCGATCAAGGCACGGCTTACATGAAGCCGCCAGAAAACAGAATATACGAGAAAGCATTCTCGTCGTCACAAAAGTCCGGCTCCGCCTCAGAAGTAGCGTCGCAATCTGCAATCAGACAAAGTCTGGTGGGTGTTCGAAACACCGTCCCGTAACGTGGGAGTGAGTGATCAATTCAGTGGAACAGTAAAGCATAGGTTAACATGTTATCAAAACAGTCAAGCAATAATGATAAAGCAGTACAATCAACAATCCTAAGTACTCTTGTTAATGTAAGTATGAAATGCTGTCATGATGCATGCCCTAGCCAACATACTCCCTCGTGCGACACCATCTTACGTCTGCGGCATGCTTTCATCCCTCAGTGCTCCACATCTTTCAGGCACATGCAGTGCAATGATGAGCATGATTACCGAGTTGTTATTAGTCCTTTTCAAACAGCAGAATTGGAAAACTAAGGTACCTCCCTTATATCATTCTCAAACAATGATCCATTCTAGGGTTGTCAGTCCTAGATACTCTCATACGATGATGCGGTTCTAGGTGGCTGTAAAGGGCTGTCAGGGCTGTTACGCGCACTCGTTGCACTACTCCCCCATCACCTTATCAATACAGGCCTACTTTATACTCTGTTTACTACCGGAAGGCTCGTCGCCTCTCCGCAGATTCGGAGTATGCTCGAGGTCACTACACCGGGTACAGTCAAGGCTGTCAGGACTGTTACACGGAATCGTTACACTACTCCCCCATCACCCATCAAAGCAATGTAGGCCTACAGCTCGAATATAGTGTCTCATACCACCATAATCGGATCACGAGTCTGGTTACTCAATGGTCACTACGGGGAGGCTCATGGCCCCAGCGTAGGCCGACAGCTCAACCACGGTGTCCCATACCACCATGCCCGGCTCATGAGTCTTAGCGGATCGAGGTACCAAGGTTAACGGGATTCCACTGGTAAGTTCGGTACCTTAGGTTCAAGCAGTAGCGTCCAAACATGGTGAACATACATTAGACAGATCGGGTTACTCGACGAGCTCGGCTAGCTCGAGCGCACGACAAGTTGAACGACATGAAGTGCATAAGCACTTCGTGTGGCCAACCACTATCGCCAACCGAAGTACGACTTGGGTTCGTCGAACACATCTCACGTGGCGAATGAATCTCAGCCACGAATTCACTCCTGTTACCGATTGTTTGGACTATCCAATAGCCCCAATCACATTCAATTACAGATAGTTAAAGCAGTAATGGATCAAGATTTCAAATCACACAATCAAATACCCAATATTGTTCACTTAGGGCTGTCAAGGCTGTTGCACGGAATCGTTACACCACTCCCCCATCACCCTTCACAGCCTTTATGGAATACAACTTAAACATGAATTTAAACATATGCATTACATAAATAAAATCGTACAATCAGTTGAGCATGTTATGAAGTACAACATAAGCATGAGTTTGTACATATTCAATTCCTAATCACATAGATATCTAAAGAAATCATACACATAGTTAAAGGAGTTGAGAATCAAATCTCAACACCCTTATACATTACAATTCACTAACTACTACTCATTCAGACATTTCAACAACCACTTTAGACTACATACATCAACATACATGACATATGGTGATCACAATGGTATTAGGCCAAATCCTTTCACTAGGGAGTTGCCCCAATTATAACACGCGTACACCCATGACGGATAGTCATAGCAAGCATGAATCCAAGTTCCATATTCATTCCGTCATTTTCACAAACTCTTGGACTACACACTTTAACATACATAACGTGCATTGGCCGTGGCGTGATTTAGGGCAAATCCTTTCGCTAAGGGAGTTGTCTAGTACATTTCAATCATGATCTTGCATTTAATACACATGGTAGGCACAAATCATGAATCCATATTCGTTCAGGCATTTCAACAAACACTTAGGCTACACAATATAACATACTCAACGTATGTTGATAAAACATGTATTAGGCTAATCCGTTTACCCAGAAGTTGATACACATGTATCCAGCATACATAGACAACAATTAATCATGGCAAACACAAATCCATATTTCATACGTATACTGTATTTTCTACAAATATGAGGAATATAGTATATTCAACATATTTAACGTATATCTGAAAAATGAAACGGACAACACTTTGTACATGTGCAATTGCATGCAGATCATGAATCTATCATTATCTGACATTGAAAGCGTTGAAAACCATAACCTATACGTCTAAAGTCCGCACCTTATGCCGTAGAAGCGTAACGAACTTGCTAGAATCGCTAAGCCTTTATCTACGGCAGTATATCAACCTATAGCACGGGATACGTGTAACATCCCGGATTTTTGCCAACCTGGGATTAGACGTCCTTAGGCAATGGGTCAATCCTAACCCCTTATTAACTTGTCAGAACTGAATCCCACAGTCTAAAATCACTCCTTAACCCATTTCCCTCACAAATCTCACCTTTCACCACCTTGTTCTTTAAATCCTTCTAAGTACTTTTACATTAGACACTATCTTAAAGTTTAGGTGATGAAGAACAATACTCAAACTAAACATTGCTACAAAGAACTAAGTACCACCTCAGACTAAAATCACCCAGGACTAAATCCTCTAGAAATTAGGCGAGAATTAGTTAGTGTGAAACTAGAGTACCAGTGAAATTAGTACCAATCACTTTAAATACGATCTGTAAGACCCAAAACTTGTAAAATCATTAACGCTAGGTTACCCTAAATTCTAGGATCAATCTCATTACCCGTCTGCTCTCGGGAGCATCTCGAAACTCCGTATCAGATCTGGACTGCACGTCGGAAGTCCAAATAACACGAAGTTAAGGAATTAGGACCGCCTTATTGGGCTTGACAACCATCTCGGAAATCAAATCCAGATAGTGTCCCAGTGTAATTCGCTTGAGTCTGGAGTGAGGAGTGTGAAAACACTTTATTTTCCTTACAAATAAATATCTCAAATAGTAATCTGGCACCTCTCGCCTGCGGATCAGTATTAGGCAACCAGACCGTTAGAATCTGACCCAAATACACCCTCGGATCAGGAAAAATTTCATACACATATCCATGTACTCGGAATCTCCGATCGAGATCCGCTGACCGTTGAACTGATACTGGTCCGCCATTTGCGATCTGGAATCCCGACTGAAATGAAAACTTAACTAAACGTAGATCCAGTGTTAGTGAGCTTAAGTCCGACCTTTGGCTCAAGGAGGCCTGCCAGAAGTCCTCCGTTGAGCTGAAACAGGTCCGCTTTGGTTATAACCTAAGTATACTTTGACCTAGAGTCTATTTCGGTAAGTTTTTAGACTATATAAGGACCTTAAAACCCTCTCTCTCACAGCCATACGAATTTGAGAGAAACCCTAGAGAGAGAAGAGAGAAAAGAGAGAGAAAGAGTGAGAGAAGTGGGAGAATCTCCCTACTGCTATTCCCTGCCACTACACAAGCTACACCACCCCTTTCTCATCGCTTTCATGGTGATTCCGGCGTCGTTTCTAGGTAAGAAACCCTAACCCTAATCTGATTTGGGGTTTTGATAGTTGTAGGTTATGAAATAGCTAACCTATTTCGTTCTATAGGTTACCAAACTGCCGTATGTGAAAGCTTAGCAAACCTATTGAATTCGTTACGATTCTACGATAAAAGGTGCGGACTTTAGGTGTATAGGTTATGGTTTTCAACGCTTTCATTGTCAGATAATGATAGATTCATGATCTGCATACAATTGCACATAAACAAATTGCTGTCTGTTTTCTGTTTCGATTAAAGATGAAGAATATGGAATTTTACATACTCTTGGTATTTGTAGAAAGTACCGTATACGTATAAATTTTGAAAATGTGTTTGCCATGATTATTTGCTGTATTAATATATTATATATGGATAAAATACTTGTTTGGCGAAAGGGTTCGCCCTAATACATGTTTTTGCTAATATACACTATGTATGTTAAAATAGTGTATTCTAAGTGTTTATGAAAACGACTGAATGAGTATAGGATTCTCATTCGTGCTCGCCATGACTAATTGTCATAGATATATGATTGTTGTATTGGCGATACCCCTTTGACGAAAGGATTTGCCCTGAATCACACCACGGCTACTATATGCTATATATGTTGAAATGGGTAGCCCGAGTTTTTGTGAAAATGTTCAAATGAATACGGAACTTGGATTCATACTTTCCATGACTATCCGTCGTGGGTGTACGCATGTTATGATTGGGGCAACTCCCTAGTGAAAGGATTTGGCCTAATGCCTATGTGATCAACATATGTCATGTATGTTGATGTATGTCTTTTAAAGTGATTGTTGAAGTGTTTGAATGAGTAGTAGTTAGCAAATTGTAATGTATAAGGGTGTTGAGATATGATTCTCAACTTCTTTTAACTATGTGTATGTTTTCCTTGGATAGTTGTGTGATTAGGAATTAACTATGTACAAACTCATGCTTGTGTTGTGCTTCATAATATGCTCAACTGCTTTTATGATTTTATCTATGTAATGCATATGTTTAAATTCATATTTACGTTGTATGATCCGTCATGGGTGATGGGGGAGTGGAGCAACGAGTGCGTGCAACAGCCCTGGCAGCCCTAAACGGATAATATCAGTCTTTGGTTGTATGATTTGAATCTTGATTCATTACTGTTTTAACTATCTGCAATTGAATGTGATTGGAGTTATGATTATAGTCCAGGCAATCGGTAACGAAAATGAATGCGTGGTTGAGATTCATTTGTCACGTGAGATGTGTTGACGAACCCGAGTCGTACTTCGGTTGGCGATAGTGGTTGGCCACACAAAGTGCTTATGCGCTTCATATCGTCCAACTTGTCGTGTGCTCGAGCTAGCCGAGCTCATCAAGTAACTCGATCTGTCTAATGTATGTTCACCATGTTGGACGCTACTGCTTGAACCTAGGGTACCAAACTTACCAGTGAGATCCCTTTTAACCATGGTACCTCGATCCGCTAAGACTCATGAGCCGGGCATGGTGGTATGGGACACCATGGTCGAGCTGTTGGCCCACGTTGGGGCCACGTGCCTCCCCGTAGTGACCAGTGAGCAACCAGACTCGTGAGCTGATTATGGTGGTATGGGACACTATATTCGAGCTGTCGACACCTACGGCGAGAGCCGAATACGGTGAGACCTGTATTCATGCTGACGGGCAACGAGTCCTCCATAGTGTCTTCGAGTATACTCTAAGGTCTGTGATTGGCGATGAGTCCTTCGCAGCAACTAAAGCATGAGTTGAGCCGAGTACGGTGAGACCTGTATTCGAGCTGACGGCCAGCAATTGAGCCGCATACGGTGAGATCTGTATCCATGCTGACGGGTGACGAGCCCTTTGTGATGCCTTCGCTATGCCTCTCAAACCATAATATCGTATGAGACTAACTAGGAGTGATGACCCTAGAATGGATCATGTTTGGGAATGATACAAGGGAGGTACCTTAGTTTCCCAATACTGCTGTTTGAAATGAACTAATAATAACTCGGTAATCATGCTCATCATGCATTGCATGTGCCTGGCAGATGTAGAGTACTGAGGGATGAACGCATTCGCGAACGTAAGATGGTGTCGCATGAGGGTGGTTTGGCAAGGGCATACATCATGTCATTTCATACTTGCATTAAATAAGAGTAGCTAGAATTATTTGATTGTACTGCTTTATCATTACTGCTTGACTGAGTTGATAACATGTTAACCTATGCTTTATTGTTCCACTGAGTTGATCACTCACTCCCACATTACGGGATGGTGTTGTACACACCAACCAAATTTGTTGAGTTTCAGGTGATGGCGATGCTTATGAAGCAGAGTCGGACTACTAAGATGTGGAGGAGGAGTTCTCCTACTTGTAGCTCTCTAACAGGTTTATGAAGGCCTGTTATTGTATTGACAGGGCTATGGTACTTGGGATAGAAGACATTACACTTACACATTTGGTATATTTTAGAAATATACTTGAAATTTATTAACCTGGTAATGTTATCACACTCTAGAGACTCACCACAGTTTTTATATATTTTATATATCTATCACAGTCTTCCGCTTGCAATTTAACTGTCTCTGGAGTATGATATGTTGTTTTGGCTTAATCTCACTCATGTTCAATACACTAATGCAGACAACATTTAATCATCATTCATTTTCCTGCATACGTGATGCGCTGAAACTAGGGAGTTGTGTTTATGCTCAACCCCCGATTTTCAGGGCGTTACAATACGTTAGCTATTTCGCTACTTGAATCAATTCAAACCCTAAAACAGGTTAAAGTTAGGGTTTTCTTACCTAGAAATGAAGCCGGAATCGCCAGAAAAGCGATTAGAAAGCGATGGTTAAGCCTGTAGATCGACAGGATAGAACGGCAGGAAGAATCTCCCACCTCTCCCACACTTGCTCTCTTTTCTCTCTTCTCTCTCCTAGGGTTTCTCTCAAATTCATATGGGCTGAATGAGAGTGGGTTTAAAGTCCTTATATAGGCTAGAAACTCTCTAGAATAGACTCAGGAACAAGGTATACTTAGGTTATGTCCAAAGCGGGTCCGTTTCGATCAACGGAGCACTTCTGGGGGCCCCTTTTCTGTGTGCGGTCGAACTTAAGCTCACTAACACTGGATCTAGGTTTAGTTAAGTTTTTGTTCCGGTCGGATTTACAGATCGCCCGTGGCGGACCAGTTTCAGTTCAACGGTCAGCGAATCTCGATCGGAGATTTCAAGTACATGGATATGTTTGGGTAAATATCCCTGATCCGAGGGTATAATCTGGTCTGATTCGGATGGTCTGGTTGCTTATAACTGATCCGCAAGTGACACGTCTCAGATTTCATAAATTTGTATTTTATTTTTAATTAATTTAACATTTCTCACACTCTTCACTTCGGGCTCAAGCGAATAGCCCCAGGACACTATCTGGATTTGATTTCCGAGATGGTTGCCAAGCCCAGCAAGGCGGTCCTAACTGTTTAACTTCGCGTTAATCGGACTTTCGATGTGCAGTCCAGATCTGATACGGAGTTTCATGATGCTCCCGAGAGCAGCCGGTAATGAGATTGATCCTAGATTTTAGGGCAACCTAGCGTCAATGATTCTACAAGTTTTGGGTCTTGTAAATCGTATTTAAAGTGGATCCAACGAATTTCATAGCTAATCTAGTTTAGCACTTAGTTACTTTTGAAGGATAATGTAGTGAAAGGTGAGATTTGTGAAGGAAATGGGTTAAAAAATGATTTTTAGATTATGGGATTGGGTTCTGACAAGTTAATAAGGTGTTAGGAGCGACCCATTGCCTAAGGACGTCTAATTCCAGGTTGGAAAAAAATTCGGGATGTTACAATCTACCTCCCTTCAAAATAATTTCGTCCCCGAAATTGGCTAAAGGCAATAAGTAGGAATTCTATTATTTCATTTGCCTTAGACTTATTGATTTATGCGTGGTAGGGTGTATCTTGTGCATACTAGTCTAGTACATTTTAGGCTACCCCCCTTAAAAAATTATTTCTTTATCGCTTGCTTTTATCCTGATGGTTTGCTACAATGGATTTGTTTCCTTATTTGGAGTCTTGACTTCGATTCTTAACTAGTTAGAGTAAGATAGTTGTTTTCATTGTTTGACCAATACGAAGAGACAGTTATAGTGGGCTTGATCCCGATACATCGATCATCTACCTGGCCAGGTAGAAAGCTCATCGTATCCCTTCCTAGTCCTGGTAGATCCTGGTCTTCTGCTCGGTCAAAGCAGTGAGTCCATTAGTAGTCGCCCAGGATTGAGAATTGGATCAAGCCGCGAATGCTTCGCAGTTTATTTTCAGTAACTCCGTAGACCGATCACTCTAAAAACTTAGGGAATACCCATCACTGAAAGGTTCAAATGTCCTATTTCTCGGGTTGCCCTTTAGGTCTCGGTCTAAGAGAGTCCTCGTTATTATCTACGTCCAAGGAAATGGTGAGTCAAATCTTACTAGATCATCCTAAAATGATTTCTCATAGTAGAACAGGCTTCTATTATGTTCGTATTCAACGAGCACAGTTGTAGATACGTTGACCTTGGTTATTGTAATTTAATTCGCACCCGGCCTATTCTGTACGTATAGTTTGGATCAATTCCATTCGATCCTGGGCCAGTGGGGCAAGGGCCAACCATGCTTCCGCTGCGCCTATGAGCGGGTAGACGTGTATACCTACTTAACTCAACTGGGTTCATAACTTGTCTACCCCCCCTAAAATTGTTTCTATTCTCAGGGTTCAAGAATTTGTACATCGATCTGTATGTCCTATCTTTGGTATGACATGGGAAGCGATTTAACAATACATTGGTCTTCTTTTCATCGATGATGCGTATTATGGCATCGGTACCTATGATTATAGAAAGGAGCTAAAGATGATGGGTACTGTGGTTAATTTCAGGGGCAGGTGTGAGTTTGTGGCAAGATGCCTAATTCTACCAAGGAGTTTTGCCACGGTCCAGACTTACCCTATTTAATCATGTCTAGCTTAACAGGCAGGCTATCTTTCTACGTTCATATGCACAATATGTGTATGCCGACATGGCATGTGATTGGGACCTAATTCCTAACTATTTGTTGCCCATTTGGGCAATTCCTTAGGCCTAAAGACAAAGTCTCTATCGGCTACATACTCCTAATACTTCTCAAAGACGAAGTTATAAACTTTTAGTTGCAAGTGGTCGGGCCAACACGGAAGGAAAATTATGTAGTGGGTCTGAGTCGGATACATGGACCTTCTGCCTCGCGAGGACAGAAAATTTGTCGTATCAGTTCTTAATCCTAGTTGATCCCGACTTTCTGCTTGATCAGAGCATAAAGTTCATTGATAACTGTAACGCCCTGAAATTCGGGGGTCGAGTATGAACTCAACTCCCGAGTTCCAACGCATCACTTATGCAACATACACAATGCCGGTTAAATGTTGTCTGAGTTAGCGCAATAAACATGAATGAGATTAAACCGAAACAGTAATTCATACTCCAGTTCAATTGCATTTAAAAGCAGCAGAAGACTGAAATTTTTATATTCAAGTATGTAAAGTAACAAAATTTTCTGAACTCCAGAGTATGAGTACTAGCTGAGCACCAATATACATGTACTGTTTGTAAGTCAAAAAAAAAAAAAACCCAAAATACATCCTCAAAAGAGGTCCCGAGAATCCCGCGATGCAGCCGCCTAAGCGTAGCCGTCTGAGTACTGCATGAAGGAGAACTCCTCCTGGTCCTCATCAACGTCGGGCTCTGGCTCCTGAACCAAGGCGCCCTCTAAACCTGCGACAGAGTCTGGTTGTGTGTACAACACCGTCCCGTAACGTGGGAGTGAGTAGCTAACTCAGTGGAACAATAATGCATAAGTTAACATGTTATCAAATCAACCAAGTAGTAATGATAAAGCAGCACAAATCAAGCATTTCTAACTACTCTTGTTAAATGCAAAAATGATATGACATGATACTGTATGCCCTTGCCAAACCACCCTCAAGCGACATCATCTTACGTTCGCGAATGCTTACTCCCTCAGTGCGCCACATCTACAAAGCACATGCGGTGCGATGATGCTCATGTTTTCCAAGTTTTTATTTGTCCATTTCAATCAGCAGTATTGGGAAACTAAGGTACCTTCCTTGTATCATTCCCAACATGATCCATTCTAGGGTCGTCAATCCTAGTTATTCTCATACGATATTATGGTTTGAGAAGCTTAGTGATGGCATCGCAAAGGGCTCGTCACCCGTCAGCGCGGATACAGATCTCACCGTATGCGGCTCAATTGCTGGCCGTCAGCTCGAGTACAGGTCTCACCGTACTCGGCTCAATCACTAGCCGTCAGCTCAAGTACAGGTCTCACCATACTCGGCTCAACTCACACTCTAGTTACTGTGACAGACTCGTGGCCAATCACAGACCCTTGGAGTGTACTCGATGATACCACGGAAGACTCGTCGCCCGTCAGCACGAGCACAAATCTCACCGTACTCGGCTCTCGCCGAAGTATCGACAGCTCGAATACAGTGTCCCATACCACCGTATTCGGCTCATGAGATAGTTGCGCAATGGTCACTACGGGGAGGCACATGACCCCAGCATAGGCCGACAGCTCGACCACGGTGTCCCATACCACCATGCCCGGCTCATGCGTCTTAGCGGATCTAGGTACCATGGTTAAACGGGAATCACCACTGGTAAGTTTGGTACCCTAGGTTCAAGCAGTAGCGACCAAACAGAATGAACACACAACTACACTTCGGTTTAATTGGCGAGCCTGACTAGCTCGAGCGCACCACAAGTTGAGCGATATGGAGCGCAAAAGCACTCCGCGTGGCCAACCACTATCGCCAACCGAAGTACGACTCGGGTTCGCCGGACCCGTCCTTTGTGGCGACATGAATCTCAGCCACAATCACAATTCTGGTACCGAGTGTTTGGACTATAAACATAGTCCCAAACTCAAACAGTTTTCATCGTTAGCATGTGAAGGAAAACATGATAAACAAGCAATACAAGCATGTTAGTAGGCATGTTATAAAGCATGAAGTAAAACATGAAGTAAAGCATGTTACAAAGCATGTTGTGAGGCATGTTGTGAAGCATGTTGTGCAGCATGTTGTGAAGCATGTAGTCAGGCACTATCCACATAGGGATATCATTACATACACATTACAGGTGAGTGGTTCTAGCGAACCACCGCACGGAGGGAAGCCTACTTGTCTCTAAGGGAGTCGGAAACCCCACATCAGCACCTCTCTAAGGCACTAATACATGAGTATTTGCGCACACGAGTGTTTACACAATTACTTAGAATACACTATTTCAACATACGCGACGTATGTAACGAAACTTGTGTTAGGGCTGTCCCTTCGCCCCGGGAGTATTTTTCCCGTATATATCGTATTCATACAGCAAATAATCATTACAATTTCATATCCAAAATCCGCACGTATGCGGGATTTCTAGAATACGCAATTTCAACATACATGACATTTACACATGAACATGTAATTTCGCGATCTCTTTCGCCAAACTAGCATTTTATCCACACATGATATAATCAAACATTAAATAAACATGTCAAACATTTTCTCAACAAAAATACGTATACGGTATTTCTACGTATATCAAGAGTATGTAGATTTCCATAATCTTTATCGCTAATCGAAACAGGAAACGGAAAGCACTTTGTACATGTGCATTTGCATGCAGATCATGAATCTATCATTATCTGACATTGAAAGCGTTGAAAACCGTAACTTATACGCTTAAAGTCCTCACCTCAGCCCTTGGAATTGCAACGAATCAGCAAGGGCGTTGGAGCTTCCGTATACGGGAGTTTCCTAGCCTAAAGAGCGCATTCGATTAGTCTTTCCATAACCTATCACTAATCAAGCTCAAATCAGACCTAGGGTTAGGGTTTTCTTACCTTCAAATGGGGTGGAAACCGCCGGAAAATCCCCTGGAATAGGGTGGTGTAGGCCGTGGGAGGAGTGGAAGCAGCAGGAGGAAGATCGGCCTCGATCTCCACAACTTTCTCTCTCCTTTTCTCTCTTTCTCTCTAAGGGTTTGGACCCAAATTGTATGCTGTGAGAGGAGCTGTTCTAAGCCCCTTTTATAGCCTAGAACATGTCCAAAATAGACTCAGGTTCAAGGGTGGCTGCATATATAGGCAGTTCGCCACTTTTCAAGCTCAAAAGGGGTGTTCTGGTAGCCCTCTTTGAGCCAAACGTCAGACTTAAGCTTACCGTCTATGGATCCACGTGGGATTACGTTTTCGACTCGATCGGATTCCCAGACCGCACGTGGCGGACCACTTTCAGTTCAACGGTCAGTGGGCCACGATCAGAAATTCTGAGTACATGTAAATGTTCCTGAAATTTTTCTTAATCTGAGGGTGTAATTTGGTCTGATTCCGACGGTCAGGTTGCTTAATACTGACGCGCAACCGAAAGGTGCCAGATCACTATTCCAGATATTTTTATTTGGATGGGAATAGTGTTTTTCACACTCCCTCGCTCCGGAGTGAAAACAATGGCCGTGGGACATCGGAATCATCTGATTTTTGAGATGATTGTCAAGCCCAGTGGGGCGGTCCTGGTTCCTTAGCTTCGTGTTAATCGGACTCCCGATGTGCGATCTAGACCTCATACGAAGTTTCGTTTCAGTCCCGAGAGCAGACGGGTAATGAGTTTGGCTCTAGACTTTAGGGTAACCTAGCGTCACCAATTCTACAAGTTTTGGGTCTTGCAGATCGTATTTAAAGCGATCCCAACGGATTTCATGATTAACCGAGTTTAGTACTTAGTTAACTTTGTTAAATTTCTAAAGGATTTAATCCTATGTGATTTCTGGTCGAGGTGGTACTCGGCCCAATGTACGGAAATTTCCAGGTCGTTACAATAACTACCAGGATTGAGAATTCAACTCAAACCGCGAATACCTTGCTTATATATATAGTTCCTCTACTCCGTGTTCCCGATTGTAATAAGTCTTTGGAAAGGCAATTCAAAGAGGTGTATTGATTTGACCTAACATTACATCGAGGGATATATAAGTTTTCTCTGAGCGTGACTAGTTACTAATCAAACAACCTTCCTAGGAGTTATTAAAGAAGCCTATGAGTATTAAGGGGATTCAACGAAGTAATGGGGTCTCGCTCCAACCTACTTAAGCTGACTAACTAAGTCTATCGGTCTCTGACATTCCCTAGTGTGATCAGTAGCCTAGTCTTAATTGTGGGAGTAGCCGTAATCCACTAGTTGTAATCCAAAGTCCACGTTCATACGCTAAATGATTTCATGCCATTTCTAATACAAGAAGTTATTTATCGCTTAAGGCCAAACGTTGTCTGGTTGGAATTGAGTTGCCTGACCTTGAATTTAACTATGCTCGAGCATTTCACATATGCTCATACCAACTACGAAGGTCCTAGGGTTCACGTTATTAAATTATTGAATTTCCCATACTGTTAGGTCTTTCAAAATCTAGGAGCACCACTCTAGGTCCAAAACTCTAAGGGCCTATTTGTCAAACAACCATTTACTCTAAAAGCTTAAGCTGTCAAACAACCATTCACTCTAAAAGCTTAAGCTGTCAGAGTGTGGTGCATCAATGTATATCAAGGGACTTTATCACTTCAACACTATTTGGTCAGTGGTCTTAAGTTGTATTAAATGGGACGGTATTACTAATCCCACCTCAGGATTTGGAGTGGCATGTTGGTAGGAGGGTGGGAGGGAATTAAAAAATTAATTTTATAGGCTTTGAAAAATGAGCCTTGTGTTGGAAGGTGTGAGATGGGATTTCCAAATCCCACGATGATGAATTTCTAAGTGTAATTTTGAAAGGAAATTTTGAAATTTACTTTTAATTACATACATTCCAAACATGGTATTGGAAAATATGAGATACACCCAATTTAGGGACCATACCCTACACATACATTTATTGTTACTTTTACAATTCTATCCACCATAATCCCACTGAATGCAGTTGGCCAAACGGGCCCTAAACGTCCTAATATTTGGAGGTTGTGAAAGTTATGGAACACAAAAATGTGGATTGTTGTGCCCACATGGGTGTGAAATGAGGCCAAGAGGAGTAATGGTGGAGGGGTGGAAGGAGTTCACACTTGTCAAGTACAGCTCCGACTTGTCAAATATTCTACACATTCCATCAACATGAAAACACAAAGATCCTAACGCAGCAACAAACATCTACGAGATAACGGCATGGATAACTACGCATCTGAGTCTGGCGACGGAGGAGGGACACCCTTTCCCTTTCCCATGAGAGAGAAAAAAAGGTTGAAATCGAGAAAACGGCTGTAACAAACGCAAATAGGGCCATGGAAAGTGAACGAAAGGTGATGGAGAGAGAGAGAAAGGGCTGGAGGTTTGGTTCTCCACAGATTGGAGACTCAACAGACGTTGTAGAGGCCCAAAGGGCAGTGATTGAAGATGAAAAATGGAAAGGTAGGATGGGTTAGGGAGCTTACACATTTTTGAGCTCCAAATGGGGCATGTAAGAGCCTAAATGAGAGTGAATGGAGAGGGTAGGGAGGTAGGGATGGCTGTGAACGATGGATATGGGTGGGTTGTGGCCAAAAATGATAGATTGGACGATTGGAAGGGAGATTTGAGAGAGAAACAACAATTTTGAAGGAAAATGAGAGCTTGGAGGGGTGATTTGTGAAGGAGAGAGGGGTTTGGGAGTGTTTTAACGAACGGCCCATATACCAGGAGGTCCTACTAGACCCCAAAGGCCATCGACTCGAGCGGCCCGCCCAACCGAGCCTACTGACCGGAGAGGCCTCGCCACTCCCTGGAATAACCGGCGAGGGCTCGCCCAATGGGAGAGGTCCTCGTGACCCCTAGGCCCCAAAAAGGTATGGGTCCCACCTTGGGTCCCCCTGCAAGTGCTCCGTTTGGCCCCGACTCCATTTGAGGCGTTTTCAGGGCCAATTTGTAAATCGGAATGAGTTTATGTGACATATAGCATATGATTTTGGGGTAGGAGGCGCTAATCTATCCAACTAACCCATTTATTTGGTTAGGTTCCAAAAGGTTAAGGGTCAAAACCCATTTTATCTATTTATTTCCTATTTATGGTAAGTTTTAGTTTTGGTATTGTGCTTCATCATTTATACCCTAGGATTGGTGTGTATTATGAATGTGCTTAAAAGAAATGAAGAATACAGTGGTGGAGGGTGAGATTTTGAAGGAATTGGATAAAAAGGGGTTTTAGGCTTTGAGATTAAGTGTAAGGTGTTGTTGTTGACCCACAACCTAAGGACATTCGTTTCTAGGGAATGACTCAAACCCATCGACTGATGGCCTAGAGGCGATTTAGGTCGTTTTGGATAGTTTTGGGATGTTTTTGATACATACCTATATTTATCGATTTCTAACGGCTGGGATGGGGTGAGTTGTGATCTAAACCTGTCGTTTGACGGAATAGAAGTGATTTGGGATCGTTTCGCGTGATCATGAGTGTGTACGAGCCCAATCTCAGTGGTCGATTTCGGTCGGTTTCGTCGTTCACCGAATTTGGAAAATCCTAAGTCGGTTTCTACGTTTCGTCGCACCCTCCTAAGTCAGAGTGCGTTAGAGTGCGTCGTGTGACCATAACCCAGGTCCGATTTAGTCCAGATCATGCTCTGATACCATCTTGTAATGCCCTGAAAATCGGGGGTCGAGCAAAGCTCAGCTTCCGAGTTCCAACGCATCACTTATGCAACATAGATAATGATGATTATGATGAGAGTATTGAAAGATGAATGGGATTATACCAAAACAGCATATCGTACTCCAAAGACAGTTAAATTGCAAGCGGAAGACTGAGATAGATGTATAGAATATATAAACTATGGTAAGTCTCCAGAGTGTGATAATGTTGTCAGGTTAATGAATTACAAGTACAATTTCAAAATATACCATAGGTGTAGTGTCATCTAGTCAACATCCCTGTAACCCCGTCGATCAAGGCACGACTCACATGAAGCCGCCAGAAAACAACAAATACGAGAAAGCATTCTCGTCATCACAAAAGTCCGGCTCCGCCTCAGAAGTAGCGTCGCCATCTGCAATCAGACAAAGTCTGGTGGGTGTTCGGAACATCGTCCCGTAATGTGGGAGTGAGTGATCAACTCAGTGGAACAGTAAAGCATAGGTTAACATGTTATCAAAACAGTCAAGCAGTAATGATAAAGCAGTACAATCAACAATCCTAAGTACTCTTGTTAATGCAAGTATGAAATGTTGTCATGATGCATGCCCTCGCCAACATACTCCCTCATGCGACACCATCTTATGTCCGCGGCATGTTTTCATCCCTCAGTGCTCCACATCTTTCAGGCACATGCAGTGCGATAATGAGCATGATTACCGAGTTGTTATTAGTCCTTTTCAAACAGTAGGATTGGGAAACTAAGGTACCTCCCTTATATCATTCCCAAACAATGATCCAATCTAGGGTCGTCAGTCCTAGATACTCTCATACGATGATGCGGTTCTAGGTCGCTGTAAAGGGCTGTCAGGGCTGTTACGCTCACTCGTTGCACCACTCCCCCATCACCTTATCAATACAGGCCTAGTTTATACTTTATTTACTGCGAGAAGGCTCGTCGTCTCTCCGCAGATTCAGAGTATGCTCGAGGTCACTATACAGGGTACGGTCAGGGCTGTCAGGGCTGTTACACGGAATCATTACACCACTCCCCCATCACCCATCAAAGCAGTGTAGGCCGACAGCTCGAATATAGTGTCCCATACTACCATAATCGGCTCACGAGTCTAGTTGCTCAATGGTCACTACGGGGAGGCTCGCGGCCCCAGCGTAGGCCGACAGCTCAACCACGGTGTCCCATACCACCATGCCCGGCTCATGAGTCTTAACGGATCGAGGTACCAAGGTTAACGGGATTCCACTGGTAAGTTCGGTACCTTAGGTTCAAGCAGTAGCGTCCAAACATGATGAACATACATTAGACAGATCGGGTTACTCGACAAACTCGGCTAGCTCGAGCGCACGACAAGTTGAACGACATGAAGTGCATAAGCACTTCGCGTGGCCAACCACTATCGCCAACCGAAGTATGACTCGGGTTCATCGAACACATCTCACGTGACGAATGAATCTCAACCACGAATTCACTCCTGTCACCGATTGTCTGGACTATCCAATATCCCCAATCACATTCAATTATAGATAGTTAAAGCAGTAATGGATCAAGATTTCAAATCACACAATCAAATACCCAATATTGTCCGCTTAGGGCTGCCAAGGCTGTTGCACGGAATCGTTACACCACTCCCCCATCACCCTTTACGTCCTTTATGGAATACAACTTAAACATGAATTTAAACATATGCATTACATAAATAAAATCGTACAATCAGTTGAGCATGTTATGAAGTACAACATAAGCATGAGTTTGTACATATTCAATTCCTAATCAAACAGATATCTAAAGAAATCATACACATAGTTAAAGGAGTTGAGAATCAGATCTCAACACCCTTATACATTACAATTCACTAACTACTACTCTTCAGACATTTCAACAACCACTTTAGACACATACATCAACATACATGACATATGGTGATCACAATGGTATTAGGCCAAATCCTTTCACTAGGGAGTTGCCCCAATTATAACACGCGTACACCCACGACAGATAGTCATAGCAAGCATGAATCCAAATTTCATATTCATTCGGTCATTTTCACAAACACTTGGACTACACACTTTAACATACATAACGTGCATTGGTCGTGGCGTGATTTAGGGCAAATCCTTTCGCTAAGGGAGTTGTCTAGTACACTTCAATCATGATCTTGCATTCAATACACATGGCAGGTACAAATCATGAATCCATATTCGTTCAGGCATTTCAACAAACACTTAGGCTACACGATATAACATACTCAACGTATGTTGATAAAACATGTATTAGGCTAATCCGTTTTCCCGAAAGTTGATACACATGTATCCAGCATACATAGACAACAATTAATCATGGCAAGCACAAATCCGTATTTCATACATATACGGTATTTTCTACAAATATGAGGAATACAGTATATTCAACATATTTAACGTATATCTGAAAAACGAAACGGACAACACTTTATACATGTGCAATTGCATGCAGATCATGAATCTATCATTATCTGACATTGAAAGCGTTGAAAACCATAACCTATACGTTTAAAGTCCGCACCTTACGCCGTAGAAGCGTAACGAACTTGCTAGAATTGCTAGCCCTTTGTCTACGGCAGTATATCAACCTATAGCACGGGATACGTTAGTTATTTCGCTACTTGAATCAATTCAAACCCTAAAACAGGTTAGAGTTAGGGTTTTCTTACCTAGAAATGATGCCGGAATCACCGAAAAAGCGATTAGAAAGCGATGGTTAAGCCTGTAGATCGACACGATAGAATGGCAGGAAGAATCTCCCACCTCTCCCACACTTTCTCTCTCTTTTCTCTGTTCTCTCTCCTAGGGTTTCTCTCAAATTCGTGTGGGCTGAATGAGAGAGGGTTTAAAGTCCTTATATAGGCTAGAAACTCTCCAGAATAGATTAAGGAACAAGGTATACTTAGGTTATGTCCAAAGCGGGTCCGTTTCGATTCAACGGAGCACTTTTGGCGGTCCCTTTTCTGTGTGCGGTTGGACTTAAGCTCACTAACACTGGATCTAGGTTTAGTTAAGTTTTCGTTCCGATCGGATTTAAAGATCGCCCGTGGCGGACCAGTTTCAGTTCAACGGTCAGCGAATCTCGATCGGGGATTTCAAGTACATGGATATGTTTGCGCAAATATCCCTGATCCGAGGGTGTAATCTGGTCTGATTCCGATGGTCTGGTTGCTTATAACTGATCCGCAAGCGACACGTCTCAGATTTCATAAATTTGTATTTTATTTTTAATTAATTTCACATTTCTCACACTCTTCACTCCGTGCTCAAGCGAATAGCCCCACGACACTATCTGGATTTGATTTCCGAGATGGTTGTCAAGCCCAGCAAGGCGGTCCTAACTGTTTAACTTCGCGTTAATCGGACTTTCGATGTGCGGTCCAGATCTGATATGGAGTTTCGTAATGCTCCTGAGAGCAACCGGGTAATGAGATTGATCCTAGATTTTAGGGCAACCTAGCGTCAATGATTTTACAAGTTTTAGGTCTTGCAGATTGTATTTAAAGTTGATCCAGCGGATTTCGTAGCTAATCTAGTTTAGCACTTAGTTACTTTTGAAGGATAATGTAGTGAAAAGTGAGATTTGTGAAGGAAATGGGTTAAAAATGATTTTTAGATTATGGGATTAGGTTCTGACAAGTTAATAAGGTGTTAGGAGTGACCCATTGCCTAAGGACGTCTAATTCCAGGTTGTAAAAAATCTTGGATGTTACAACCTTAGTGTCTGAAGTCATTGTACTGGAGGGAAGATCCTCTCATCTCGTCGTTTCTTAAAACACTGCTTTAAGAAGTGACCTGGCCTTCCATAATAGTTGCAAAACTTATCCTGACCCGAAGAATGAGTTGGGTGAGACATTAATTTCATCCTCTTCTTAGTAATAGGAGATGCAAATGGCATCGTCTTGGCGTTGCTTGCTGAACCTAGAATAAGAGCACGTGTTTTGGCCCTACGCTCGAAGTCCTTCTCTATTTGCATGGCTTTGTCCACGATATCAGTGAAGTCAGTAAAGTCGAAGGTGCACAATTTTGACTGAATTTCTGGTCGGAGACCTTAAACTTTTATAATTTATATTCCTCGTCCTCAACAACCTTTGATACATATCATAACAATTCGTCGAAACACGCTTCAGATTGCGACACTGTCGTATTCCCTTATTCCAACTTGAGAAACTCGGATACTTTCTTGTGACTATAGCACGGAGGAAAGTATTTTTCATTGAACGTCTTCTTAAACTCAGTCCAGGTCCACTCATAATCAGACGGGGCTCTTCTTAGCACGCCTTCCCACCATATATCAGCCTCTCCTTCCACGGCATAAGTAGCGAGGACAACCTTCTGGGTGTCCGAACAGCCTAGCGGTTTCATCATCTTGGCCATTCTATTCAGCCAGTGTTCTGCCAAGACTGGATCTGGTGCTCCTGAGAAGGATGGTGGCCTCAGCCTCTGAAACCTTTCAAACAGATCCGCCCCACTAACTTCTTCAATCTTCAAGGCCGATGCATCCATATTATGTTGGAGAGATTTTAATAGTGTGGCGATCGAAGCCTGCTGTTGTAGTATGATGGTAGTCAGATGACTAATAACATCACAAGGTGGGGCTTCATGCTGCACATTTGATGGAGGTGTGCTAACAAGACCCGTAGGCGGTTAAGATGGAATAGCTTCTGATGCTGACTCTCCTTCAAGGTTGGCCCAATTGGAGGTACAGGAGAGCGCTCAGGACTCTCTTCTCTTATAACAACCTCGTCTGTCGGGGAGGTTTGTAAATGGAAAGTCTGCGATCTTGAACGACGGGTTTTGGGGCCATAATCCTGTTAAAAGAATGGATTTACCATGGTTATACCTCATAAGTTTAAACAAGTCTTAACCTAAGATCGCAAAACAATTTATATGAATCGTATAAATGGAGTATTGTTCAAATCGATGGGTGCTCGAGAACTCCCTATCCTTTGCGATTAGGTGCAGCAAGACTCCAAAGATCTTAAGATGACCATCTAAGCATTCTGATACCCACACCTTCTAATCCTCAACCTAAAGGTAAGGTCCTACGATTATCTTACGCTTCTATTTGTGTCGTGGGATGGATTACAGGGGGTCTAAACTTATGAGTTCTCAAATTTAACCCAACTTTCTACAACACCTAGAATTTGTTTCTAAGTTCAATGCCTATCCTAGAAGTTCTCTTGGGGGCGTAAAATTTTGGTTTTTAGGTTCACAAGATACCCTAAAGCTAAGGGGATGAAACCTAGTTTTAAGTCTCTAATTTCATCAATATAACTTTAGAATATTTGAGGTCATATAAGTCGTATTTTCCTCAAGGCCTGCTTTATCTAGACTCGCTCTGATACCACTTTGTAATGCCCCAGTTTTTGGAACCCAAGTATATGACTCGTTCTCTAAAAACCTGAGTATTAACCTATAAAATTCAGTGTAAATTTGAACCGCTTATCATTAATAAGAGTTAACAGCAATGAAGCTAGAGTAAACCACGCATTGTATAAAAACATTCCAACCATAATAAAAATATCCAAACGTAGAGCCCATACAGGACTTATACAACCCTCAAATAGCAAAGTTCATTAATTAAAGATATAACATCTATCATCTAACGGTGGAGCTCAATGTGGGCCACAGGGACCCCGTCTAGCTCCTCAACTACCGATCTACCCTAGCAACCCAGTGAACAGTATTGGCTCGCTCTACACCTGCATCAAGTGTTACGATTTGATAGCGTCAATGGCTATCACAATGAGGAGCACCCTCTAAGATTGCGCACTCATCATTCATAATCCAATATACATCGTAAGTCACGAAATTAGATATATTAAACAGGGCAATTCATAATCATACACATGTACTAAAAAATTAAGCCATTAAATAGAATCTTATCATAAGCAACTTATAATAGCAATCGTAATATAAGAGAATATGTCCAGATAATCAAATAATCAATCATACGACTTTCTATTGCACCCGAACTCACATTGTACGTTAACTCTACAAGATGGCTAGAAAATCGATAAGCAAACTTCAGCTATTATAAGCCAAAGAATGGCATCAATGTTCCATCATCAGGATATGCAAATATAACTTCGCATATTGACCTGACAATCAACAGGATATGCAAATATAACCAACAAGCCAAAGAATGGCATCAATGTTCCATCAAAGCCACGAAGGGCAAATAAATGATCCAAGCCACGAAAGGCAAACAAGCGGTCCGAACCATGTAAGGCAAATGTGAGATCCAAGTCGGGTAAGTCAAATGTGCGATCTAAGCCGTGTAAGGCAAATGTGCAATCTAAGCCGTGTAAGGAAAATGTGGACCGCAAGACAATAAATCCAAGATAGGTTCCATTCAATTCATCATAAGTGCAAGTGGTAGCATATAGTTAATTAATACAGGTACAACAAAAGATAATATGTTATCATCAAATCATTTATGCATGTTAGAATTAAAGAGAGAGATGTCTATTGTCTAACACATAAATTAATTGCACAAGAATTTAGCATATTCAATAGTAAGGTAAGAAACTAAGTTAGAGGAATCATGCCATCATCTATATCCAGATTGATGAAATTAAGTGGGAAGCTCAAAGGGTGAGTCCTCACCTTGTGAATGAATCACATGCACGCGATCTAGTATAAAGTCTGGTGAGATTAGAAGTGGAATTGGAGAGGACGAACTCCTATGTTTCAATAAGGGTATTAACAACAATAATTAAATTTCAATTAGAATAACGATGAAAGTTTTGAGAGGCACATACCCAAATGATTCAGTTTTAACTCGACTTAGCCAATTTCCAAAATCCAATTGAGATGTTGGAAAGCTTCTAATTCCTTCTCGAGAGTAAATCTCGTCTTACAAGCTTGATTCGTGCTTGACTCAGTTTTAAACTGAGTCAGCTCAGAACTCTCATTTCTTCCTTCCTTCCTTCTTCCTTTCTTCTATTCTTTCTTTTACTCCCTCACACCCACATTTTACTGGAATATCCAGCTAAGCTTGGACCAGGCTCACGTCCGACTCGGCCTAGTCAGACTTGGCTCCAATCGAGTCGACTCGATTCCAACTCAGCAGCCCTGAGCTCTCTCTCTCTCTCTCTCTCTCTCCTCTCTCTCTCTCTCTCTCTCTCTCTCTCTCTTCTTCTTCCCTTTCTCTTCTTCCTTTAGGCATGTCCAGCGAGATTTGCTGGACCAAAAATCCGTCTCACACTCTCACCAGTGAGTCAAAGCTAAGTCGGCAGCAAGTCGGCTCTTTAACTTAGTTTCCCACTAAGTGAACCTCCTGCCTACCCCTTCTTCTTGCTTCCTCTCCTCTCTCTTATCTTCCTTCTTCTTCCTTGCTTTATCTATCTCTTTTTCTTCTCTACACCGTCCAGCAAAACCTGGACTCAACCAGCGTCTGAGTCACGCTAACTCATTGAGTCAGGTCGTAGATGCAACAGGCACCGACCCAACACTCTCCTTCTACTCCTCTCTCTATCCCTCTTTCTTTTCTTCTGCTTCTCCTTTCTTTTTTTTCATTGGAATCTCTAGAAATGTTTGGACGCAGGTAACATTTGAGCAGCCCCTGCCGAGCAAAAACTCAGACTGAGCTGCTTACCTCGGTGCAACAGTAACGGCGAGACTCTCTCCTACTCCTATCCTCCTTCTGTCAAGAGGACCAATCACAATGGCCTTAGACTCCGTGCAGGCCCAGGCAGTGGCCTGGTGCGGCAACAAACTGCAAGGTTGCTCAGGCAGCGTCTCATTCTTTCTTTCGCTGTCTTGTTTCTCTCTTCTTTTTTTCTTTCGGATGGCTGACCTAAAAGGAGGTATTTATAGCCCTTGTTATGGGTGGGTTTGAATAAAACTGATAAGAGATTAGCTTACGGGATCGGGAGTTAATCCAAGCTCAGCTTCAAATTCTCATTGCCAGAATCGGCTGATTTCGGCAACCTAAGCTTGCATTATCATAACCCAATCACGTGGGTTGGCTTCTGGTAATCTCGGTCGTCGTTCGAACGGCATAGATCAGCAAATGGGGCCCATTTCAGATTGGTGGGTTTCCTGATCTAACGAAGAAGATGACTCCTCTTCCAATGGTGGATCTGGATCCAATGGATGATCTTGTGATCTAGGACATTCAGATGGTGTGGATAGGTCCTATGGTCATGTGGCGCCCACCGAACGGACAACGATTAACATCTCCTAAGCATTGCGGGTTCAACAGCGGCGGCGGGTGCAACTAGGTTTAGCTAGTAAGAAAGCCCTAGTACGAAGGGCTTGGATTTCATTGTGGTGAACGGCTAAGATGGAAAGAAGTACAGTTGAGCGAATTGCCAGCGTGGAAGGAGAGAAAATGGATTTCTTTCCGTTTTTGGAAATGTGGTTGTGCACAACTCTCTTACACCTGCGTTTGTGGACGCACATATGTGATCCGACAGGCGGTCTAAACATGTTTCTGGTAGGCTTCTATCTCCCTACAAGATGGATAGATCAGATCATCGAGGCGTCCTTTGATGGTGGGCCACAAACGGTGAGAACGGACGTGATGTTCCAGTTTCTGCCAAGCGGAAAGGAAGGAGAAATCCTCCTTTTTCGGATGAGCGCGGGTTAGCGTTCGTCTGACTGCGTCTGAGACCTGGTGCACTGCAGGTGCATGGGCCTTAAGTGCGCGTCCACACTCGTGTGGGTTCCACCATGATGCATTCGAGAAATCTAACCCGTCTATCAACTTCAACAACTTAAGATAGGCCACCCATCTGACTTTGAGGTAGATTCATGGCTCAGGTGGGCCATATCAGATGACAGATGGCCTTTGAGTGCGGATTATTGTCAATTCGATGACGATCTTAGATCCAATCCCATGATCAGAACTGTCCATCTGACTCCTTGATGTGTTTAACGCCCTGAGTCCAATAATGGGGCTGATCTGGAATTCAGGTGGGCCATACCTTAAAATCTCAGCCTATAACTGAGGATTCTTGCTGATCTGGCTATCGATTTTATTTTATTTTTAAATCTGATCATCAACATACTTAATGGTTCCTAGTCTTATTTTGGAAAAACTCAACAATCATCTCTATGATCGATTACCCTTACTTATTAGTTAAACGAGTGATTATGAATTTGATTGGTCTAAATTATCAAACCATGAGCAGATGACGAGAGGTCCTAGAGACTGTATAAATGGAAATCTTTCCATTGAACCTGTACCTGGATGGACGAATTCCTTATAGGCTTAATCAATGCTGATCTAAGGGATTCTAAGGGTCCTAAATTTAAGACAGTCAGTTAGATTTGGCCATCAATAAAGTTGGAATCCCAAGAGTAGGTTTTTCTAATGATGGGGTGATCTAATTTGAAGAACATCGGATGGGTAGTTCATTTTAGAGAAAAATTTCATTTACTGTTATGATCCATTGGTCCTATATCTAATTGAATGTACGATCGTGAATTTGAATGGACGGATCACCTCAACATCGATTGATAGTGGTCCACCAAGTTGTTTACACACGATATCTAGCCTATCCATCAGCCCAAATAGCTTAAGATGGGCCACTAATCTAACTGTGAGATGGATCTATAGTCCAAGTGGGCCTTATCCGATGGTTTTACATTCCATCTGGTGATACTTAACAATCCAACGCTCAGATCATGCCCTAATATGTTCATTAGTGATTCGTAGTATTTCTATCCCTACGTATATGGGAATATTTAGTAGATTTGATGATCAATCATTGATACTGTCAATCTGATGGTGGGATTTGCTCAAATCTCTAGTTCATAGTCTTACGACTATTGGAATACATCTAGTTAACATCTATTGACAATGTAGCGGTTGGATCATTTCGAATCTGAACGTCAATTGTCTGAATGTCCTAGGCTCCATTTTGAGTGAGAGATCAAGTTGTGGATTGTTAGGTTAAGGGATCTATGCCTAATGAACTGTGGATATAATGATTTGGTCCCAACTTTAAGATGTTTTAAGGTCTAGTGGTCCACTAAATGCACAATTTGGATCCTTACAAGATGCCTTCACTTACTGATCTAGTTTGGGTGGTTTAGAATTGTTTTAATTCTAAGATAAGGGTTAGAGGTCCAAAATATATGATTTGATTGTGATCTTGCTAAATAAACGTGTACCTTACGATGTACACATGGGATTATTGGGTTGTCTTATATTTTCGATTTTATATAGTGATCCCTTCTTATATATCGATGGACTCATAAAATGACCTTAGACTAAACTCAATGGGAGTCGTAGACTAATAAGATCTTTAAGAAGGATTCATGGGTTTTATAGTCTTTTAGAAGAATGGTCTCTCAGTGAATTATTTGATGATAGTTTTATTGTCTTATTCTACATTTCTCACGTGCCTAAATGTTTTCTATGATTTAAACGGTAACACCCGAGTACATAAAAGTACGAGGTGTTACAAGATATTGGTTTTAGCGTTGGACTCTGTGTTAGATATCAGTCTGATCCAAAAGAATCTCATCTTATTGTTGTTAAATATATAATCAGATATATCGTAAGTACTACTAATTTCGATCTATGGTATCCTCATGATACAACTATACAACTAGCTCGATATACCGATGCTGACTGGGCAGGAAACATTGACGATAGAAAATCTACCAATGGTGGATGTTTCTATGTAGGAAATTGCTTAGTTTCCTAGCACAACAAGAAACAGAGTTCTATATCTTTATCTACAGCTGAAGCTGAATACATCGCAACGGTAATGCTAGTACCCAGCTGGTTTAGATGAAAAGAATGTTAGCTAATTACGGAATTGTGCTAGATATAATGATTTTGTATTGTGATAATTCCAGCACAATCAATATTTCAAAGAATCCTATTCAACATTCTCGTACGAAACATATAGACATTAGATATTATTATATTCGAGAATTGGTTGAGGATAAAAACATTTCATTAGAATATATCCAAACTGAAAAACAGCTTGCTGACATTATGACTAAACCACTTGATCGGAATAGATATTCCAAATTAAAACATTATATTGGTATGTGTATTTTTTATTAATTAAATCATGTTGTTTATTTTTTTATTTGCATATTAATAAAAAAATACAAAACATTTAAAAATAATAAAAATGATTTTTTTATGCTCGACAGGTCGAGTATGCCCTCGACCAGTCGACCCTCAACAAGTCGAGGACCACTCTCGACCAGTCGTGGATCGCGGGCTCTCTTTAAAAAGAGGAAAAACACCTTTTTCACCCAATTTCTCTCTTCTTCCTCGACTAGTCGTGGCTCCACCCGCCAAACTCATCTCTATTCCCTCCATGTAAGTGGTTCATTTCACTTTTTTTCTAGATTTGGGTTTATTTTTTTTAGTTAATCATTCCTTTGTGATTTATTTTGAGTTTCACACCCTCTCTATAGTGGGTTTTGTACAAAAATCTAATCCTTGCCAAACCCATCTTTTACTTGTAATTTTCTCTATTGCAATCTCTAAATGGAGCATCGCACTAAGAGGAAAGTAACTCACGACTCTTCCTCCAGGTTGACTCCAATTAGGGTTAGAACCCTAAGATCTCCCAAAGAAGATTCAGAGCATATTAGGGATCTCCGCAATTGGAAAATTATCATAGAGAAGATGGTGAATGTTGATCACATTGCTCCATTCCAGCTCCTTCCTATCCTTACCTCAGTCGGTTGGGAAAACATTCTTAATTGGGGTAGAACTGCATACCGCTCTATAACACAAGGGATGTATAATTCATTAGGTGAACTGTCCCTAGATAATCTAACATTCTCTATTAATTTTAGAGAAGGGACATTCCCTATTGATAAGCATCTTATTTCAGGGTTCATGGACATTTGTGTCAATGACGAAGGTATTCTCATACCTACCCTTGCTAAAAGGATGAATGAAACTGAACATCAGGAATTACTCATAATTGTGTTGGTTTAATGCCGAATGGAATTCGGGTAATGCCCTCCATGCCAACAAGATGTTGCCCAAATATAGAGTTCTTCATCATATTTTCACTTCCAATGTCTATCCTAGGTTCGGGAATAAGTCTGAACTTACTCCTTTTCTGTCCCATGTTATTCATGTTGTTGTGTCCGGCATTCCTATCTATCTTCCCTCTCAATTTGCTACTTAATTATTCAATTTCGTATCCATCCTAGCCGTGGGTCTGTTCCTTTTGCTTATCTCATGACTAGCCTTGTCATTCATTGTAACGTTGTCATTCCTCCTACTGAGGCACCTGAGGCAGCCCTTCCATTTGATAACACGAACATTCACAAGATGAATCTGGACTACCTACCTGGCCAGCGAGATAAGGATGAAGTAGAATAAGAGGACGCTCCTTTACCTGAAGACACATCCATGGATGTCATTTTTGCTGAGTTAGAATTGGACAATGAGTCTCATCCTAATTATCAGCCTTCTCAAGTTGATGATCGGCTTAGATCTTTAAAAGAGAAAGTTGTTGAGTTGGAGGTATCTCAAGATACTTTGGCTGAAAGTCACAAAGCTTCCATGAAATACATGCGCAAATATTTTCGTCGCATTACCAAAGGATTTCACCAAATTGATCCTTTCATACCTCTTACATCTTCCTCTGGATTCGATTAGTTTAATTGCTATGCATTTTCCAGCTGACTTGAGTTGTATTATGTAACAACTCGGAAAATTCCGTACGATGGCCCGAGTACCACCTCAGGCAGAAATCGCTTAGGATCAAACCTTTAGAAAATAGACAAAGTTAACTAAGTGCTAAACTAGATTAGCCATAAAATCCCCACTAATCACTTTAAATACGATCTGCAAGACCCAAAACTTGTGGAATCGTTGACGCTACATTACTTAAAATCTAGGATCAATCTCATTACCCGTCTGTTCTCAGGGGCACATAGAAACTTCGTATTAGATCTGGATAGAACATCGAAAATCTGACTAATACGAGGTTATAAAGTTAGGACCGCCTTACTGGGCTTGATAACCACCTAGGAGATCAAATCCAGATAATGTCCCAACGCTATTCGCTTGAGCTCGGAGTGAAGAGTGTGAGAAATGTGAAATTAAATAAAAATAAAATATAAATTTAAGTCATCTGGCACGTGTCGCTCGCGGATCAGTTATAAGAATTTCGACCGTCAGAATCAAGCTAGAATACACCCTCGGATCAGGAGAAATTTCATACACATGGCAGTGTACTTAAAATCCTCGATTAAGTTTCAGTGACCGTTGAACTGAAATTGGTCCGCCACGCGTGATCTGAGAATCCGACTGGAACGAAAACTTAACTCCACCTAGATCCAAGGTTGGTGAGCTTAAGTCCGACCTTTGGCTCGAGGGGGGCTGCCATAAGTCCTCCGTTGAGCTGAAACTAACCCACTTTGGATATAACCTAAGTATACCTTGACCTTAGGTCTATTTTGGTGTGATTTTAGGCTATATAAGGACATTAAAACCCTCTCTCATTCAGCCATACGAATTTGAGAAAAACCCTAGGGGTGAGAAGTGAGAAAAGAGAGAGAAAGTATGAGAGAAGTGGGAGAACCTCCCTGCTATTTTCCCCTGCCGCTCTACAAGCTTAGCCGCTCCATTCTAACTGATTTCCCGGCGATTCCGACATCGTTTCTAGGTAAGAAACCCTAACCCTAACCCGTTTTAGGGTTTTAATAGTTGTAGGTTATGAAATAGCTAACCTATTTCATTCTATAGGTTACCAAGTTGTCGTATACTAAAGCTTAGCAAATCTATCGAGTTCTTTACGCTTCTACGGCGTAAGGTGCGCACTTTAGGTGTATAGGTTATGGTTTTCAACGCTTTCATTGTCAGATAATGATAGATTCATGATCTATATGTTATTGCACATGTACAAAGTGTTGTCCGTTTCATTTTTCGGTTATACGTTAACTATGTTGGATATACTGTATTCCTCATATTTGTAGAAAGTACCGTATACGTATAAATTTTGAAAGTGTGTTTGCCATGATAAATGACTAGTATAGTATATGCTATATAGTTTATGATACTTACTCGGCGAAAGGATTCGCCCAAATACATGTTTTGGTTAATATACGTATGTATGTTAAGAAGTTCATTCTAAGTGTTTGTGAAAATGCTTGTATGAGTGAGTACTTAGATGATTGTGCTTTAGGTAGGTGTTGAGATGGGATTCTCAATTGCCTTGGAGACGTATGTGATTTCCTCCATGTTGGTTGTATAATTTAACCGCTTACTATGAAATATATGTGTTTGTATTTCTTGTTTATATTTGC
This sequence comes from Magnolia officinalis, assembly GCA_021015155.1. NCBI lineage: Eukaryota > Viridiplantae > Streptophyta > Magnoliopsida > Magnoliales > Magnoliaceae > Magnolia > Magnolia officinalis. The sequence continues at coordinate 24,246,645 of JAJHSJ010000016.1, read as the reverse complement.
TTTGTAACATGCTTTATGACATGTTTGTTAACATACTTGAATTACTTTGTTTATTATGCTTTGCTCCACATGCTTCTGAATAAGGATTGATTGCGATTGGGACTATGATTATAGTTCGACAATCGGAAACAGACTTGAGTGCGTGGTTGAGATTCATTTCGCCACGTAGGATGTGTCTGACGAACCCAAGTCGTACTTCGGTTGGCGACAGTGGTTAGGCCACGCGAAGTGCTTATGCACTTCATGTCGTTTGGCTGGTTGTGCGCTCGTGCTAGTCTGGCTCGTCAAGTAACCCGATCTGTCTAATGTATGTTCACCATGTTTAGACGCCACTGTTTGAACCTAGGGTACTAAACTTACCAGTATAACCCCGTCAACCTTGGTACCTCGATCCGCTAAGACTCATGAGCCGAGCATGGTGGTATGGGACACCGTGGTCGAGCTGTCGGCCTACGTTGGGGCCACGTGCCTCCCCGTAGTAACCATTGAGCAACCCTGACTCGTGAGCTGAATACGTTGGTATGGGACACTGTATTCGAGCTGTCGGCCTACACTGATTGGTGACGATCCCTTTGTAGTGACCTCGAGCATACTCTGAAACTATAAAGAGGCGACTAGCCTTCCCGTAGTAACAAGAGTATAAACTAGGCCTGTATTGATAAGGTGATGGGGGAGTGGTGTAACGGTTCGTGTAACAGCCCTGACAGCCCTTGCAGCGACCTAGAAATAACCATCGTATGAGATTGTCTAGGTCTGACGACCCTAGAATGGATCATTGTTGGGAATGATATAAGGAAGGTACCTTAGTTTCCCAATACTGCTGTTTGAATGGACTAATAACAACTCGGTAATCATACTCATCTTCGCATTGCATGTGCCTGGAAGATGTGGAGCACTGAGGGTGCCAGCATGCCACGGACGTAAGATGGTGCCGCACGAGGGGAGTATGTTAGCGAGGGCATGCATCATAATCGCATCTCATCCTTGCATTAATTACAGTACTTAGGAATATTGTTTGTACTGCTTTATCATTACTGCTTGATTAATTTGATAACATGTTAACTTATGCTCTATTGTTCCACTGAGTTAGCTACTCACTCCCACGTTACGGGACGGTGTTCTGGACACCCACCAGACTTTGTCTTAGATGCAGGTACCGACGATCCACAGGAGGCTGACCCTGATTATTATGAAGATCAGGATGAGTTTTCCTTTATGCAGTTCTCTGGAGGCTTCGCGTAGGCTATCCAGATTTATGGGACTACAGGGTTCATGATCACAATTGTACCATTTTGATATTTTGATTCAGGAACAAATACATGTATATGGTGACTCAGTTGGTATTTATACTCTTGAGATCGAGATTGTTTTATTTTATATACATCTTTCAGTCCTCCGCTTGCGTTTATACATGGATCTGGAGTATGAATTACTGTTTTGGTATAATCTCACTCATGTTTCTTGCCCTAACACAGACAACATTCAATCATAAGTATTTGTGTTGCATAAGTGATGTTTTGGAACTCGAGTGTTGAGTTGCTACTCGACCCCCAATTTTCAGGGCGTTACAAGTTGGTATCAGAGCATGATTTTGATTCAACCAGACCTGAGTTATGTTCCCACGACATACGCTGACGCCTTTTGACATAGGAGGATGCGAGAACAATGTAGTAACAGTCTTAGGCATCCCAGTTTCGTCCAACGGCAAAGTTCACTGAAACGAACTCCGAAATCGAGTCTGTACCCAACCCTGGTCGCACGAGTCAATCCCTAAACACTTCTAAGCCATCTATTGACGGGTCTGGATCACAATCCACCCAACCCCAGCTGTTAAAACTCAGTAAATATCAGTTTAGATCAGAGACTTCTTGAAACTACCCGAATTTAGAACGGAACAGAGTCGTGAGCCTCCCCTCGCTAATCCAGAGGGACCCACGATAGACCCAGGGTGTCTTTGGCACCTTGGGAGGGTGGTGAACACCGCCCTACCGCGGAGGTACCGCTCCCAACCCATCGGACCGAGGCGGAACCGTGATCACCGCGATCTACTGCGGTCGAGACTATCGGGTCTAGTTGGGCCGGGTCTGGTCAGGGTCAGCCCGACCCCAAAACACGTGTGGGGCCCCCGAAATCACGTGGGGGCCCCTATTTCTATTTCGTTTCCCCCCCTTTCCTCCTTTCTACCCTTCCAAGCCCTCCAACTTGCTGCCTCCTCTCTCTACTCTCCCTCCCAATCGTCAAAACCCTTATTTTCGGTCACAACCCATCCCTCCCCTTTGTTCACAGCATCCCTACCTCCCTATCCTCTCCATTTCTCTCTCACTTCAGCCCCTACACTCTCCATTTCATCTCAAATTCATGCACACCCCCTACCCCACTCCGTCTCTTCATTTTTCTTCTTAAACCATGGTCGTTTGGGCCTCTACAACCACTGTTGAGACCCAAGTCCGTGGAGAAGCAAAGAGAGCAGCCCTTTCTCTCTCTTATCTTCACTTTCCATGGCTTTCTTTGTCATTGTTTCAGTCATTTTCTCCGTCTCCGCCATCCTTTCTCTTATGAGGAAAAGAAAGACTGCCGCAGATGAAGCAGGGCCTAGCCGTTCAACCCGTTCAAGGAGAGGAGTGGACGTTGAAACTAGCCCTAGCACAGTTCGGGAGCATAGGTCGAAGCGAGACCTAGATCCCCAACTTTCGATCAGAAATGCTTTTTCGATAGGCTTCGAATACGGTCGTTTTATTGACCGTAAGATTGTGTTTGAAGCTCACGTGGATGAAAGATGTTTGGGCTACACGCGATGATGGACCGCTTAGTGGACATTAAATGGGGTCCTATATTTGAAGGTGAGTCTCCTGCATGTGGGAACACGGTTCATGCCTTCTACGCCCATATCATAGACCCATCGTTGGAGCCTCTTCAGTTCACTGTTCTGTGAGGGGCATAGGGCGCACAATTACTGTGGTTGAGATGGCTCGGATCATAAAGATCCCACGTGGTGAAGTGCTTCCTAATGACAATTTTTTCAAGAGTGTGCGAGAAAGGGATCACCGTACGCGATACCTTTGTGGTCGACGAGTTTCTTGGACGCGCAGAAACTGTCTTTCGTCGTCAAAGTTGACAGATGACTTCCGTTTGCTTCACCACATTTTCACATATAATGTGTATCCACGGTGGGGTAACCGCACGGAGTGTACTCGGTTGATGGTGGACTTCCTATACAGGATTGGACATGGGAACAGCTTATGTCTGCCCACGTTCGTCCTACTTCAGATAGTTCAGGTCGTTCGATCTGTCAAGAACGACCTCTCGCTCCCATTTAGCCGCCTGATATGCAAGATGGCTCGAGATGTCGGCTATAGGCTTAACATGGAAGACTTTGTGCCAGTCCGGGTCATAAGTGAGGCTACACTTAACAACATGAAGATCGGCCCTCGACAACGGCAAGCCCGACTCGACGAGTTTGGAGAAGAGTCGGATAGCGCAGGTGAGGAGAGTATTGACCTCGAGGCAGGGAGCGAAGAAGGAAGCGGTGATGAGATACAGGAAGAAGAAGAAGAGGCTCAGGATACTGAGGAGAGCTCTCCTCCTGGAGCACCAGAGCCGGACGCTGCTTAGGCAGCGAGGGACGCTCGCATAGCCCGACTTGAGGAGGGTTAGGCTGCCCTATGACAAGATGTTGTCGATCTTCGGGCCTTCGTGAACAACAAGTTCAAGAAAGTAACTCGCACGTTGAAGACCATCATGTGTTGTACAGAACAAGGATGCCCCTCCTCCATCGCCAGACTTGGATGCCTAGCCATCCATACTGATGTCTCGTAGTTGTTTTGGTTACCACATTAGGCGGTTTATGTTTTCATGTTGATGGATGTAGTAGTAGTTAGTAGTATGTTTTAAGTATTTGAAGTTTGGTTGTAATTAGCTCACATGCATCCTCAAACATGATTCATGTAACTTGTTATCCATGTATTGTGACAATTTTGGTAAATGAAAAGCATGCAGCTTCTTTTACTATGATGTGTGTGGAATGCTTAAGTGATTGGGTATTGTGTTGCTATACTTCGTCTTACATGTGTTGCACCTTATGTTGTATAGGGCATGCCACGGTATTATACGAGGAACACGGTACCCCTCTTGCTCACTGACTCGATGGACCAGACTCCTTCCCGCAGAGGTGGTCTTACGAACCGAGGTTTAGGCTCAGATAGCCTTCTGCTAGTCCTACTGGTAGACTACCACCTTATACACCCCCAGTTCACGAGCAAAATGGGGCATCCTCTTTGACACCGTATGAGCCGCAGGCTACTCCACCTACTGACAGGTTTGAGCAGATGATGATACTGATGCAGCACCAGCACCAATAGCTTCTTGCTGTCTTATCATCTCAGGGTGGGAGTGCGACTCCACCTTCGCCATCTACACGTCCTGCTGAGCCTACAGAGCCTCCTGCTCAGGCTGAGGATGTGCCTCCGCCCACACCTGTTACATACCCTACGGGAGACGTGGGTACTAGCGGTCTACTTGAGCGATTCCAGTGCTTGAGGCCTCTGACTTTTACGGGTTCTCACAGACCCGAGGAGGCTGAGTACTAGTTAGACCGCATCTCGTAGATACTGAAGATGCTGCATTGTTCTGAGGCTGAACAAGTTGAGTTACTCGCCTTCATGTTCGAGAAGGAGGCTAGCTTATGGTGGGACAGCATACTGCGAACCGTCGCAGTGGGATATGTGTGGACCTGGGCAGCATTTGAGTTCCATTTTCACGAGAAATATTACCCTCAGGCCTACCGACACGAGAGGGAGAATTATTTTCTGCGCCTCAGACAGGGAGGCATGACAGTTACAGAGTATGAGCATCGCTTTACTGAGTTGGGCCGCTTTGTCCCGACTATACTTGCTGATGAGCAGATGTGGATTCAACGCTTTTCTGAGGGCTTGCGACCTGACATCCGATCGAAGATGTGTTGTATCCATATATCATCTTATGAGGAGTTGATTCATATGTCCATTCAGGCGGAGCGGGATGTAGACCGTGTGACACGCTCTCGTGGCCCTATGGTGCCTAGGCCACGATCGGATATGCTGAGCAGGCCTTTCCTCGGCAAGAGGCCTCGTACTGATTCGCCTCCCAGGATCGCGGCACCAGTGGCTCTGATGAGGCATCCAGGTGTGACCTGTACATACTGCAGGAAACTGGGTCACCCTGTCAAGAGCTGTTTTGCGCGGATGAGGGATAGCGAGTTCTCTCCGCCGCAGAAGATTGATCGCCCACACCCTCAGGCTTTATCGGCTCCACCACTATGGATTGCACCTACGCACCCATCCTTCAGACCTCCTGCACCACGCTTCAGGCCGCCTCAACGGCCCATGGTACCTCAGCCCAACCAATCTCAGCAGGCGCGTGTTCATGCGCTTACGGCAGAGGAACAGGGGACAACACCTTCAGCACCTATGGCCTTCGAGGTCACTGCACACATCCAAGGTACTCCCGTCTTCTTATTGGTGGACACTGGGTCCACTACCTCTATGATTTCATGCACGGCAGTCAAGCGACTGGGTTTAGTTATTGCTCCTACGAGAGGAGTGAGGGTCATCACTGCCACAGGGACTTCATCTGAAGTTGTTCGTATATGTGAGGGTTGTCCGATAGACTTGGGTGGCACGATGATACTAGTTGACCTGATCGTCGTCCCCCTATTCTATTACGACGTTATCTTCGGTATGGATTGGCTCACTGAGATGCGAGCAGAGATCGACTGCGAGACTAGGGTGGTGACAGCCTATGGACTTGATGGCACGGCCTTTACTTTTCTGTTCAGGTCAGTCACGCTACTTGGTTGCGATGTTACACTTCTTCATTAGAGGCTATTGATGTTCCGACGCTTGTGGATACCCTATAGTTCAGGATTTTGCGGACGTGTTTGAACCGATTCCTGGGTTGCCTCCTCGGCGCGATATCGACTTCACCATTGATCTTGTGCCCGGTGCGACACCCATCTCTCTGCCGACTTATCGTATGCCTCCGTATGAGATGGAGGAACTGCGAAAACAGATTGACGGGCTGGTAGAGAAGGGCTTTATACGACCTAGTGTGTCTCCCTGGGGAGCACCTGTACTTTTTGTAAAGAAGAAAGATGGCTCACTACGGTTGTGTATTGATTACCGTAGGTTGAACCAAGTCACCGTGAAGAACAAGTATCATTTGTCAGGATAGATGATCTGTTTGATTAGTTGAAGGGGGCAAGGTATTTCTCGAAGATCGACTTGCAGTCAGGGTACCACCAGTTGCGCGTCAGAGACGAAGACGTGCAGAAGACAGCTTTCAGGACTTGTTTTGGGCATTACGAGTTCCTGGTGATGTCGTTCGGTCTTACGAACGCACCAGCCGTGTTCATGGACTTGATGAACAGGGTATTTCAGCCATTCTTATACCGATTTATCATCGTATTCATTGATAACATCCTGATATATTCCACGTGTCGGGAAGAGCACGAGGTACACCTGAGAGCAGTGTTGGATACTCTAAAGAAGAACCAGTTGTTCGCGCAGTATAAGAAGTGCGACTTCTGGCAGGAGGAAGTCAAGTTCCTGAGACATGTAGTGTCTAAGGATGGGATAGCTGTGGACCTTGCTAAGGTAGCCGCAGTTCAGGATTGGAAGCAGCCTGGCTTGGTTACCAAGGTGAGGAGTTTTCTTGGCCTGGCAGGGTACTATCGACGCTTCATTCGAGACTTCTCGAAGATTGCCAGGCCATTGTCACAGTTGACGCGTAAGGATCTGAAGTTCGCCTGGAATGAGAAGGCAGAAGCAGCTTTTCAGGAGCTGAAGGATAGACTGACGTCCGCCCCTGTGCTAGTATTGCCAGAGCAAGGGGTTAAGTACACGATATACACTGACGCGTCTCACGTTGGCTTGGGTTGCGTCCTTATGTAGAAGGACAGGGTGATTACATATGCCTCGAGACAATTAAGGAAGCACGAGGAGAATTACCCTACACACGACCTTGAGTTAGCAGCTGTCATCTTTGCATTGAAGCTCTGGAGACACTACCTCTACGGAGAGGAGTTTGAGCTTTTCTACGACCACAAGAGCCTTAAGTATATATTCACTCAGCGGGACTTGAATATGAGGCAGCGCCGATGGATGGAGACCTTGAAAGACTTCGAGTTCGAGGTTTCCTACCATCCTGGCAAGGCCAACCTCGTGGCGGACGCGTTGAGCCACAAGAAGGCTATTGCATTTGCGGCTCCGCTGATGATAGCGGAGTGGGATATGTTGGAGTTCTTACGGGACTTCGAGCAGAAACTCACCGTGGAGGAGCCATTTGAGTGTGTCGCGCACGTTCGAGTGCGGCCACTTATTGATGATAGGATTATCGAGGCCCAGAAGGGCGATGAGCGGTTGTCTGAGTTTCGAGAGCAAGCTACCGACCCGGAGGACTCCGAGTGGAGAGTTGGCACAGATGGAGGTCTACGATACCGTGGCCGCCTATGCATTCCTGATATTCATGACTTGCAACAGGAGCTCCTCGAGACTGCCCACAAATCGAAGCTTGTGATGCACCCTAGTAGCACGAAGATGTACCAGGACATGAGGCGATAGTATTGGTGGGACAATATGAAGGTTCATTTCGCCGAGTATGTTTCACGTTGTCTCACGTGTCAGCAGGTCAAGGCCGAGCATCGCCGACCTCCTGGACTCCTTCAGCCCATGCTCATAACTGAATGAAAGTGGGACTTCATCTCTATGGATTTCATATCGGGGCTGCCGAAGATGAGGAAGGGACATGATTCCATCTGGGTGATCGTGGACCAGTTGACCAAATCGGCTCATTTTCTCCCTATAAGAGTTACAAACTCTATAGACGACTTGGCCAGGTTGTACATCAGAGAGATAGTCCGTCTGCATGGAGTTCCTTTAGAGATCGTGTCAGACCGCGACACGCGATTCACATCTATCTTCTGGACTCGTATCCAAGAAGCGATGGGTGTGAAGCTGAAGTTCGGTACTGCGTTTCACCCTCAGACTGACGGGCAGACAGATCAAGTGAATCAGATTTTGGAGGACATGTTACAGGCCTGTGTTTTGGATTTCAAGGACAGTTGGGATGACTGTCTTCCTTATGCAGAGTTCGTGTACAACAACAGTTTTTAAGCGAGTATTGGTATGGCTCCATATGAGGCCTTGTATGGTTGTCCTTGCAGAGCGCCACATTGTTGGGCTGAGGTTGGCGAGCGCAGTTTGATTGGGCCGAAATTGGTACAAGCGACCTCGGAGAAGATCGACATTATCAGGCGTCGACTCTTGATGGCACAGAGCAGACAGAAGAGTTATGCAGATACGAGGCGGCGACCACTTAAGTTTGAGGTTGGAGATTATGTATTCCTCAGAGTTTCTCCTATGAAGGGAGTCCTTCGGTTTAGGAAGAAGGGGAAGCTCACACCGAGATTCATCGGTCTGTTTTAGATACTTAATCGAGTGGGTGCGGTGGCATATCGTCTCGCTTTGCCTACACCACTCGCGGGCGTGCACAACGTATTTCATGTATCTATGCTGAAGAAATACGTCCCTGATCCTTCACACATCATCCATTGGGAGCAAGTGCAGTTAAGCGACGATGCTACATATGTACTGCGTCCGACGCGTATCCTAGACAAGAAGGAGCAGGTGTTGCGCAGTAAGGTGATTTCACTCGTGAAGGTACTGTGGACGCATCATACAGAGGAGGAATCTACCTGGGAGACAGAAGTCGAGATCCGAAAGAACTACCCTCAGCTTCTCGAGGAGTACGAAAAGGTACTAATTTCGAGGATGAAATTTTTCATTAAGGGGGGTAGATTATAACGAGTCGAAAAATTTCGTACGATGGCTCGAGTACCACCTCAGGCAGAAGTCGCTTAAGATAAAATCCTTTAGAAAATTAGACAAAGTTAACTAAGTGTTAAACTAGATTAGCCATAAAATCCGCACTAATCACTTTAAATACGATCTGCAAGACCCAAAAATTGTGGAATCGTTGACGCTACATTGCCCTAAAATCTAGGATCAATCTCATTACCCGTCTGTTCTCGGGAGCACATGGAAACTCCGTATTAGATCTGGACCGCACATCAGAAATCCGACTAATACGAGGTTATAGAGTTAGGACCACCTTGCTGGGCTTGATAACCACCTAGGAGATCAAATCCAGATAATGTCCCAGCGCTATTCGCTTGAGCCCGGAGTGAAGAGTGTGAGAAATGTGAAATTAAATAAAAATAAAATATAAATTTAAGTAATCTGGCACGTGTTACTTGTGGATCAGTTATAAGAATTTCGACCGTCAGAATCAAGCCAGAATACACCCTCGGATCAGGAGAAATTTCATACACATGGCAGTGTACTTAAAATCCCCGATCGAGTTTCAGTGACCGTTGAACTGAAACTGGTCCGCCACGCGTGATCTGAGAATCCGACTGGAACGAAAACTTAACTCCACCTAGATCCAAGGTTGGTGAGCTTAAGTCCGACCTTTGGCTCGAGGGGGGCCGCCAGAAGTCCTCCGTTGAGCTGAAACTGCCCACTTTAGATATAACCTAAGTATACCTTGACCTTAGGTCTATTTTGGTGTGATTTTAGGCTATATAAGGACCTTAAAACCCTCTCTCATTCAGCCATACGAATTTGAGAAAAACCCTAGGTGTGAGAAGTGAGAAAAGAGAGAGAAAGTATGAGAGAAGTGGGAGAACCTCCCTGCTATTTTCCCCTGCCGCTCTACAAGCTTAGCCAGTCCATTCTAATCATTTTCCCGCAATTTCGACATCGTTTCTAGGTAAGAAACCCTAACCCTAACCTGTTTTGGGGTTTTGATAGTTGTAGGTTATGAAATAGCTAACCTATTTCATTCTATAGGTTACCAAGCTGCTGTATACTAAAGCTTAGCAAATCTATCGAGTTCTTTACGCTTCTACGGCGTAAGGTGCGGACTTTAGGTGTATAGGTTATGGTTTTCAACGATTTCAATGTCAGATAATGATAGATTCATGATCTTTATGTTATTGCACATGTACAAAGTGTTGTCCGTTTCGTTTTTCGGTTATACGCTAACTATGTTGGATATACTGTATTCCTCGTATTTGTAGAAAGTACCGTATACGTATAAATTTTGAAAGTGTGTTTGCCATGATAAATGACTATAGGTATATGCTATATATGTTTATGATACTTACTCGGCGAAAGGATTCGCCCGAATACATGTTTTGGTTAATATACATTATGTATGTTAAGAAGTTCATTCTAAGTGTTTGTGAAAATGCTTGTATGAGTGAGTACTTAGATGATTGTGCTTTAGGTAGGTGTTGAGATGGGATTCTCAATTGCCTTGGAGATGTATGTGATTTCCTCCATGTTGGTTGTATAATTTAACCGCTTACTATGAAATATATGTGTTTGTATTTCTTGTTTATATTTGCTTTGTAACATGCTTTATGACATGTTTGTTAACATGCTTGAATTACTTTGTTTATTATGCTTTACTCCACATGCTTCTGAATAAGGATTGATTGCGATTGGGACTATGATTATAGTCCAGACAATCGGTAACAGACTTGAGTGCGTGGTTGAGATTCATTTCGCCACGTAGGATGTGTCTGACGAACCCGAGTCATACTTCGGTTGGGGACAGTGGTTAGGCCACGTGAAGTGCTATGCACTTCATGTCGTTCGGCTGGTTGTGCGCTCGTGCTAGTCTGGCTCGTCAAGTAACCCGATCTGTTTAATGTATGTTCACCATGTTTGGACGTCACTGCTTGAACCTAGGGTACCAAACTTACCAGTGTAACCCCGTCAACCTTGGTACCTCGATCCGCTAAGACTCATGAGCTGGGCATGGTGGTATGGGACACCATGGTCGAGCTATCGGCCTACGCTGGGGCCATGTGCCTCCCCGTAGTGACCAGTGAGCAATCCTGACTCGTGAGCCAAATACGGTGGTATGAGACACTGTATTCGAGCTGTCGGCCTACACTGATTGGTGACGAGCCCTTTGTAGTGACCTCGAGCATACTCTGAAGCTACAGAGAGGCGACTAGCCTTCCCGTAGCAACAAGAGTATAAACTAGACCTGTATTGATAAGGTGATGGGGGAGTGGTGTAACGGTTCCGTGTAACAGCCCTTGCAGCGACCTAGAAACACACCATCATATGAGATTGTCTAGGTCTGACGACCCTAGAATGGATCATTGTTGGGAATGATATAAGGAAGGTACCTTAGTTTCCCAATACTGTTGTTTGAATGGACTAATAACAACTCAGTAATCATACTCATCTTCGCATTGCATGTGCCTGGAAGATGTGGAGCACTGAGGGTGCCATCATGCCGCGGACGTAAGATGGTGCCGCACGAGGGAGTATGTTGGCGAGGGCATCCATCATAATCGCATCTCATCCTTGCATTAATTACAGTACTTAGGAATATTGTTTGTACTGCTTTATCATTACTGCTTGACTGATTTGATAACATGTTAACTTATGCTCTATTTTCCACTGAGTTAGCTACTCACTCCCACGTTACGGGACGATGTTCTGGACACCCACCAGACTTTGTCTTAGACGCAGGTACCGACAATCCACAGGAGGCTGACCCTGATTATTATGAAGATCAGGATGAGTTTTCCTTTATGCAGTTCTCTGGAGGATTCGCATAGGCTATCCAGATTTATAGGACTACAGGGTTCATGATCACAGTTGTACCATTTTGATATTTTGATTCAGGAACAAATACATGTATATGGTGACTCAGTTGGTATTCATACTTTTAAGATCGAGATTGTTTTGTTTTATATACATCTATATACATCTTTCAGTCTTTCGCTTGCGTTTATACATGGATCTGGAGTATGAATTACTGTTTTGGTATAATCTCACTCATGTTTCTTACCCTAATACAGACAACATTCAATCATAAGTATTTGTGTTGCATAAGTGATGTTTTGGAACTCGGGTGTTGAGTTGCTACTCGACCCCCGATTTTCAGGGCGTTACAAATTTTCACTATGTAGTTGGTTGACTTGTTAACTCTTAGATTATACTCTCTCTATGCTCTCTTTATACTTTCGTAACTCCTTTTCCTAGACTTAATTATAATGATTATGCTTTGGTTCAGTTATTAATTTTCTAGTTCTTATTTTTCAATTTTATTGTGCTCACATGCTCACTCTTTCCTTTGTCAATTTGTGACAAAAAGGGGGAGAAAATACTAGAATGATGTGAATGATGAATGATTGATGTTAATATGCTATTTGCTCTGAACGAATGAATAGAAAATGTTGTTGTTGGAGTTGTGCATTGGAAGTATATGTTATATAGGTATTGGAGAGAAGCCCACATTGAGGGTGAGTAGCAGTAAATTCAACAACATGAATTTTAGGATATGTTTGTAATTGTTGCACTAAGTATTTTGTCACGAATTTGACAAAGGGGGAGATTGTACGTGCTATATTGTATAAAGCACACCGTTGTTTGTCAAATTTCATTTAGACAAAATAGCTTGAGTTATAGTCTATCTAATGTGGATCAAGATGGAAAGTTCAAGTCTCAAGTCATTCAAGTTCATCATCTACTATGGAGACCAAGCTTAAAGTACAAATCATGAAATTGGAGAGTACAAGTTATGAAGTTGGAAAGTTCAAGCTAAAGTTCAAGATAGAATGAGTTCAAGTTCTACTATACTTCAAGTAGAAAATCAAGCTCCACCTTCAATATACTTCAAGTTGAAGATCTACTATGCTCTATTAAAGATTTAAGAAGAAGACCAAGCGTTAATCTTCAATGTCCAGTTTTCTCAGGTATAATTGACCCTAGAAAGACCTTAGACTTATGTGCTTTCAAATTATAAACTTATATGGGTTTTTATACTTTGGTTAGGCTTTAGTTCGACTAGTCTAAGCCTTGGTTCGACTAGTCTAACCTGTGGCTCGACCAGTCTAAGATAGTCTTTAACCAGTTCAAGTTTGAAATCCAAAAATGGATATTTCTGACAGTTTCTCGACCAGTTGAAGAGAGACCTTCGACCAGTCGAGGGTTGCTCGACTCGAAGTCTAGCAACTATTTTTTAGCACCCTTAACCAGTCGAAGCCCATGCTCGACCAATCGAAGAGGACCCTCGACCAGTCGAGTAGGGCCTTCGACCAATCGAAGAACTGTTTTATCCGATCTCGCCCAAATTTTGAAATTTAGTTAGATCTTAGACGAGTCGAAACAACAACTTTTCAGCCTATAAATAGAGGTCTTCTCTCAATCCAAAATTACTAATCCAAGCTAAGAAAAACCTTCACTTAGAGAGAGAGAAGTCTCCACTATCTTTAAGCTATTACACGGTATTTTAATATTTTGTTTACATAGCTTTTGTTTTGATTCCTTGATCTTTTTTCATGAATCTTACTTTTTAAAAGAGAGTAATCACTCTTCTTTGAGATCTTAAGGAATTCAAACATGTAGCCCTTAGTTTGAATTAATTTAAAATCAATCTAGAACCTAGAACCTTTGTTTGTGTTACTGGACATTGAATGTTCTACTTCAAGTAAAGCGGTTCTACAGGCTACATCAAGAAATTCGTCTTCAAGAAAAAGATAAGTTCATTTTTATATTCTGTATTTTTGGTTTATTTGAGATAGCCAGAAAATCTCATGTTTTGGTTTTGACTGAGATAGCCAAAAAATCTTAGCGTAGGGTTTCTGTTTGTGATAGCTCTTCTAAAATCACAACTATGTAAGGTTTTAAGGTGAACCTGTGAAAACCTTGTTTTTAGTGAACGCCAATATCACGTGGGTTGTGATTATTGGGAGTGGAGTATGCGTGGTTGTTTGAGAACAGTTGGTGTACACACCGAACCACTATAACTCCTGGTGTTTGTCGTGGATGTTTAGTTTTTTCATATGTAGTGAATGATTGTAATTTATTTATGCAAATGTGGTGAATGCTTATAATAAATAGCTCCCTTGTCTCTTGCTTGGTTTGAAATCTTGATCCTTAGAAATGTTCGTGAAATGAGGTTGTCCTACTTAAAACTTTGTTTTTGGTGTAAAGTTGTCCTACGAACTAAGTTTAAATCAAATCTTCAATACTAATGCTATTGACCCCCCCCCCCCCCCCCCCCCCCCCCCCCCCCGGACTGTAAGCTCGCCTTTTTCAACTATGTTCACAGACAATGATATGAAGCTTTTATTAAAATGAGAAAAATCAAAAGCATAATTACTATTTCACCGAATGCTTGAGAAAGTATGTTATGGGAAAACCCACAACATGTATACGATAATGATTATTGATTTGCACTGTGCCCCTTCACCTGCAAAAGCATAAAAGAAATTAGAGTAACACATGTGATGAATATACCTTGACCAGAGATCTTTCGTATTCAGAGTGTGCGAAACATTAATCAAGGCGTTCATAGCATCGGTGTCGGGGTTGCGGTAGCATTGGTGTCAAGGCTCCACCACGACCACAGGCAGGCGCTGCATGTAACACTGCATTACTGCAAGACCATGGTGGCACCATTGTCGGGGTTATGCTATGATCGCGAGTAGGAGTTATGATACCGCAGACCGTGGTAGCGCTGTGCCACCACGGGCCGTGATGGTGCTGTCGGGCCGCTAATGTCGGGGTCAAGCGAGCACATGGATGTGCGCGTGGTTCTTATTTTTTGGTGTCAACATGATCGTGGATTGGATAATCTAACACCATTAACACAACATCAAATAGTGCCTCTTGCGACTCCTTGTGTGCAAGAAGGTGATGGCATCTTGGAACCAGATGTTAATGGTTCTAACCATGTTCCGTGCATTCATCCTCGTGGTAGAAGAGATGAACAATTGGGGGATCTTGACTACATTTATGATGTAAAAAGAATTTCAATGAACAAATCCAAAATTCATTAGAAGAAGTGTTCAAAGATTCAACGAATGGTGTGCCTGGAGAAGTGCGATATTCCAAAAAGATAAACACTTGAAGAGCCGGTTGGTGGATTTGTAGATGAATCTATCAATGGATTAGTTGATAGAACGGACAACGGTGACAATTAGAATGGCAGAGGAAGAGATGAGCAGCTCAGCAATCGAACTGGCACATTCCATGATACATGCTGCCATTCTATACTATATGTCAAAGCTGAGATGGACATGTTGGTCCCATCCCAAGGCAGTAACATAGTGCATAAATTGGAGTCCAATGGTGATACAGGTAACACCTTGTCAACAAGGAGCTAATTGATTCCAACTCCATTACTACAAAAGTAGGAGCCAATGCTTAGAATGTTTAAGATCACAAAGACAAAGAAGAGGTGGGTCTAACTTGATTTTTTGATGACTTTATTTAGTAAAGATTTTAAAGGGTTTTTTCAGATTTTCTATTTTGAAATATTTGAGTTTTGGAAGATTTTTTTTATAGGATATATTAACATATTGAAAGACCTTGGGAAATCTTAATAAGAAAAGTTAAATAAGAATAAGATAATAAAAGGAAAGGAGAGATTTAGGTCCACATTTGTGGTATTTTTTGTTTTTTAATTTTAATTTAGAATAATTGAGTCTTCATATCTTCTATAGATATTGTATAACAAGGAAAATTGGAAGAAAAAAGAGTGAATTTTGAGAGTATTCTCTTGGAAAGGAATCTGCTCTTCTTATGCTCTACCCATCCAGCCTGCACCAATGCAGTGACAGAACAAGGCCAAAATGAACAAATCTACGAACTATTTCTTCTATGATCAGTATATGGAAAGTAGGAAAAATCATTGAAAAAATGAAAATGAACTCTAGAAAATTATCTCAATGCTACAATTCATAGCCGGATTTTGATCCTCTCTGACATCTTTAGGATGTCGGAATAAATCCGGTCACCACCCAACTCAATTCCAGTTGCACCTGCTGCTACCCGCATGATGTCCTCAATCAATGCCACATTCCCCATGATGTCAACATGAGCCCCACTCTCCAAACCACGGCCTTCTAGAAGATTGGCAGGCGGCTTGTGCCGATATTCCCTCACAAAAGTAGCCATTCCGGAAGGGTTAAACCGGGTTCTTCCACGCCACCCTTTGGCACACATGAACCCGGCACTGAGAACAGGGACACTTTCATCCCCATCTACAAAGTATACACCGCTTTTCAAACACCCGCTATCACTCCCATCAGCCGAGCTATCAATTCGGAAGGGGATACCCTTGCACCTGTCCGAAGGCGAGAGTTTGTAGACATAAGACCTTTCTGTCGGGATACCTACCCCATATAAGGAGTAAATTTCCATATCTGAAGCATCTGGCAACCTGCAAGTGGTAAATTATCACTACCCATCAAGTAAATTCACAACAAGGTCATCAGCAATGGAATCAAGAAAAAAGATTTTCTTTCGAGTATATACATATGGCAGGGAGGATCTTACTTGGTCTCCAGTGGATTAGACCAGTACTTGTAATGAGAATACTTTGTGTCATCTAGATTGTCGGCTATCCCATGAGAAAAATGAGCATCAGCACGCCGCATCGTCTTTGGGGCAACAAAGCGTAGTAGATCGAGTATGGTTTTTGCTGTGTAAACCTTTTTCTCAGCAACTGCTTGGATGCGTTCTCGGTCCATCTCATCATATTCTGTCCAGACCTCTCCACATGAGGATTTTGTCTTACGGGCAGCACCAGCTTGTGAGAGTTCCTGCTTGTCAACCATTAGCCAACCAAGCCCAAGG
The DNA here is from genome assembly GCA_021015155.1 of Magnolia officinalis. Taxonomy (NCBI): domain Eukaryota; kingdom Viridiplantae; phylum Streptophyta; class Magnoliopsida; order Magnoliales; family Magnoliaceae; genus Magnolia; species Magnolia officinalis. Next base: position 24,229,939 of record JAJHSJ010000016.1, on the reverse strand, counting down.
AAATAGAAAAAGAAGATAATTTCAGTGATATATGCATGACATTAAAATTAGACATACCAACTGTGAAGATGTGGAAGGAAAGAACAATGGAAAATGAAGCTATTAATCCTGTTATGTTCAAGACAATACCCAAAACCTTGCCATCCCAAAAAAAGAAAAGAAGCCCAATATCTCTCAGTAATTGCTGTTTCACAATGCGAAATTCCATAATTGTGATATTCTTTGACTGGCATGGATATGGATGGCCAGAGATTGAAATGAGGCTCTCTCCTCTCCAATAAATAAATCCACAACCCACATAAAGGGCTAAAATCAAAAGCAAAAGCTACAAAAGGATGAAGCTTCATGTTTGCATTAGGAACACGTCCTACCTTTTTAAAAAAGGGTGTTGCGCGTGTATAGGAATAGCCATATCTAAAAGAAACTACATCTCGACTTCTCAACAACAGAGAACATTTAACTGTGCAAAACATCCAAACATGCTTCTGCATATGCTCGAACAGCTAATGCAAGGTTCAAGGTGGGACCTAAATTACATAAAATTCCAATTTCTTAATACAATGGATCGCAGCAATTTCCAACGTGGAGTAAGCACAAGGTCCAGTACTGCATAGCACCTTTTTTCATACCTGACCCTTGGTCATAAGATTAGGCTGTTACATTGAGGGTAGAAGACCGGGGGGTGTGTGTGTTGTTGGGACAAATGAAGCAAAGATGAATTGGTTAATCTTTGTTCATTTGCAACATTCTCATTGTATTCATTAGAATTGTGTAGCTTCTTTATTGTTTGAACCTAGTTACTTCTTTGACTTCAATGTACATTTAGTATATATAGTGATATCTTGTGAGATAACTGACTTACAGAACCAGATACTTCTAATTGTTAGAATATATGAAATTTTCTCCCCAGAGAAAACATAACTGTGTGATGTTTTAGGAAAATAAATGGGATGTGGTGAATTTTTAAGAAAAAATGGCAACCTTGGCTTCTTATGTGGATTGAATTCTTTTTTCTCTAGTGAATTGGCTGATTAATATTTCTTCCTATATCAATCTTGTGGTAGATGTCTATTAATAGTTGACAGTTCCCGAGTTGTTGTAGGTGTGCAGGTTCAATCATAACAATGGGGCAAAGCCATAGTGCAAAAATCATACCAACGGGATGATCCTAACCAACCGATCAATAGCAAGAAAAATGGACAGTCAATATCCATTAAGAAAAGAAATGGTCCAATCAGCATCTTGAGACATCTACTCAATAGGTCCCATCATAGATTACTTTTAATTTCAAAGAAGCACGTTGGCTCGTTGATGTAACCATCCAATCTATGGTTCAACAAAAAAGAGAGACAATTGTAACAAAATGGCTCACATCAAGGGTTTATGATAATTCAATTGGCAAGATTTTTGCACCATGGCTTGCTCCTAATGGTATGATTGAATGAACTGTCTAGACCAGTGATTAGCTCTATCACATGTTACTTAAAATTCAGAGGGTTGTTGCCGGAAATTAGAATACAATTGTGGCTCCAACTGGCTGATGATGCAGGACATGACACCGATACATTCCTAGCATGGTTGGACCAAAAGAAGGTGGACCATAAATTAATCATAACTTATGATCTGGGTATCGTTACGAGGCGCATAACCTATCAATCTTTATTGAAACGGGCCATCCGAGGTGAACCGACCCACAAAGTCGGCTGCATCTGTCCGTTTCGCCAGAAAATGCGCGCTTTTAGATCAAAAATGAAAATTAAAAAAAAATTATTATTTTTAGTAATTCTGATTTTTGTAATATTTTCTTATTTTTAGAGTTCTAGATTTTCGTATTTTTTAGAAATAACTTATAATCATGTTAGAACTCTTCTAGCAAAAATTTATTTGGAATTTTTATTTTTATAAATTTGGTTTTAGAAGAGTTTTATTAGAATTAGGATTTTTATTAGAATTAGAATTTTGCTATTTTTGGAAATTATGATTTTTTTTCTATATTAATGGTGTAATAGGGACATACATTTTAGACAAATATCAATCAAATTATTACGAATTTTCTAGAATTATTCTATTTTGTTAATTTTCCTCGTGGATTCCTATGAGGAGTCCAGAGAAGTTCTATGAATTCGGAATAGTTATCCCCTGAGGAAGACGATACTCGACCTCAACACATCCTTCCCCGCGTCAGTTTGGTATTAAAGCGAGGCTTTTCCTCAGATCTATGGCTTCTAACGACAAGTCGAGCAACAATCTCACGGACGGTGCTCCGGAGAATATACCTTTAACGGCGGCAGCTTTCGAAGAAGCGCAACGAGAGAATTGGCAAGTCATGCAAGGGCTACAGGCTGCCATCGATCGCTTAACGGAAGCCCTAGGGTCACTCCGTGTTCATGGCGGTGATCTGCTAGCACCTACTGCTGTAACTCATAATCGCATTGATCGCAGGATGATGCCCGCAGTGAACCACAGGATCACTCCTAAGAAGGTGGGATCCAAGGATATAATTCCACAACATCCCGGATGAGGCATTGATCAGATAGATCGAACGGATCGAGAATTCAAGATGAAAGTTGATCTTCCTAGTTTCAACGACCAACTCCACTTCAAGGACTTCCTCGATTGGTTGCTTGAAATCGAACATTTCTTCAACTACATGGACATCGTGGAAGAGGAGAAAGTTAAACTTGTGGCTTACAAGTTAAAGGACATAGCTTCAGTTTGGTGGGAACAACTTCAACTCAAGCGGGCGAGATAGATGAAGGCGTCAATTCGTATGTGGTCGAGGATGAAGCAGTTGTTATACATGCGATTCCTCCCTCGAGATTACGATAAGGTATTATTCCAACAAAACCAAAATTGTTGGCAAGATAGCCGATCAGTAAAGGGTTATGCAGAGAAATCTCATTATTTGTCAGCGAGAGATGATTCCGTCGAAACAGAGCCGCGATAGGCCACAAGATTCATCAGTGGCAGACATGTGGCCCCTATGGGAATGGAGAACGAACCCAAGACTTCTAAAGCGGAGGGACAGTCTCCCATAACTGAAAAGGATTTTGTTAAACAATACGAGGAAACGAGAGATGTAGATGCGTTAGTTGAAAAAGAAAAATATATGGAGCCTGTGAACATCCTAGAGGATTTGAAACCAATGTTGTAGGAGTTCAAGGTGATTGTGCTCAATGAACTTCCTAATAAATTGTCTCCCATACGAGATATACAAAACCACATTGATCTTGTCTCAGGAGCAAGTCTGCCTAATTGCCCACATTATCATAAAGAATGTGAGATCTTGCAAGCACAAGTGACGGAACTGATACATACTAGTCAAGTCAAAGAGAGCATGAGCACATATATTGTGTCAGCTCAAGAGCCTAATGCAAAGTATAAGGAAAAATCTGATAAACATTGGTGTCATAAATTGCTTCAGTATCATGTGCAAACTCATTTGGATAACTCGAGGATGAGTTTTTTTCCAAGCGGAAGGGTCTAATGTAGGACGTGACACCGATACATTCCTAGCATGGTTGGACCAAAAGAAGGTTGACCATAAATTGATCATAACTTTTGATCCGGGTGTCGTTACGGGGCTCGTAACCTATCAATCTTTACTGAAATGGGCCATCCGAGGTGAACCAACCCACGAAGTAGGTCGCATATGTCCGTTTCGCCAGAAAATGGGTACTTTTAGCTCAAAAATGAAAATTTAAGAAAAAATTACTATTTTTAGTAATTCCAATTTTTGTAATATTTTCTTATTTTTAGAGTTTTAGATTTTCTTCTTTTTTTAGAAATAACTTATAATCATGTTAGGACTCTTCTAGCAAAAGTTTATTTGAAATTTTTATTTTTAGAAATTAGGCTTTAGAAGAGTTTCATTAGAATTAGGATTTTTATTAAAGTTAGAATTTTGCTATTTTTAGTAATTACGAATTTTGTTTTTTTTTTTTTTTTTCCTATATTAATGGTGTAATAGGGACACATACATTTTAGACAATTATCAATCAATTTATTACGAATTTTCTAGAATTATTCTATTTTCTTATTTTTCCTCGTGGATTCTAGCCATCTCTATGAGGAGTCCAAAGAAGTTCCGTGGATTCAGAATAGTTATCCCCTAAGGAAGACAGTGCTCGACCTCACGTCCTTCCCTGCGTCAGTTGTTGACCCTCCAACACCACCACATTGAAAAATGGTGGGGTACCAATGACATTGAGGCATATATTACTTCTACATAACCTAACCTCATATAGTAAAGCATATCATTTATTTTTGTTTTAATCTGTCCCTTGAGCACTCAACTAATACATCTGTTTTGGGTCCTATGAGATCTATGAGATGCTAGAAGCTAGGCTTGGACTCATCTACTACTTCGATCACCATTGACAAATGCAAGAAGTCTACTGCAGATAACATGATTTACAACCTCATAGTGTAAGAAATCGTTAGTAGAAAAACAAAGTAAGGAGGCATTTGGTAAGCATAACATGTAATAGCTCTATTTAGTCATTGATTACAAGTGATTCCATTTCAAGTTGCCCTTTGCAATTGTCTGATGTCCCAATCTTAAAATTATGAAGTTAATGAGATTTATGGTTACCACTAGAGGTCACATAGTTTGGCATAAAGACGCTTTCAATTGATGCAATATTCAGCCACTAGGATCCATTTAAAGTATTTTTAAAAAATAAAAAAGAACGAAGTTTTGACATGCAATATGCTTCCATTTACCAGCAAGAATTACTTTCCAAGAAAATGCTGTTGATCTAATGTTAGGACAGTAAATATTTCCATATAACAATAGCAGGTAGAAAGACTCAAAATCCCATACCTCGTAATTAACAGTCAATAGCTCGGAAGACGGCAACTGAGATGCAGTCTTGCCGAAGGAGATTAACCTTCCATAGTGAACAGTCTTTTCTACTCTAAAACCTAGCTTTCCATCACTCGAGTTGGTTGGGCCAGACTCTTCACGTAAAGAGCCCTTCAAATGCTTCTTCATAGTGTCACAATTGGAACCTTCTTCAGGTGACCAATCCAAGTCGCCCCAGATTGCTTCTCCACCTTTTGGCAACAAAGACATGATAGAGTCCCATGTGCGAACTACACGCATTACATGCTCTAGAGTTTGTAGGCCAAGAATATCATAATCTAACACACCAGGAGCCATAGCCCTGCAACAACCCAAGCCAAGGGGGGAGGGGGGGGAGGGATCAGGCAGACTACAAAATCAGTTAACTTTTTAAGAGAGTAGGTTGTTTGGAAGAAATTCCCATGAGCTTGCAATGTACATTAGTGAACTGTTTCCTATGGAAAATTCTCTATTTCTTTTTATCCACCCATTCTTATTGCAATTTGTCCGTGGGTGTGGGTGTGTTTTGCCCCCTCTATAAAAGCAACCTTCCAGAGTACACAGAAACTCAATCCACTAGTCAAAAGTCTCAAAGGAATGCTTGAAAATCTCGACAAGGACTTGAACTGCCCCGAGAAACAAATTAAGGCATAAGTAGTTCCAAGTCCTAAAACTTATTCAAGTGATGGACTGAGATTTGCACCAACTCAAGCCTCATTTGGGTCTATAAACCTTGAATTACAACAAATGCGGCATAGAAAGATGAGAACACTAACCTAGCAAAAGCGACATCTTTAGCTTCAGCCGAAAATATGCCACTAACAACCTTAGGAACACCAAGAAATGTTGGCCCAATGTTCATGATTGCTTTGATGTGGTCGGCACACCATCCTGGACCCCCTCCACCTCCAATGGGAGGTGGTGCTTCAACCCATTTAAGGAAATGGAGAAAATAGAGTACCCCCATGGAATGTGGCACCACTACAACCCTCTTATTGTTGTTGGTTTTGACCATGAGTTCGATCTTGCTCTTTAGTCTACTCAGAGATTGGTCGCGAACCTGCCCATTGACGATTTGAATTTGATTAGATGATGACCAAGAGTAGAGAACAAAAGGCAACATAATGTCTATACAATTTACATAATGTCTATGCACGTACACACACGCACGCACACACTCTTAAAAATCACTTATAAATTGTACCACTAAGAAAACCTCAACCTTGTGTAAAATGCAACAAAGAAATCGTGCTACAACACAAAAAAATAAAAAAATTTAAAAAAAAATTAGCAAACTCTAAACAGGCACTTGACAAGCTATATGCCCTGGAATTGGCTTCCTTATAGACGCGGATAATTCCCAAACTCACAATGAGGTTCGGAATCTCCATGAATTTTTGGCTATCCTCCAAAATACGCAGAGAATAGCGATTGTGATCTTTTAATTTTTGAAAACACCGAGCTGATGATTGATGGAGTTAATGTCTACATGGCACAGCTTCAATAACATTGTCATTAGGACTAATATTCAATTCGTACATTTAATGGAAAATCACAGACAAACCATCTTAAACAGTAAGAAGAAAAGGAAAAAAAAAAATCTGGGTTAGATACATAATGATCGAAATGAATAAAGACAGAGTAAGATGGGCTAAAGATTAGATAGTGTGACAAAGATTCTGAACCCAAGTTTCGACGCATTTGATACCACAAAAGCAAGGATCATCAGTTCATGTGGAGAAGAGTGATATGAGAAGAAAATACCTCGGTATTCTGGAAAGAGAGCCTCCAATCGTATGCGGTCATGTGCATATTCTTCCCCTCGTAGCCAATGCGCGCCAAATTCTCAATGAGGACTGCCCAAACAAAGTACCCCGGAGCAAAATAGTCAGCTGCAACCAGGCCAGGGACGGCACGAACCCGTATCCCTGGAGGGTCTAGCCCTGTCTCATTGTCGAGGGACATGTGCTCCAACCAGCACAGAGGCCTGGAATCCAGCAATAAATGAAAAGATTCAAAAACAGTAAATTCAAATAGAAGAGAAAACCAGCAGAAGAGTTCCATTAATGGCAGGATATGTTGACTAGGACCCTCTAAAAATGAGAACACCCAATGAATTGGGAAAGGCAGAATGATGGAAACCTCTTGAAGATTTCGGTGAAGCTGCCAGCCCAGAGGCGCTTGCGGAAGAGGCCATCAGCGCAAGGCCGGCCTTCCCACAGCTCAAGACCGCCAGTGACGATCCCGGGAATTAAAACAACAGGATGGAGAGGCTTGAGACCTTCTCTCTGGAGCTTCACACCGGGCGGTTCGGGCAAAGGGAAGCCGGGGAGGGACGCAGGCAGTGAGTTGAAGAGGAGGAGTAGAAACCACCAGGTAGTGCACGTGCAGCCGATCATCCAACAGCACCAATCAACACACCTCCATTCCTTACCAGCCTTCCTCCTCTCCTTCTTCCCATCTCTACTACTCAAATCGGCGGCAGCAGCAGCAGCAGCAGAAGAGAGATGTTGGTCTTTGTTGTTGCTGTTAATGAGAGCTTCAGCGCTAGCTCCTAAAGAGAACTTGACTGGCTCCACACACATCCTCCGAAACCGCAACACGGGCGCCATTGCAGCAGCAGCAACAGCGGCAGATGGATTCAGTTTGGAGAGAAGGAGCTAATACAAGTAGCCATGATGAGCTGTTATTAGAGTCTTGGTCGAGCCACGTGGTCAGGAAACGAGGGCAAAGAAGAGATGGGCTAGTGGTTTGGTTACTAGATACTGACAAAAGAGAGAGAAGAAAATAGGTTGTGCAATGCTAACCATCATTTCTCCTCCTACAGCCATGACATTTGTCTCTCTTTCTCTCTCTCTCTCTCCCTCTCTCTCTTGGGTGAGAGTGCAGTATAAAGAAGAGAGGCGTTTTGCTTTCTCGCGCTTTTATATATGAAGCGTGTATGCTTATATATATATATATATATATATATATATATATATATACGCTCGTTTGGAGACGAGTCAGACAGCCGTTGCTGCTGCTGCTGAAAATGTTAAAAATCCTACCACCTTTTATCCTTGTCTCTTTCCCACAATCATAATTCCCGAGGCGAGGATTCCTCTGTGTCTGACTACTGCTGGACATATGAAAGAGGGGTAGAAATGGGATTGGAAAGGAATTGGGGAAGGGAGATGGAGAGGGAAAGCGAAAGGAGAAATCCAAAGAGAGGAGGAGAGGACCCAATCATCAGGAAAATCACACGAACCGAGAAACACAGCTACCCATGTTTATGGGGGTGGAGGATTGGAAATTGAGAGGCCTTTGGAAAGATACAAAGGGCGCGTTTACCGAAGCTAGTGCAGCACTGGAGCATGATCTTATTGTGGCGTCTTTAGCTTTTGCTGCTGCTGAGGCGGATGATTCGCTGGGGCCTGTGACAGGGAACGGGTTGTTGCTGCCAATACTCCATAAAAAGACCATCCATACCTGTGCATGGCAATGGTTCTCATGGTCCGGTTGAGTGAATAGGACTTGACCCTAACCCGACCGACAACTAATTATCCTGTGATCCAATTAGGGCTGAAAGTCGGTTGAGATGGTGCTCAACCTTAGCCCAACCCAAGATTCCTGTACCTCAACTCTAACCCAACTCAACCCATCCCTTGGATCAGGAATTCTCAACCCAAGCCCAATCCAAGCAAGTTCGGTCCGGTTAGTCAAGTAAATGTATACTAATATTTTTGTATTACATTAATCTATTATATTCTAATACACATCTTAATTTTTTTGTACCTATGATTTTTATTAATTTATATATATATATATATATATATATATATATATATATATATATATATATATATATATATATATATATATATATATTGTAAAAAACTTTTTTTATTATTATTATAAACAAACAAGTTAAAATATAAGAAAACTACTCCTTTAAAAGTCATGTCGTGTAGCACCCAATCTATTTGTGACAGATAAGTCCAGCATATCTTGTTAACTTGAGTCATCGGAAATGACGTGGACAGGCATTGGAATTTCATGTGCCTTCAACACAAACGATCTATACTCAATTATAATTTATTAATAACTTATATATCGATTGAGTTCGGGTTCGGTCGGGCAACCCGAGACCTCAACCCAAGTTCGACCCAGGTTTTATTAGGTTGGTGTTTGTATAGCCCAAGCCTGAGACCGAACCCAATACTTCTTGCTCGAGCCCAACTGTAGACACTGAAAATCGGCGCCCACGCTGATTTAGCTTGTGTCAATGTTTGGTGGTGGATGATTAGGCTAAGTATGGATGTTGGAGTCGCCACTAGCCGAAAAATTTCAAAATCTCGCAATCGGCTAGAACCATGAAATTCGCAAGGTTGGGAAAGCCCGAAGACTCTCATTCCTTAAATTGACTCCTGGTCTGCGGTCCGAGATTATGGGTAAGGGACCTCGATTCAAAGAGGGAAGGGGTTAAGCACCTTCTCTACCCGTACAAATGTACGGTCTCTACTTAGTGTGGTAAAACAATCTCAAGGGATGATGGATGATGTAGTCGAGATGGGACTAGGTACACACGCGGATTTCTGTTGTAGCAACATCCGAGATTTTCGGCAAGCCACAGAGCATACGTCCAACAGCGTGCCTAGAAAGCGGATGAGATGATGCTTATGTAAAAAGGTAAAAAAGAGTAGACTAGACCATTAGGAATTTCTGATGTGACAGGATCCGATGTACAGCAAGTCACAGAGCATACGTTCACTAGATATCTAGAGGAGTAGGGGGGTTGAGAAGGGAATAGATGTCATGATAAGTGCTTGCATGATGGTGGATCTTTGGCTTGATCTTAAATGGGCTAAGACATGAACCGAACCATGACTAATCCAGGCTAGGTTTATAAGCTGGAAGGGTTAAAAGGAGGGTTAGGGTGTGGCTAAAAAATCAGAACTTTTAGGGTTTGGGAGCTCCTTCCCTTTCCATCACTCTCTTCCTCACTTACTCTCTTCCTTTCTCCCTCTCTCACTCTCTCTCTCACTCTCTTCCTCTCTTGGTTGTGGTGTCTTGAAATGAGAAGAGGAGAGGACTATTTATAGCCTTCTCCAATGGTATCTTGGTAAATATGGGGTTTAGGAAGGGTGAAAGCTGATGTGGCAAGTGGTGATTGGTGGAGAGGAGAGAGACGCCATGTGGCGTGCTCTCATTAGCTTATGGGGCTGGTAAATTGGTAAATAGTGAAGGTAGGGCAGGTAATTTTGAAGGAAAGTTGACTTTTGGACGCTGAGACAACTGTCCACACGCAGGCCACGATCGGCGGCAGTCGGAGTACCGCAGGCGGTAGTCAGACTACCGCCCGGGCCTGGTTCGGGCCAGATTTGCACGTGTAGGCTTCGTATGGTGTTCTGGTTTGTCCGGTGGTTTCCGTTTTGGGTTTCTAGGACTCAAAGTGGTAAATTTAGGTATGGATAGAGGATTCTGGCCAGGGTATAAGGTATAGGCAAGGAGGCTGTGTGTATACTGAACAGCTCGGATCACGGTTTTAGGTTGCGACTAGGGAGTTTTGGGGATTCTGGACTAGGGCCTGCGGCTAGGGTTAGGGTTTGGTGTAGGCTAGGATTGGGATTAGGGTTAGGTTATTATCATGGTTCTCAGGTAGTCTTAGCCTTCTCAAGATATTAGCTTGGGTGGGGTGTCTACACAAACCCAATGTCGGGTTGGTCACAAGTCAGTCGGGTTGAACCCGCCCAACTTTCAGTCCTAGACCCAATGCAATTCACTTGAAATATCTTAAGCATGAGCCTAACCTGAACCAACCCTTTTTATATGTAAAATATAAGGTTGGGCTCAATCAATTTTTCTCACCTAGAGTGACACATTTTGACGCAGGGATGAACGTGATGAGGATAACTACTCCGAATCCACGGAGCTTCTCTGGACTCCTCACAAAGACTTCTCGAATCCACGAGGAAAGAAAGCAGAAAATAGAAATAAATTCTAAGAAATTCAAAATTGATTAATTAATTACTAAAAATGAGTTCACAACGCTTTAAATAGGGGTACCAAGCAATGGGAAAGAAATCAGAATCAAACTACAAGTAAAACTCCTAGAAATCGCGACTTACTATAAATAGTAAAATTACTATTTATAGACGGTCGTGATGAGTGCGCACGGTTTTCGGCCAAAAATAGTAAGTGTCCTATTTGGCTTCACCAAACCGTTCCCCTAATTATTTTAAGCTCTTTTCACGTTGGACGCAACTCCTAAAGCCCAACGGATGAAGAGTTATAATCAAACTAAAACTTACTATTTATAGTAAAAACGAAATTAAAACAGGGAAACGACCGTCGATCCAAGGTTTTTTCACAATTCCAGGCTGCATAACCTGGCATAGTGGGTTTGGTTGGCTAAAGTAGCTCGTTCTACCCCAAAATCATATATTTTATGCTAGGTAACTCATTCCGGATTGCGAGATACACCCAATCTAAGGTCCCACGGTCCGGATCACTTCTGTCGTCGACCAGGCCTTTTCTGATCCATCTTGGCCATGAAACTGTCCGCGACCCGCTTTACATCACATTTGTAATAGGATTGGACTCAACTAATCTGCCCAACCTAATCCAACCTAGTATACCAAGTGTGCTTAGTTGTTGTTTGTCTCTGCATAGTTCTTGCTCCTTCAATGGTATTTTATTGTTTTTCATTGATCTTGCCTTGATATAGGGAAACAGGTATTAGTTTCTCTTTTGATTGAGAAGGGATCATAAGAATTTTGGGTCAGGTGGATATCGATTGTAGATTGAGTAACTAAGCACACTATAACATTTCAACTAAACTGTTTGGAGCTCACCTTGATGTATTTTTCTTATTTATGTTGTCCTTCCATTCTTCCTCTCGTTTTAGGGCATGAGCCCAAAATTGAAGTATATCTAAATCTCAAGTGGACCACACCATATAAAAAATACTAGGATAATGACACCCACTATTGAAACCTTCCTAGGGCCCAGAGTGATGTTCATTTGTCATCCAACCTGCTCATAAGGTTGCCTGGACATGGATGAAGGGATTGATTCGAAACTTTTATGGCTTCCAAGAAGTTTTCAATGGTAGGCATTCAATTCCTAATATTTCCTGTGGTATGGTCCATTTGAAGTTTGGATATGCTTCAATTTTGGGCTCATGCCCTAAAATAAGCTTTTAAAAAAATAAATGAATAGCATGGATATGACACGTATATCACAATAGGCCCCACAGAGTTCAGTATGTTGGGTAACATGGTCCGTTGATGCACTATACAAGTAGCTTCTTAGTTTGGGTTATGCCAAACTCAAACCTGACCATTTATCTAAATGGGCCCAAGCCTGAATTTAGCTTAGAAATAGGTGGGGCTAATTAACCTATGGATGCATCTATTGCCGTGATCAATGGTAAACTCTCTTGAGTTTCAACACAAGGTCATGGGTTGGAGCACTCCTTGTGGTGCAAGCGCATGAGAGTGTATGAGGTAGGGATGGGTGCAAGTGGACGAGTGTATGAGGCAGGGCTGAAAGTTGGGCGGGTTCAATCCGACCGACCTGTGACTGACCCAACATTGGGTTGGTCTCGGGCAGGATGTATCATGTTTGGTTTCGAGCTTGGGCTATACAAACACCAACCTAATAAAACTTGGGTTGAGGTCTCGGGTTGCCCGACCCAACCCATACCCGATCGATATATAATTGAGTAGGGATCGTCTGTGTTGAAGGCACATGAAATTCCGTGTTGTCGGGTCTTATTAGTCCATGTTATTTCGGATGACTCAAGTTAACAAGATACGCCGGATTTCTCTCTCCCAAATAGATTGTGTGCTACACAACATGACTTTTAAAGGAGTGATTGTCCTATATTTTAACTTGTTTATTTAGAAAAAATGAAGTTCTTTACTATAAATAATTACATATATAATTAACAAAATCATAGGTACAAAAAATAAGATGTGTATTGAAATATAATTAAAAAAATATATATTAGCATGTATCCACCCGACCAACCCGGCTGTGCTCGCATGGGTTGGGTTTGGGTTAAGAATTCTCAACCTGAGGTTGGATTAGGGTTGAGGTATAAGAACCTTGACTTTCAGCCCTAGTATGAGGTGGGTGTGAGTCTGTAAAATAAAATTTTAATTTAAAAAAAAAAAAAAAAAAAAAACCTGTGAATTGACCTGACCCGTTGCGGTTCTATTTACTGTATGCAATAGAGTTTATTTTTTTGAACAGCAGCATGCAATGGAGTTGTCTTACACTGGCACAATGCCTGTTTTATAATTTTAGACCATCAAATATTTTTCATCTCAACCACCATTAAATTTTCAAGAACCAAAATAATTGAATTAGTGAAACTTGTGATTTATCATTTGGATGGATTAATTTGACCTAGTTTATGCAATGACGTGCAATTTCTTAGCGCTTACGTACGAACCTTCGCCCTAACAAGGCACCAGAGGTTTTATCTGCAACTGAATTCGTCTGTATTCTGGACCAGACTTCTAATATTAGTTGTCCACCATTTACAAAAGCTGATGACTCATCCTCCTCACATGCCAGAATAGCAGACAACCATCTAGACCATCCAAATTTTACATTCTATCATAGACGGAGGATTTCTCAAACTTACAATGATCAAACAATCCTAACCATCCAACTAATGGCTAGAAAATATTTTCTTCTCAATCCAATTTTTAGGTTACGCTCTCCCTTTGGGCGGTCTGGATTGCCTAACAACTATGTAATTGTCTGCCGGAAGAGTCAATAGATAGTACCAAACTAAAATAGGTGCAACCCCTGCATTCAATGCACATGCATCCATTATTCTTACCTAAGGAGGATGGGAGTTTCTTATTTCTTATTTCTTTTTTTCTTTTTCTTTTTTAAACTTTACTTTACTTTTGGGTAAAACATTCTGTTTATAGCTATTCATTAAATGACTAAACTACGAGGGGCTAGCACAGGAAACTGCTTTGGCAATACGCCAAATTAATAGTAAGAAAATTGGACCTTTATTATTGAGATCTAAACCATTCAATAGTGGGCCATGTTGATGTAACATTGACTAATAATAGAGTGATAGGACAATACCAGTCATCACATAAATCATTGAATCGAGTTTTGAAAAAGCTTTGAATAAGAGATAGAGGCTAAGTGATGCAATTACATGTGATCACTTAATTCTAGATATATGTATAATTAGCTTGAAGATATTCAAATAAATAAATTAATTAACTAACCGTTTATGATAAGGAGCAGGATAATGACGGAATGATCTCATTCTTGTATTAAGATTTGCCTAATTCCTTTGATTGAAAATGGTTAGTTGATTAATTTATTAATTTGAATATTTTCAACTTGATTATACATATATTTAGAAGTAGGTCATTACATGTCCCTGCATCACTAAGCAAGAGCTGAAGGAATATTACTTAAACATTACATATGCAACATACAAGCAATTCAAATTCAACATCCTACATTATGGGTCCAGCTTAGACATGTTGTGAACCAAAATTTGCAATTTCCTGAATGTTTGAACATCAGATTTGGAGAACATTTACATACCAGAAATTGTACTATGAGGTCCACCTCATGGGAGATTCCCATGAGATTGAACTGTGTGGGCTCCACCACGGTGTGTGTCGGACACCCACACCGTGCATTTGGTGGGTCCCCTCCAGGTTATGCGATATCCTAAAAATCAGCTGTATAAGGAACTTAGGTGGGTCATACCAGCTAAAACTGTGTGAAAACATGTTAAAACATTTTAAAGCACTTTGTGGGGCTACTGGCTTTGTTTATAGCTAAAACTTGATGTGATCGTCCAAGTGGGACACACACAATGGATGGGTTGGATATCTGAACCACATCTTAGTGGACCGTATCAATAATCATTAAGATTTCAATGGGTGGGTAACCACTCTCAACTATTCTGTGATGGGGCGATTGACCTGATTTTTATAGGCCTGTGTTCCACCATGGAATGGTGCATCTAACTGATGGGGTGGATGTCCGACATACATTAGGGTGGGGTCCACACAGATCGACCTCATGGGAAGCTCTCATGAGGTCGTATCATGCATCATACAGAGGCCAGAGTATCAGATTACTTTCCTAACATTTCATCTCTCTATTGAATGATTGGATGGGTTAGATCGTCCAATCTCCCCTGAAAATGGATCTACAAACTCAGCAGTTAGGCTGTGCTAGGGTGGGCCCAACACGATGTGTATGTGAAATCCACATTGACCATCAGATGCATCAGCTCACGTTAGAGCCAAAAAATTAAAAATAAAAACAGCCAGATTGAAGTGAACCACAGAATTAGAAACTGAGCAAAGGGAACACCCACCCTGCAAACACTTTCCCTTGCGTGGACGACGTAAATCACGAATGGGCCTAATCACGGTCCCTCAAGGCATAGAAGTTCATAAGGGTGGCTAGAGTGGATTTTACATAATCATTATAGTGGGCCCTATAAATTTTATTTTTTTTTTTAAATAGCATCCTTCTTTTAACTATTTTCATTGGTGTGGCTCACTTAAATTAACAATCACCGTATTTTAAAACCCAGATACTAAATATAGATTGTACATATCACATTAGGGGTCGATTGCTTGATTCGGCTTCAGAAGTCTTTTTCGATATTTAAAGCTATGAAAGAGTATACCAGAAAGAAACTTTGGAATCGTTGAATCTCAGATGATGCAAAAGCAGTGAGCTGGATCTTGGTAATGTGGGACCCAGGCTTCCATGATCAAGGCAGTCGCATTGATGGGTCTCACCAGTGATGGAGAAATCACTGTGGATTTGAAGATACTAACCGTTGTAGATTGATAACCCCCCTCGGAGTGGGTTGCGTATTGAGTAAATTCTGTGTGGCCCACCGTGATTTATGTATTTTATCCACTCGGTCCATCCATTTTATCAGATAGGGGTTGAGCAAAAATAGAAATGTATCCAAAGCTCAAGTGGACCACACCACAGGAAATGGTCTACGGTTGAAAAATTCTTAGGGCCACAGAAGTTTTGGATCCAGCTGATATCTGTGTTTTCCCTTCATCCATGTCTGTGTGATCTTATGAACATATTAAATGACAAATAACATCACTGTGAGGCATGGGAAGGTTTCAATGGTGGAAATAATTATTCACACTGTTTCCTGTGGGGTGGTCCACTTGAGCTTTGGATATGCTTCAATTTCGGGCTTAACCCTTAAATTGAGCTGGAAAAACAGATGGACGGCATGGATATACCACATACATTCGCAGTGTGTCCATCCAAGTTTACTCAGTGTGATAAAATCAGTCTGGGCCTAACGGGCTGGCCCAATTTCTTTATTTTTTTTAATTTTGCCTGGCAGGGGCCTGGCCCATTGACAGCCTATGTGTGATATGTATATTTAGGAGCCACCTTATAAGTCGATACTCTTGGCTTTTATGTCAGAATATTCTGCACCATCGGCCATATTGTGTATGGAGCATGGCATGGATCTGCACCATTAGATAGCCGCCAATTGAATCCATTGTTAGAATCGTTTTATTTGTGATCACATTCTATCCTCTAGCTAAAATGGGTCTATCCTTTGGACGGTCTGTGACACCTACGTATGCCATGCTTGCAGGAAATGGGGACCCCACGACATGTAAAAATGGTGGCGAGCTCTCGTACGGTCCTTTCTAATTTTCAGCGTCTAATCTGTTTCTACGTGCCGATGGTAAGCCAATTGCGTCCTGCTCCCGCCTGGACGGGCTCGGTCCCAGCAGGGCCTCTACCGTTATGTATGAATTTCATCCATACCGTCCATCCATTTTCCATATTATTTCAGGCATGAGCCAAAAAAAAAAACTAAGGTAGATATTGTTGCTGCTAGGTTTGGTTTTCCCTGGTTGGAATGCCGCGTGCCAGAATTGGATTGGCGGCTCAATTTAAACCGAACAATTATGACCCCAGACGCCAAGATAGGTGGACACGTAGTATATGATCGAGATCTGATGAGATTGGCCGCCTATTCAGTCACTCGCTCAATGTGTAAACATGATCAGGCGATATTCAGAGGGTAGGGTTCATCCTTTGATGATGAGTTACACCTTTGCCTTATGTGCGAAAGGACTTTTCAGTATAGATAAAGTGAGATGAGAAAGGAATTCTTACAGTCGGCCGCCATGAAGAATAGCTGTGGAAAACCTCTCCTAATGTAGAACTGAATCCAACATGTGAGCGTAGACTCAAATTATAGCTAAATTACCAGCTACTTGATTAATGCTACAGATTACACTAAGGAATGCAAACAATAGACAAAAGGTAAAGGATTACACTAAGGAATGCAATTTACTTGGCAGGAAAAGTAAAAGATTACACTATAGAATGTAATTGACTAGTTATTTAAAGATAATGTTTGGTTTTGATTGGGTTGGTATGAGACAAAATCTTCTTCTTGCATTCCTCTTTTATTTATAGCCTTACCTTGGTCATTTAGATACTTCTTATGTTCTAACCGCTATCATAACCGTTCACCACTACTTGACTTCCTCTGTTTCTTCTTCTGCCATCTATCCTATAACCGCTCCTTCATGATTGCTCTTCCATTAGTCGCTTAAACAATGATGTAGATTGTTGGATGTGTTCCAACCGTATTACCAAGAAATCTTCTTTGTGCATCTCTGCCAATATTCAAATACACCATGCAGATCCCTACAGATCACATGTAACCTATTCGGATTGGTTTTCGAGAGGAATTGCAATGATGGGGATGAACATATGTAAAGCTCAAGTGTACCACACTACATGAATCAGTGGTGGTAATGATGCCCACCGTTGAAACCTTCTTAGAACCCACCGTGATGTTTATTTGCCATCTAATCTATTCGTAAGGTCACAAAGACTTGGATGAAGTGAAAAAAATAAATATTAGCTTGATCCAAAACTTCTACAGCTCCCAAGCAGTTTTTAATGGTGGGAGTTGAATCCCCACCATATGGTCTACTTGAGGCTTGGAGCCATGTCATTTTTGGGTTCATACCATAAAATGATCTGGCCAAATAGATGGATGGTGTGGATAAAATCCATACATCACGGTGGGCCCTAAGAACTTCTGCCTGGTTAAGTCTGTCCAAGCAGGGGCAGGATGCAATCCGCTTCCATATCAAATAACAAATATCAATCGATGACCCTTCCACCACTCGTGTGGAGGGTGTTGTGTTGTATTCCTGATCGTTCTTGGAAAACTCAATTAGAAGGGACAGGTGTTGTAGCAATGGAAAGATATTGCAAGATAAAGATATCTAGGGATGCTTGGAGTGCTTTTTACGGAATCACAATAGACGGGATGACAGACAATGAGCAGTTGGAAGGAATTCAAAAGAAAACCAAGTAGTCGACCAAGCGGCTGATATCTATCCAGGTGATTGATCAAGTGGCCGATAACCATTCAAGAGGTCAATCAAGCGGCCGATAGTCATCTAGAAAGCAAACCAAGTGGCCAATGGTCATCCAGGAGCTCGATCAAGCGACAGATGTCATCCAGGTGCTCGATCAAGTAGCCGAGTGGAATGCGTTCGAATCAGCAAGAAGGCCTGGAGTGGTTACTAGGACAGGTGGCAAGTAAGTCTCTAGAAGGCAGTAGTGTTAAACGGTTACAACGATTGTTAGAATGTGGAAAGCATTTAGAAAGCCAAGTAGCGGTGAACGACCGTCGAAACGTGAGAAGGATCCAGATGACTGGATTAAAGTTATAAATATAAGAGGAATTTAGTAAGAAAAGGCATCTCATACCAACCTAAACAAACCAAATCCATGTTTCAATTACCTTTCACATTATCAGTCAAATTACATTCCATAGTGTAATATTTTACTCTTCCTTTCAAGCAAATTACATTTCTTAGTGTAATCTTTTACTTTTCATCCTACTATTTACAAACTGTAGTGTAATCCATAGCGGAATCAAGTAGCAAGTAATTTTTTGCTGGAATTTGAGTTCATGCCCGTGCGCTAGATTCAATTCATTAATCAGAACGGTGTTTACAACCGCTCTTCGAGACCGACTTTAAGAATCACTTCCTCATTTCCATTTATCTGTATTGAAAAGTCCTTTCGTACGGATGGCAAAGGTGTAACCCATCATTAGAGGACGAACCCCCCCTCTGAATATCGCCTGATCTAATTTTACACATTGAGCGAGTGGCTGAATAGGCGACCGATCTCATCAAATCTTGGTCATACACTATGTGTCTGCCTATGTTGGCACTTGGGGTCATTGTTGTTCGGTTTGAATTGAAGCCACAATTTCAATTCTAGCATGCCTGCACATGTAGTACCGAAAATGACGACAACAAGTGTTTGACATGCCCGGTGGGACCCCATAACATGAGTCGATATGAAAGTAATGAGAAAGTGAAATGGCCAACAAATCTTTTTGAGATGACGATGACTTGGCTATGTGATATGTAAATGCCGAATCGGTATATAGAGGAGCAGTTATGAGCTCAGGCCGAGCAGTTATGAATTTGGGCCGAGACCATCAACAAATGGATGGTCAGCTAGGTCGAAAGCATGAATATGATGTTTTCTGAAAGAACATTTATCGTGCCACAACAAAATATGCCTAAGCCAAATGTTGATATTAGTTATGTCAGAAATTTGGTGTCGATACCACAAGCACAGTAGCTACATCTTCTGTCACAACATAATATTCATTCGGCTCTAATCCAGGAAATACAAAATGCTCTGTTGTCCGCTGAGTTCAGGTAACCAGAGCAGGAGGTTATGAATTTTATCCCTGAAGAGGGAAATCAGGATATACCTAGGGGCAGCCATTCCTTAGGAATCCACTGTATCATGGAAGACACAATCAGGTAGGCCCTGAACCACCTCCAATGGCCGAATCGTGCCATTTGAATCATGACTAAATGATTCAAATAGTTCAGGAAGTAAAATGCCAAGTTCGCGGCTATATTACTACCTCGATCAACCATAAGCCTTATTCGGAATGGATTGACCAACAATCTCCATTACCACGACCGATTTTGCCATTTTTCGATCAGGACGGCCGAATTCAACCATGACGATTGAATTTACCGTTTTTCAATCATGATGACCGAGTTCGTCCAAGATGACCGAATTTACCATTTTTCAATCACATTGGTCGAGTTCAATTAAGATGACCAAATTGGTCATTTTTCGATCAAGATGGTCAAGTTCACCCTTGTAATTTGACTTTGACGTTTTCCAATTAGGACGGATGAGTTCGACCAGGATGACCGACTGATTGTGCCATTTTTCGATCCAGATGTCCAAGTGTGGCCAAGTCAGCCAACTTTGATATTTTTAGATCAAGATGGTCAAGTTTGACTAAGATAGCTAATATTGATGTTTTTAAATGGCCGAATAATAACACTTATTACACAAAACAACGAATTAACACCGCATTCACCTTTTACCAAAGGCGAATCGACGTGGGGGCAATGTTGTACTGTATTCCTGACCGTTGTTGGGAAACTTAATTGGAAGGGACAAGTGTTATAGCAATAAAAAGATTACAGGATAAAGATCTCCAATGATGCTTGGAGTGATTTTTAAGGAATCACAACTAAGATGATGACAAGACAATGAGCAGTTGGAAGAAATTCATGTCACTCCCCAAACTCGGAAACCGGGCTCACAAAATTTTTGATCACCGAATCTGACGCCGACAGCCTCCATAGTACCCCATTCTCGGCTTCCAGTGCCCATACACCCCTAGGATCCTACAAGGAGAATTTTCCAACGTACATTTATCTCGTAAGAAGCATAACCACAAGTTTACCCAAATCACAAAAGCAACATCATCATCACATATCCACTAATATAAACAGTTGAATACAGTGCTGAAAGAAAAATACATATATCAAAAATCAAAGCATCAAAAGACAGTTGCACGCTCCAAGCTCAACGCTACTGCGACCTAACGCCACCTACACGCATCTATCGTGCATAAGATTATAGAAAGCTTAGAGGGTGGTGTAAGTGTGTGCGCAAGGTAAGTGTCAAGTATGCAATATCAGAGCAATGCGGAAACATGTCGGTAAGTCTATAAATACCATCAGCCTTATCCAGGCTATGCAATACAAAAGCATAGTAAACAAAATGCTATGTGCTGAGGATGCAATGCAATATGTGGTGCGAATGAAATGACCAAGTTGGAGTGTGAAGTCGGGATGATAGTACATAGTATTGCATGCTACGGGGTCCATCACATAAGGGACTTCTATCTAAACCAGTCTCATACCTAAATTTGGATAGATAGACTCAATGTAGTAAAATCCTAACCTCAGGTTAGTCGTGCACCCCAAAGAAAATCTTGGCCATTGCGAAGGTACACATAACAATTAGTTGCGTACCACCAGTCTAAGTGGATAGTGACTAAATGAATGAATGGGTAAAATGCTAAGTATGCAACTCCTACTCAATATGTCCACATATCAGTACTGTACATCTCTGGGATCATCACCGGGGTCTAGTATACTTCACACTGACTGCCGCACCACCTAGTGAGTGAAAGAGACCACACTATCCACCTACCAGCAGTATATCAATGCCTACCTGGCTCGTCGATAGCGGACCCATTTGTGAGAGACGCTGTTCAAAATCAGCCTATCTTATAACCCCCTCACTCGGGCAGATAAGACCACACCCCCTTTCAACCAACTACGACACAGTGGGAGATACGGCCTACTGGTATTCGGCACTCGGGTGCTCATGTATCCACTCTGTCTAGACGGTGGAGCATCTCCTTGCCACGAAGGTTTAAGGACTTTCACCCAGGGACATTTATAACACTCCATGTAAAGAAAAAGATTTTCGGTGTTCCATCTAGCTATCCACGATATGCCTGTGGAGGCTACAACCCTGATATTGTTAAGGCATACAGTAGTCATATCACAAAATGCAAGATGCATGAGTCATACCATCTAGTCATGCATCAAACCGGCACGTACCGCGCGCTTATGTGGGACAACTCCACCTATTAGGGAGTCCCATAACAACCTGCCCAATGGTATATGCGATGGTCAACCACATCTCATATCAAGCATGTAGATGATGCGTATGGGCATGTATCATGATGTTATCCTATCACATACTCATAATCAGCATCAATAATCAGCCTATATTCAAGGCGGGGTCCATAGATGAACTCTAAGATTAAAATAATCCTACTAGCAACCAATGGGGGCTCAACATTATGATTATGGGTTATCCCAATATGAATAATGGGTCATGCACATATTAATGGGGCCCAATGATTAGGGTCAACCCACTTAAAGAAGGAAGTGAATGAGCCTAATAAGACCTAAGGGAAAGTCACAATGTAGACATTTAATCATCATTGCCCATCAATGTGGATATTTAACCAACATTGCTCCCAAGGAGTGGCCCACATAGAGCCTAACATATAGTGGGGCCCACGGCCTCACACACAATCACAATGAGCCTCATCACATGGACCCTACATACATCAAGTGGGCCGCATTGCATGGGCCACATATTTATCACATCGCGCCTCATCACATAGGCCTCACATACATCACACTGGGCCTCATCATATGGGCCTCACATATCACAATGGGCCTCATATACATCATGTGGGTGGCATCGCATGAGCCTCATATACATCACAATGGGCCGCATCACATGGGCCTTACACATCGTAATAGGCCATATCTCATGGACTTAATACACAGCACAATGGGCCACAATACATGGGCCTCATATGCATGGCAATGGGCCTCTCACACGGGCCTAATATTCATCATAATGGGCTGCATCATATGTGCCTTACACATCGTAATGGGCCACAACCCATGGGCCTCAAATACATCACAATGGGCCTCATATATGGGCCTCTTATACATCAAGTGGGGTCTATGGACGGACGGGATGGATAAAACACATACATCCAATGCTGATATAGAAATAGATGGACAGCGTGGATATAAACCACATACATCAGGTGGGAGTCCCACCTTAGATGGACGGTGTGTATACAAAATACATACATCTGATGGGGTCCACGTCCTATCTAGAATGGACGATCAGGATATAAGGCACATACATCACCTGGGTCCCACGTGGACAGCAGGGATGAAACACATACATTGAGGTGGGCCCCACTCGTCCAGCAAACGGACGGCGTGAAACGGAACACATACATCATGCGCACTGTCTACGTGTGGATAACGTGGACAGACTCATACATATCAGCAGGCCCCACCGTCCTGGACGGCAGGGATAACACACATATGTCACGTGGGTGATAACACACATGTCACGTGGGCCGCTTGAACGGCAGGGATAAAACACATACGTCATGGGGGTCCCACTGTTTAGACGGTGCTGATAAAGCACTTACATAATGAGATGACGATGTGGATCAAAACATAGATTATGGTGGGTCACACCGTCCCACAGGCAGGGATGGTGGATGAAACACATACATGGTGGCCCCACACGTGATAGACAGTGTGGATATCACACATCTTCATGGTGGGGACCCATGACCTGGACGGTATGGGCATACCACATACCTTACGTGAGACCCATAGTCCTATGTGTAACGCCCTGAAAATCGGGGGTCGAGCATAAACTCAACTCCCGAGTTCCAACGCATCACTTATGCAACAAAATGAATGATGATTGAATGTTGTCTGTATTAGTGCATTGAACATGAGTGAGATTAAGCCAAAACAACATATCATACTCCAGAGACAAGTGAGATTGCAAGTGAAAGACTGTGATAGATATATACTGTGGTGAGTCTCCAGAGTGTGATAATGTTACTAGGTTAATGAATTATAAGTATAATTTCAAAATATACTAACTTGTGGAAGTGTAATGTCTTCTATCCCAAATACTATAGCCCCGTCGATGCAATTCCAGGTCTTCATAGACCTGTCAGAGAGTTACATATAGGAGAACTCCTCCTAAACAGCATAGTAGTAATCCGGTTCTTCTTCATAAGCATCGCCACCATCTGAAACTCAAACAAGTCTGGTTGGTGTGTACAACACCATCCCGTAACGTGGGAGTAAGTGATCAACTCAGTGGAACAATAAAGCAAATGCATGTATGAAAATGCAGTCATGATGTATGCCCTCACCACACACTCCCTCGTGCGACACCATCTTACGTTCGCGGCATGCTTGCATTCCTCAGTGCTCCACATCTTTCAGGCACATGCAATGCGATGATGAGCATGATTACCGAGTTGTTATTAGTTCATTTCAAATAGTAGTATTGGGAAACTAAGGTACCTCCCTTGTATCATTCCTAAACATGATCCATTCTAGGGTCATCAGTCCTAGTTAATCTCATATGATGGTGTGTTTCTAGGTCACTGCAAGGGCTGTCAGGGCTGTTACACGCATTCGTTACACCACTCCCCCATCACCCTTTTAACGGTTCATCACTAAATTGATACAGGCCTAGTTCATACTCTATTCACTGCGGCAAAACTCGTCGCCTCACCGTAAATTCAGAGTATGCTCGAGGTCACTACAAAGGGCTCGTCACCAATCAGTGTAGGCCGACAGCTCGAATATAGTGTCCCATACCACCATAATCGGCTCACAAGTCTGGTTACTCAATGGACATTACGGGGAGGCACGTGGCCCCAGCGTAGGCCGACAGCTCGACCACGGTGTCCCATACAACCATGCCCGGCTCATGAGTCTTAGCGGATTGAGGTACCATGGTTAAAGAGATTTCACTGGTAAGTTTGGTACCCTAGGTTCAAGCAGAGGCGTCCAAACATGGTGAACATACATAAGACAGATCGGGTTACTTAACGAGCCCGGCTAGCTCGAGCGCACAACAAGTTGAACGATATGAAGCGCATAAGCACTTCGTGTGGCCAACCACTATCGCCAACCGAAGTACGACTCGGGTTCGTCGAACACATCTCACATGGGAAATAAATTTCAGCCACGAATTCATTCCCGTTACTGATTGCCTGGACTATAATCATAGCCCCAAACACAATCAATCCATGACCAGAAGCATGTAGAGTAAAACAGAATAAACAAAGTGATTCAAGCATGTAGACACGCATGTAATAAAACATGTAATAAAGCACAATATAAACAGAAAATACAAACACCTATATTTCATAAGTAAATGGTTAAATTAAACAAGCAACATGGAAGAAATCATATACATCTCTAAGGTAGTTGAGAATCCTATCTCAACACCCTATTAAACTTAGTTCGTCACACAATTTCTCACACAGGCATTTTAGCAAACACTTAAACTACACCACTCCAACATACATGACGTATGTTGATTTCAACATAGAATAGGACAAATCCTTATAGCAAGGAGTTGTCGCATACACATCAATCATGTTCTTACATTCAATACATTTGGCAGGCATCAATCATAAATCCATATTTATTTAGTCATTTCAACAAACACTTTAAACTACATACATCAACATACATGACGTATGTTGATCACATAGGTATAAGGCCAAATCCTTTCACTAGGGAGTTGCCCCAATTATAGCACGTGTGCACCCACAACAGATAGTCATGGCAAGCAGGAATCCAAGTTCCATGTTCATTCAGTCATTTCCACAAACACTTGGACTACACGTTTTAGCATATATAGTGTATATTGGTCGTGGCGTGATTTAGGGCAAATCCTTTCGTCAAAGGGGTATCGCCTATACAACAATCATGTATCCATGACAATTAGTCATGGCAAGCATGAATGCGAATTTTATACTCATTCGGTCATTTTCACAAACACTTAGAATACACTATTTTAACATACATAATGTCTATTAGCAAAAACATGTGATAGGGCGAACCCTCTCGCCAAATAAGTGTTATACACATATATAATATGTTCATACAGCAAATAATCATGACAAACACATTTTCAAAATTTATACGTATACGGTACTTTCTAGAAATACCTAGAATACACAAAATTCCATATTCTTCGTATTTAATCGAAACGGAAAACAGACAGCACTTTGTACATGTGCAATTGCATGCAGATCATGAATCTATCATTATCTAACATTGAAAGCGTTGAAAACCATAACCTATACACCTAAAGTCCGCACCTTTTATCGTAGAATCGGAAAGAACTTGATAGATTTGCTAGGCTTTCGTATACGGCAGTTTGGCGACCTGTAGAACGAAATAAGTTAGCTATTTCATAACCTACAACTATCAAAACTCCAAAACAGATTAGGGTTAGGGTTTCTTACCTAGAAATGGAGCCGCAATCACCGAGAAAGCGATTAGAACGAGGTGGTTGAACACGTATAGCAGCAGGAGGGAGATGCTCCCACTTCTCTCACACTTTCTCTCTCTTTTCTCTCTTTCTCTCCTAGGGTTTTCTCAAATTCGTATGGCTGAATGAGAGAGGGTTTTAAGGTCCTTATATAACCTAAAAAGTCTCCAAAATAGACTCCAGGTCAAAGTATACTTAGGTTATAACCAAAGCGGGCTAGTTTCAGCTCAACGGAGGACTTCTGGCAAGCCCCCTTGAGCCAAAGGTCAGACTTAAGCTCACTAACACTGGATCTAGGTACCATTAAGTTTTCATTCTAGTAGGGTTCTCAGATCACGCGTGGCGGACCAGCTTCAGTTCAACGGTCAGCGGATCTCGATCGGAGATTCCAAGTACATGAATATGTTTGGGGAAATATCCCTGATCCGAGGGTGTAATTTGGTCTGATTCTGACGGTCTGGTTGCTTAATACTGACCTGCAAGTGACATGTGCCAGATTTATTTATCTTGAATTTAATTTAGAATTATTTTCACATTTCTCACACTCCCCGCTCCGAGCTCAAGCGAATAGCGCTGGGACACTATTTGGATTTGATTTCCGAAATGGTTGTCAAGCCCAGCAAGGCGGTCCTAATTCCTTAACTTCATGTTAATCGGACTTCCGACGTGCGGTCCAGATCTGATACGAAGTTTCAATGTGCTCCCGAGAGCAACTGGGTAATGAGATTGATCCGAGATTTTAGGGTAACCTAGCGTCAATGATTCTACAAGTTTGGGGTCTTGCGGATCGTATTTAAAGTAATTGGTGCTAATTTCATAGGTACTCTAGTTTAACACTGGCTAATTCTCGCCTAATTTCTAAAGGATTTAGTCCTGTATGATTTCTGTCTGAGGTGGTACCTGGGCCTTTGTAGTTTGTATATAAAGTAATCCAAGTTATAATACTTAGCTAGTTTAAGATAGTGTCTAGGGTGAAAGTACTTAGAAAAATTGAAAGAACAAGGTGGTGAAGGGTGGGATTTGTGAAGGAAATGGGTTCAAAAGCGATTTTAGACTTTGGGATTGAGTTCTGACAAGTTAATAAGGTGTTAGGATCGACCCATTGCCTAAGGACGTCTAATTCCAGGTTGGCAAAAATCCGGGATGTTACAATCTAACCCCCTTAAAATAAAATTTCGTCCCCGAAATTGCCTAAGGGTAATAAGGAAAGAATTCTATTATTTCATTTGCCTAAGACTTATTGATGTCAAGTTTCTATGCATGATAGGGTATATACTAGCCTGGTTCATTTTAGTCTACCCCCCTTAAAACTTATTTCTTTATCCATTTCCCATATCCTGATGGTTTTCTACAATTTATTTCTTTACCTATTTGGAGTCTTGACGACGATTCCTAACTAGTTAGAGTAAGATGGCTATTTTTAATGTTTGATCAACATGGAGAAACGGTTATAGTGGGTTTGATCTCGATACATCGATCATCTACCTGACCAGGGTATAAGGCTCATCGTATCCCTTCCTAATCGATAGGGCCCACTTGACCCACATAAAAAACATAATCTAACCTACAAATCACCCACCAATTGCAAATCTTCTTGGCTCCTTGATCTCCCGAGCTCCTAAGCTTCCTCTTTAGTGGAGGTTGATGAGATTTGAAGGGTGGGGATGAGAATTGAGGGGGTTGGAAGTGGGCCACACTTGCTCTCCTCTTGGAGAGCTTGGATGTCCACCCTTGTTGCTTGGGAAAAAAATAATGGTGGAGAGAATGAGAGAGAGAGAGAGAGAGAGAGAGAGAGGAGATGTAAGGAGAGAGGGATGGGTGATGGATGGAGTGATGGGTGATGGGTGATGGGTTGTGTTGACTTTGGGTGAGAGAGGGATGGGTGTGATGGGATATGTACTTGACTTGTACATTGATTGATTGATTTGATATTTGGTAGAGATTCTTTTAGATTTTACAAATGCATGGAGTTTTCTTCGAAATAAATGCAGGCCCACATCTCCTGGCCTGGGTATTGCATCAGCGCATGAGACGCGGCGTTGGAACTGCGGTGATGACGCGGTTGTAAGGGTAGTCACCTATGGTATGAAGCAAGTTCCCTGACCATGGATCTAGGCTAGGATGCGATTTCAGCGTGTTTGGATAGGCAGATTAGCTATGACGGACCTATATCAAATTAATGGTCGTTGTCACTCGATCAGAGACACAAGCACACAGATATGTGCAGGAAAATTTTCCTGATCTATGGGTGAAGTTCTGTCAGAAACTGACGGTTTGAAATCTTCAATTTCGTCTGCAAGTGAACGGCCCAATTTACTTAAGTTCTGGTTCATTTTTTAAAGATATTCACGTTTCTCATACACTTCGTTCAAGGCTCAAGTTGTACGTTTTTGGATACTATTTGGGCTTAATTCCCCCAATGGTTGTCAAGCCTAATAAGGCGGTCATAAGCCTATAGTTTCGCAGTCATCGGACTTTTAACGAGCGGTCCAGGTCCGATACGGAGTTTCAATGTTCTCCCGAGAGCAATTGGGTTTTGGGTTTTCTCCTAGGTTTTTAAGTAATGTCGAGTTAGTGATTCTAATGGTTTTGGGTCTTGCCATTCGTATAGATAGTGGTTTGAGCTAATTCCATCGATTATTTAGTTTAGTACTTAATTAATTTTCATCTAATTTCCATAGAATACGGCCCTTAGGAATTTTTGCCTGAGGTGGTACTCGGGGCTTTGTACGGATTTTTTCGAGACGTTATAATCTACCCCCCTTAAAGAAAAATTTCGTCCCCGAAATTAATACCTTCTCGTACTCCTTGAGGATCTGAGGGTAGTTCTTACGAATTTTGACTTCTATTTCCCAAGTAGCCTCTTCCTTAGTGTGGTGTGTCCATAATACTTTCACGAGTGGGATAACTTTGCTGCGCAGCACTTGTTCCTTCCTATCAAGAATACGTGTTGGTCGCATTACATAGGTAACATCTTCACTCAACTGTACTTGCTCCCATTTGATAATATGGGAAGGGTCAAGAACATATTTCTTCAACATCGATATGTGGAACACATTATGCACACCTGCGAGTGGTGTGGGCAAAGCAAGGCGGTAGGATACCACACCCACTAGGTCTAAAATCTAAAACGGCCCAATGAATCTCGGCGTGAGCTTCCCTTTCTTGCCAAACCGTAGGACTCCCTTCATGGGGAAAACTTTAAGGAATACATGGTCCCCAACCTCAAATTCCAGCGGTCTTCGTCTCGCATCAGTATAACTCTTCTGTCTACTCTGGGCTGTAAGGAGTCGACGCCTGATAATGTCGATCTTCTCTGAGGTTACCTGAACCAAATCTGGGCCAACCAAGATCTTCTCGCCAACTTCCACCCAACAATGTGGTGCTCGACAAGGGGGTTCATACAATGCTTCGTAGGGAGCCATGCCAATGCTCGCTTGAAAGTTGTTGTTATAATCAAACTCGGCATAGGGAAGACAGTTATCCCAACTGTCCTTGAAATCAAGCACACACGTTCGTAACATGTCTTCAAGTGTCTGATTTACCCGTTCTGTCTGCCAATCCATCTGTGGGTGGAACACAGTACTGAACTTCAGTTTCACTCCCATTACTTCCTGGATTCGAGTCTAGAAAATAAACATGAGTCACATGTCTCGATTTGACATAATCTCCATATGCACTCCGCGCAGACGCACTATCTCTTTGATGTACATCTTGGCTAAATCATCTGCTGAGTTTGAAACTCTAATCGGGAGGAAATGAGCCGATTTCGTCAATCGGTCCATAATCACCCAAATGGAGTCATGCCCCTTTCTCATCTTCGGTAACCCAGAAATGAAATCCATAGATATGAAATCCCATTTCCATTCAGCTATGGGCATGAGCTGAAGTAAATTAAGAGGTCGGCGATGCTCGGCCTTAACCTGCTGGCATGTGAGACAACGGGATACATAATCTACAATATGGGCCTTCATGTTATCCCACCAGTATGAACGCTTCAAATCCCGATACATCTTTGAACCATCGGGATGCATTACCAATTTTGAACTGTGTGTGGCTTCTAGAACCTCTCTCCTCAAGTCATGGAGGTTTGGGATGCACAAACGACCACAATATCTCAAACCTCCATCTAAGCCAACTCTCCATTCAGAATCTTCATTGTCACTTGCTCATTTTCTCATCTTCACCAATAGTTCATCTTCCTTCTGAGGCACAATGATTCGGTCATCAATAAGTGGTTGTACATGGATATGTGTGATGCTCTTGAACGGCTCCTCTACCGTTAGCTTTTGTTCGAAGTCTCGCACAAACTCTACCATATTTCATTCTTCTATCATCAGCGGAGCTGCAAATTCTATTGTCTTCTTGCGGCTCAACGCATCGGCCACAAGGTTGGCCTTGCCAGGATGGTAAGAGACCTCAAACTTGAAGTCTTTTAAGGTCTCCATCCAATGTCGTTGCCTCATATTCAGGTCTCTCTGCTTGAATATGTACTTGAGGCTCTTGTGGTCACAAAAGAGCTCGAACTCCTCTCCGTAGAGGTAAAGTCTCCAGTGCTTTAATCCGAAGATAACTGTTGTCAATTCCAGGTCATGCATGTGGTAGTTTTCTTCATGTTTCCTCAACTGTCGCGAGACATAGGCGATCACCCTGTCCTTCTACATAAGGACACAACCTAAACCGACATGAGACGCGTTGGTGTATATAGTATATCTGACCCCCTGCTCTGGCAATACTAGCATGGGTGCGGATGTCAGCTTGTCTTTTAGTTAAAGAACGGCTTCTTCTGCCTTCTTAGTCCAAGCAAACTTAAGATCCTTTCGAGTGAGTTGGGACAACGGTCTAGCTATCTTGGAAAAGTCCTTAATGAATCGGCGATAGTAGCCAGCAAGTCCAAGGAAACTCCTCACTTCTGTTATTGAACCGGGCTGCTCCTAGTCCTGTACCGCGGCCACCTTAGCAACGTCCACGCCAATTCCTTCCTTGGACACCACGTGTCTCAAAAACTTGACTTCTTCTTTCAAGAAGTCACATTTTCGGTACTGAGCAAATAACTAGTTCTTTTTGAGAATATCGAAAACTATTCACAGGTGTTCTTCGTGATCCTTCTGACTCTTGGAGTATATCAAAATGACATCTATAAACACGATGACAAATCGGTACAGATATGGCCGAAACACCCTGTTCATGAGGTCCATGAACACTGCCGGTGCATTTGTAAGTCCACACGACATCACAAGGAATTCATAGTGCCCCAAACTGGTTCTGAATGTCGTTTTCTACACGTCTTCATCCCTGATGCGCAACTAATGATACCCGAACTGCAGGTCAATCTTTGAGAAATACTGTGCCCCTTCAACTGGTCGAACGGATCATCTATCCTGGGTAAAGGATACTTGTTCTTTAGTGTCACTTGGTTCAACCTGTGATAATCAATATATGATCACAGCAATCCGTCTTTCTTTTTTACAAATAATACAGGTGCTCCCCAAGGAGATACGCTAGGCCGTATCAAACCTGAATCCAACAGATCATCAATCTGTCTCCTCAATTCCTCCATTTCACATGGAGGCATGCGATACGTCGGTAGAGAAATGGGTGTTGCACCAGGCATAAGGTCGATAGTAAAGTCGATCTCACGCCGAGGAGGTAGTTTAGGTATCGTTCTAAATACGTCCATGAAATCTTAGACTACAGGGATGTCCCCAAGTGTTGGACCATCAACATTTTCCAACAAGGAAGCGTAACAACTAATGGGGTAGGGCCAACTGACCTGAACTGGAAAAGTGAAGGTCCTGCCCTCGGGTCCATGGGCTGTCACCAACCTGGTATCGTAGTCGATCTCGGCCTTTATTTCGGTCAGCCAATCCATACCGAGGATGACGTCATAATGCCACGGCAGGTTGATTATCAGGTCAATGCGCACCGTTCTGCTTCCTAAGTCTATCGAGCAATCCTTATAAGGCTTGGTAGTGTCGGAGAAGGTCCCTGTCATTTAACTGTAGAGCATGATACTATCGAAATAGTGGACCCGGTGTCCACCAATAGGAATACAGGCATACCTTGAATGTGGGCAGTGACTTCAAAGGCTAAGGGCACTGCAGATGCTGTCTCAAATGCTCCACCTGCTAGTGCATGTACACGTGCCTGTTGAGGAAGATTTGGTTGCGCTGTCATAGGTCATTGAGGCTGCCTATTTCGAGATACAGTTGGTCAGTAAAAAGGCTATGCTGGTAGTGCTGATCATAGAGGTGGAGCTGATATAGCTTGCGGTAGCTGATGGTTGATCTTCTGAGGTGGCGTAAAGCCATTGTCTCTCATTTTAGTAAAACAATAAGTGTCCATATGGCCCATCTTCTTACAGTAGGTGCACCATAGATCTGATCGCCTCTGCTGGGTTGGTGGAGCCGTAAGCCTGGGAAGCGAATCTGCACGTGGTCTCTTGCCGAGGAATGGTCGGTTCGGTAAATCAGGTCGAGGCCTCTAGCCCATGAGCATGCGTGTCCGAGACAGTCTGTCTCCATCCTGCTCAGCTCACAGGGATATGTTCATTAGCTCAGCATAATTGGGAATGCTAGCACAACACATCTTTGTACGGATGTTGGGTCGCAGACCCCCAGAAAATCGCCGCATTCTCATCAGCTCATCTGGTAGAATTAAAGGAGCATATCTGACCAGCTCCGTAAATCTGTTTTCATATTCTGACACGGTCATTCCTCTCTGTCGGAGGTGAAGAAACTCACCCTCCTTTTCATTACAATAAGTGAGGGGGAAGTACTTCCCATGGAAGCGAGTCTGAAATGCGTCCCAGGTCCATACGTGTCCTGGGGGAACTGTTCATAGGATGTTGTCCCACCATAGACTGGCCTCCTTCTCGAACATATAGGTCACAAGCTCCACTTGATCTGCCTCAGTACAGTACAATGGCTTTAGCATCTTGAATATACAATCCAACCAATACTCTGCCTCCTCAGGTCGGTGAGTGCCTGCAAAGGTAGGAGGACAAAAACGCTGGGAGCGTTCAAATAGACCACTTGTATTCATATTTTCAGCAGGTTGCACAGGTGGTGCGGGCGAGGCCATATTCATGTTTTGGGCAATGACCCCTGCTATAGTAGATAGAAATTGCTATTGTTGTTGCATTAGAAACATCATCTGCTCCAACCTATCAGGAGGAGGAGCCGAATGAGGTATGTGTGGCGTCGACATGGACGCACGGTTCTGTCCCAGAACCGGTGGTGCAGTCTGTGTTGGCCCATTCGCAGGGTCCATGGCCGTCTGTGAATTCAGTATCGTGTCACTATTCGGGCCCAAACCGGGGTCCGTATGGCTATCGCTCAAGGGAGGTGCCCCGTCAATCGATACACCAAGTGCGAGACATGCAATAGTCCGAGTGTTCTTAGGAGGCATCCCCTATATACAACATAAGGTGCAACATGTGTTAGATTTAGAATAGTAACACACGCCATCCCAAGCATTCCACACATTCCATAATAAAAGAAGTTTCATGCATTTCATTTAACCCAAAATTGTCATGATACATATAATGTAACATTACAGAAATCATGACAGAAGATGCACGTGAGCTAATTTAGTAAAAGTTTTAACACAAACTATTCTAATAACCAACTAAGCCAACAAGGGCTATTACATAGAAAGGCAAGAAGCAAAGAAGACCAAAAGACGACTACAATATATGTCTAGTCCTCCGACTCTGGCGAAGGTGGAGGCGCACCCTTATCCTGCATGCAGCACAGGAGGGTCTTCTGAGTGCAAGACATTATCTTGAATTTCTATTTTAGGTAGGCCTAGTTCTCCTTGACTTCCTATCTCAAGGCGACCTAGTTTTCTTTTATCTTGGCCATACAGGCTTTTAAGGCAGCCCGGTCATGGCAGTCCTCATGTGCAGCAGTAGGAGGGCCCCTATTAGAATCTTGGGCCTCCTCTCCCTCTTCCTGCTCTTCTTCCTCACTTCCTTCTTCATCACTGCCTTCTTCCTCAGTTCCTTCTTCCTCACTGCCTTCCTCCTCTATTTCATTCCCTTCCTCTTCTTCACTACTTTCTTCCTCTTCACTTTCTTCTTCTATCTCATCTACATATTCATCGAGACGGGCTTGGAGTTGTCTACGGCCAATCCCCATGTTGTTGAGTGTAGTTTCACTGATAAAGTGGATGGGTGCAAGATTATCCATATTAAGCCTGAAACCGAAGTTACGAGCAATCTTGCAGATAAGTTGGCCAAATGGGAGTGAAGCGTCTCCTCTAGTAGAGTGTGCGGTCCTGATTATTTGTGTTAGGACAAAAGTAGGCAGACACAACTTGTCTCCCTGTCCAGCTCTATACAGGAAGTCCACCATCAAACGAGTGCATTCAGTACAGTTGCTCCACCTACGATACACGTTGTACGTGCATATGTGGGAAGTAGGCGAAGTCTACCGTCATTTTTGTCGATGGGAGGCTATTGCCTCGCCTCTAATGAGCCAGTCGGTCATAAAGAAATCACGTGCGACGATCTCTCTCTCGTATACTAGTGAGACGAGATGCACTAGCATGTACCACACCACGCTCAATTCCCATGATATGGGTCATCACATCTACATCGACTATGGCTTCCTGCCTCCCCAGGAGAATAGTAAACCGAAGAGGCTCCAGTAGTGGGTTCCATATGTGGCCATAGAAGGCTCATACTATTCCTTCACTAACATGAGATTTGCCTTCCAATATGGGACCCAACCCAGCCTCTAACAGGAGGTCCATCACTGGATACAGTCCAAATAATTTCTCATCCACATGTGCTTTAAATACAACTCTGCGGTTACGGAACCTACCTAGTTCGGCACCCGCCGGTAGTGACCTCTCCAACGAAATCTAAGGATCATGATCCCGCTTCGTCCTTTACTCTCGCTCGACACTTGGAGTAGCCAAGGCGCTCATCTACTTCCTTGAGCGGGTTGGACGGCTCCGCCCGGCCTCATCCGGGCTGCTCTTTACTTTCCCATAAGAGAAATGAGTGTTGAGATGGAAAAGATGGCGGTGACAAGCTTAAAGAGAACCATGGAAGTAAAGAAACTTGAAGGGTGAGATGGGTTTGTAAGTTTTGAAGATTATGAGACACAAAGATGGGCTTTTATGCTCAAATAGGTTGAAATAAGGAAGGTAGAGAGTTGTAAGAGAGGGTTTTGAGAAAATGGTAGAGATGGGTGCAAGATATGGAAGAAAGATGAAAGATGGAGTTATGGGAGGGAGATTTGAGAGAGAAAATGGAGATTTTGTTGGGTTTGAAGGTGTTTAGAGGGCTAGGAGAGGGGTTAAATGAATAAAGGGGAGCAAAGAGGGACCAAATAAGGTAGCCCCACATGAAAATGGGCCTCACACGTGTGTGGAGGGCGGCAGGCCGCTAGAATCGCCGGCCCCCCGCGGCCCGCTGTGAAGGCTGGCGGTGCGTCGCAGGTCTGGCAGTGGCACTGTGTCCCCCTGGGCTGCCGGCGGTGCCTCTGCCCAGGGGCAGTGACCACCCCATCCCGACACGCTGAAAAAGTGCGGGGGACCTCCTGGGTCCCTCGGGATTTCGCGATTTGGACCAAACGCCCGTAAAGTGTATTTCCCCGATCTGTCAAGTGCGTATTCACGCCTTTTGACTTGTTTCAAATACGGGATTTGCTTATTTATCATTCAAACTAGTCGTTTGATGGCCTAAAAGGGACTGAGATCATTAAAATACTCAAGTAGTTGGGCTCTTACTTTCCCATTAAAATAAACCCATACTTGGGCCGGGATGTGAGGACCAACTTGTTTTAAATATAAGGATCACCCATATGTTGGACTAATGGGCTGCCCATTAGGACCACCACACTAAGTGGACTCATGACCTTTGTGGTTAGGCCCAAAACTTGCTTGAAGGCCCACCATGTTGCTAAGTGTTGGGTCTTGTGTATGGCCCACTAGGCCCAGAATGTTTAGGCCGTGGGCTTTGCTTTACATGCATGTAGCTAGCAGGCTACCTTTTGGGACCCAGTTGAGGTTGGATATCCTCCTTGGTGGCCCTAAGGTAGGCACATAGGACCCTTATAGGTGGTTGAAGGCCCACCTTGGACCCCTATTAGGATCGCTTCTTCCTTTGACCTTTATGGCTCTCTCTCTTAACTTGTGGGCTACCCCAAAGTATTGGGCCCCCACTAGAGGACTTCACTTCTCCTTAGAGTACCTGTCTATGTATCTAGACCTTGTCCCTCCTTGGGAAGGAGGAATATATTCTACAGGTAGCACACTTATATCATTGTGACTAATGTGCATCATCTGTGTGAATTGATTGCATTGTGTAGTGTCATAGAGGGATGGAGTTTCTCCCCTTGTGTAAATTGAGTGCCTGAAGTTAATGCATGATCTGTATGTGTGACCCATGCATTGGCATCGCATTTCATAATGATTCGCCCTTGCTTTATCAGGGCCTTGCCTCCACTGGGACATTCATGGATGGTCGTATATGTGGACACCGGAAATATTATTTAAGCATACTGGGTTCATAGGATGCTCATGGGTGAAATTTCCAAAACCTCCATGGTACCAAGAATCTGCCCCAACACCGTGACTGAATGAAAACTATGAGCGCACGAGGGCCTTATACCGTTAGGCCGCGATTCCCACTGTCGTGTAGTCAGTTGGGTAGGGATGTGGCCTTATCTGCCTGTGAGGGAGGGCATTACTAGGCTGAGTCTGACCAGCTCGTGAAATGGATCCGTTGCCGTCGAGCCTTGTTAGTGATTGACTCTCCACAGGCGGGTAGTGAGGTCTCTTATGTTCATTTGACTGTGCGGGTCTGTAGAGCGACAGTCATTCCGTAGTGTACTAGACCCCGATAATTTCCTTATGATTGAAAATGTACTTGATATGTGAATTGGATATGAGCACTGGCATCACTTTGCATCGCATTCGCATTGGCTGTATAAGCCCCTTTTATGCATCGCCTTGGTAAGGCGCCCAGTACTCATTGCATCGTATTCATGATAAGCCTTGGTAAGGCTAATGATATTGTCATTGAGCATGTTTTCCTTCCTATACCTCCTACTATTCTTCTATGCACCTTTATCACACACCTTCACCACCCTCTAAGCTTCTATAAGCTTATGCACGATTGATGCGTGCAGGAGATCTTAGGCGAACGTCGTAGCGGTAGAGCTTAGATTAGAGTTGAGCTAAGGACCCCAAGTGTTGCAGATCTTCTTCCTACCTCTTTTGCTATCAGATGTATTCTTTTCCGGCTTTGTACTTGTAAATGTTCAAATTCATAGTGGATTTTGTGATATGTGCCTTTGTTATTCTCAGATATACTTACTGTGATCTTGGGTATGCTCGTATTGGAAATGATTATACTGTTATGAAAATCCTCATTGTAGGATCCCAGGATCGGAACCTGCCTCAGGAGCTGAGAATGGGGTACTACGGAGGTTGTTGCGGCCAGAACCGGCTATCGAATTCCTTGTGAGTCCGGTTACCGAGTCTAGGGCGTGACATCTAGCTAGAGGTGTACACGAGTCGAGTTAACTCGTTAGCTCGCTCGACTCGAGTCAGATTGAAACTGTGTTCGAACCGAGTCGAGTCTACGATGGACCTATCTCGACTCGACTCAACACAATCTTGAGTTCAAACTCAACTTGGTTCGGCTCGGATCGACCTGGATCAATTTTTTAAGTATATATAATATCTAATCTACTCGGTTGCCCAAAATAGGTTTATATATATATATATATATATATATATATATATATATATATATATATATATATATATATATATATTATATAACCCTAACCCCAGCAACCACTCTTGTCTCCGCCATTCGCCCAAACCTAAAAATCTTAACCCCACTTATCTCTCTCTCTCGCCGTTCTTCAACGCCCGAACAGCGACCGATGACCAGTACCACTCTCTTGTCCTCTATTTCTCATCGTTCTCTAGCGCCCAACTGACAACTACTCTCCTTCCTCTCCTCTCTCTCCATTTTCTAGCGTCTGTCCGGACGACCGGCAGCAATTAAAAGGTGAGTCTCCTCTTCTCCTCTCCTCATCTCATTAGTCACATTGCCTCCGGCCTCCGTCTGGGGTGTGGCAAGTGATGAGGAATGTCCGTCTGATTAGCAAACCCCACCCGACCACTGGCCTAGTGGTTATGGCCCAATCAGACAGAAACTCGAAACTCGGCTCAAAAACTCAAACTAAAACTCAGCTCGAACTATACCGAGCTACTGAGCTGTAACACCCCGTACTTTCAGTACTCGGGTGTTACCGTATAACCAAGATTTAGGTTAAATGCAAACCTAGCTTAGTGAACGTTCACGTACACCCTAGTTTAAATCTGACCGTCGAAGGTGATTTCCATCCACATATCAAACCACCTAGTAGTCAAATGAAATATACTAAGTATATTATCTTATCTATTTAATATTTACACAAACATGGATCAAAAGAATTATGGACGTATTTGGTAATTTATTTATCATATAATATTGTATGTAAAATGTTATGAAATTAATATTTATTAACTAACATAACAAATAATAATTTTACAATGTATAATTGAGTTATAAATATTACTGTAGTATTGAATATTTCTATAAACATGTATACCAAAAATTATTAGATATTTGAATAAAATTTATATTATTTGACGATGCGATTTTAAATAAAACATTGTACAATTTCTAATTCATATATATGTATGAGACTGTATGTTATGAATTATATACTAATAAATAAGTGATCAATGGCATGCATATAGTACCATGTTAATATTAAAATTATATGTATATATGTATACGAGATTTAATCATTTTAATTATAAGTAATGTACAAAAATAATGAAACCTATGTTAATATTCGTATTGGTTGGTAATAGGTGAGGAAAGCTTTACAAATGGACCATTAGGACTTTTTTTAACCGTTGACGTCTAATCTCGGGAAGGTCCGACCACTAGGCAATGGAAAGACACCGTTAGAGCTAGGAATCGCTCATATGGCCTATGGCCCACCAAAGCTTTGGATCCACCTCATCTTTGGCCAAACGCCCTGAGATGACGCGTATAGAGGAATGAACGGTGTGGATTTATCAAACCCTCTTGTGGACCCCACGTTTTCCTTGCACGTGTACACAGTGCAGTGCACCTGAAGTGCACCAAGCGCTCCAGACGGGTCAGGCGACGCTGACCCGTGTTTCGCCAGAAAAGGGGAGTTTTCCCTCTCTCTCTCTGTTCGAAATGGCCAACGGACAGCGTCCGTTTTCGTCCGACTGTGGCCCACCACCGTCATCCGCCCTGGAAATCTAAACCGTCCATCGTGTCCTGGGATTGGGTCCCACCAAAAATCAACTCATCTCACACGTTGAAAGGCACCCACGTGCGCACATTCCTCACTACAAATTAGCTCTACAAACACACCACGTTCCAAAAATGGAAACTGTCGTTGCTGCCCAGCTCAGCGATCCGCGTGAAGGAGAGAAACTCCAATCTCAGCCCTCCATTACCAGATAAATCCTAACCATCCATTTTAGCTCACGTGTTAGGGTTCTTTGTGGGAAACCGACGACCAAAACCTCCCTTCCGCCAACAGTTTTTCAGAAAACCGGTAGTAGGATTACATCTCAGCCCTTCATTTCAAATCCGATGGTCATAGGGAGATCTAGGGCTTGATATAAGGTGGTTGGATGGATTAGCAACAAGCCTTTCTCCTCTCCTTGCAGCCGCCCGAGAAAACCATCCGTCTCATTTATTCTAGCAAACCCACCAACATAAACCCCTTCAAGCTTCGAAAAAGCTTACCCCTAAGCTTCTTAGAGCCCATATAAATCTTCCCATGCTGCTGGATTGGTGGAAAAGGCAGTGGGTGGGAGTCTGCCATTGACGGCCGGACTGTCTTCTCCACCAAGCTGCACTGGTTCGGTCCGTTTCCAAGCCCAGTCTGAGCCTTGTTAGATCTTCAACAGAAGGGAAGGATAGAGAAGAAAGAAAGAAGGAAGAAAAAGGAGAAGAAAGAAGGAAGAGGTGGTGCGTGTTGCACCAACTCGACCAGGCTGAGTTCGGCCTGAGTTGGGTCCGGACCAGACCAGCAACCCTGCTGGAGCATGCGTCCAGGCCCAGTTCTAATCTCCTAAGAGAGGCTGAGAGGGAAAAGAGAAGAAAAGAAAGGAGAAACAAGGGAGAAAGAGGGTGGCGAAGCTGTTGCTATTGCTACTACAGTTGAGTCGGTTGCTGACTCAGTATCTGAGTTCCGCCCTGGCTGAGTGCTAGGTCGAACCCAGCCTTACTGTCTGGACAGAAAAGGAGAAGAGAAGCAGTGAAATGAAAGAAAGAAAGAAAAAAAAAACGAGAGGGAAGAGAGAGCTTGGGGCTGCTGAGTTGGAATCGAGTCGACTCGGTTGGAGCTGAGTCTGACTGGGCCGAGTCGGACGTGAACCTGGTCCAAGTCTAGCTGGACATTCCAGCAAAAATATGGGTGTGAGGGAGCAAAAGAAAGAATAGAAGGAAGGAAGGAGGAAAGAAAGAGAGTTGGGATTGAGTTGTGCCAGGTTGCACCAACTCGCCGCACCGTCGTGACTCGATTCCTGGAGTGTAGGTTGGGTCAGGACTGACTGGTTGCAACAAAAGAAGAAGAATGAGAAGAAAGAGAGAAGGAAAAGAGGAAGAAGAAGGAATGCAGTGGTGAGTGAGCCGAGCCAACTCGACTCAAACTGAGTCGACTAGGTGAGCCTATCCATTCAATCATGTTTGCTATTGTTGTTACCATTAACCATTATTAGACTATCATTTTTAATAAGTAATACCATTTATATTTCATCAATTAGAATTGAATCCAAAAATCCAAACCTAGGTCTAACTCTAGGATGGACCCCTGAAATTGAGTGATCTAGACCCATTTTAGTATTACGATTAACAATGCGTCATTAGCCATTTTTGGATTTCTGCTTTAAATTAGTAACGTTATTAATATTCTTATTACATCTGTTAGTAATTAAACTTAAAAATCTAAACCTAAATACTGTGTGAAATGTGAATCTAATTGTAGGAACTCGTAGCTTATGGTAGATCATAGTACACTTTACCATAGCTAGATTCACTATTGAAAGTCATGACTATTATCATTAGGAAATGCTATCATTTTCCTCGCGGGTTAGTATAATTCCTATTAATATATTAGTATTAGTCCTTATCATTGTTAATGAAAATTTTAGTACAATTACTTACATTACTTAGTAGGTTATTAGTAATTACAGAAAATATTAGATAATGTTGAGATGTATATGAATTTGAGGATCACCATTATCAATATTGATTGATAAATACTCTCACTACAAATATTATTTGATCTATGGTATGATAATGATAATATTATTATTAATGATAATTCAGAATTTAAATTCTAGAATCTAAGTCTAGGGCTAAACCCTAGGATGAAAACCCTAAATTCTACATTAAAATCCTAAGATAGACAACTCAAACCCTAGGCTATGACCTTAAACATAGGCAGTGTGCAGAACTTGGATCTAACTGTACAAGTTCGTAATTTGTGGTAGGATACAATTCTAAGGGCGCAAGTGCTTAGCGATACTAGGAGGTGATTCAAGTATAAGGTGATGATTCTTCCCCTTGAGCTTTCCATCTTCTCATTAGCTTAAGTTATAGATTTTATTTAAGTTCATAATTGATATCTCCCTTTATAATCACATGTGTTAGCTGACGAAAATTGAATTGTCGTATTACATGCTTTATGATTATCCTGCATAATTGCTCATGCTTGTGGATTCCTTTTTGTGGATTGCTTATGGAACTTAAACTGGTACATTAGTGGAAAATTCTCACATATGAATGTACACCCATACTTGGGATGTAACTTGACTAATTGTGACTATAATGGACCTTCGACTTGGTGGTTATTGAGTGGTGGTCTAGATAGATCATTGATGTGGGCCTACCATCCAAGGTTGTTGTGTCCAATGGTTTTCAAGGATGGTCTTTTATCGCATGGTTTTGATACTCGTCCTATGCGGCTTTTTTTGATATCTATCTATGTGGCTTTATTTTGGTATTTTCCCTATATGGGTCCGATGTTTTATATCGTGCAACCATGCGATAGTAAGCCCCATATATTGTAAAATGATTGGCCACTAGTCGACAGGTTTCCATTAAACATCCTAAGGGTAGTCTCATCATGAGCCGGGGATGGTGGTATGGGACACTATGCCCGAGCTGTCGGCCTACGCTGGGCTCTGAGCTCCCCATAGTGACCTTAAGCTTACCTAAATTGGCTGATTATAACTGGACTAATAACGATTTGGTTAATCATGCATCCATAGCATGTTGGCGATGACGGGTGGCTAATCTGGATGCTGTAGCACGTGCCCTTAGGATCTTCAGGGTATCATTTCGCTAGCTCCCAGACCACCGACTATCGACCCCTGTCCGACTGGATGATTTTCCCAGGTCGTGATTTGCATGGGCGACGAGCCCAAGTCCGG
The DNA here is from genome assembly GCA_021015155.1 of Magnolia officinalis. Lineage (NCBI taxonomy): Eukaryota > Viridiplantae > Streptophyta > Magnoliopsida > Magnoliales > Magnoliaceae > Magnolia > Magnolia officinalis. Next base: position 24,187,305 of record JAJHSJ010000016.1, on the reverse strand, counting down.
CTGGATGTGCATCCCCAGGCCGATGTGCATTCATGCATCCATACATTTAAAAAGACTGCATCATGTATTGATTTGACTGCCTTGTTGTTTTATAACTATGCTTACCTAATGCGGTGGTGTGTAATCTTGAGGGGAATTCACACTGAGTTGGCCACTCATCCATCAAATATACAACCGTACAGGTAGTACAGGTGGCTTTAGTGACGTGCATGTTCAGATTTGATGAGGAGCAGGGTACGATCACCAAGGATGCATGGCCGTAATTGCCTGGAAGAGCTGCGCGATCTTGCGGCTTATATTTATATATATTTTCCGCTATTCTTCATGTATTAAATTCTTGTAAATCTCGTACTTGTTAAATTCAGAGACATTGGTTTGTATAAGTCATTATGGGCAGCTTCTTGTACATTTGAATAATAATGAAATTTTTCTTTATGTCAGTTTGTCCACACTACGCTCATCTGCTCACTCTGATAAAAGAAAAAAAAATATGTGTACACTCGAATTTGACCATCCTTTAAGGTTAACACTCGGGTTTTCAGGAAACGGGTCGTGTACTCGGGTCCTGAAGACTCGGGTTGTTACATGAGCAAGCCAAGCCGACCTGCCAATCCGAGCTCGATGACCAAGTCGAGCCGAGCTCGAGCTGAGGACGCTTGCTGGCCGAGTCGAGCCGAGCTGGGCAAAGCTCGGTTCGGATCGACTCGTGTACACCTCTACCTACTAGTCTTTCCTTTGCCACCATAGGGGAGGTCCCTACCGATAAGGTAACTTTGAAACATCAGAGAAGTTGACTGCTCGTCATTTTCTTTAAAATTTCCTGTGAACTGGGTTGGACCAAACTCTTTCAATAAAAAAGGGGTGAAAGTGCAGTAACGCTTGTCAGTGTTAAGAGGAAAGAAAAGAGAGTCCATATTGGTGGAAAAAGTACGGACTTCTTGAGATAAATGAATATTGCAGTGATCGTAAGAAGTATAAATGATATGATCAGGGGGAGGAGAACGTACAAGAAAGGAATGAAAATACTCATACAACCACATTTGGAGAAGCTATAACGGTCCTTCATTGTGAAACAGATCTTTCGTGGTTGCTCGTATATGCCTCTATACAGGTGGCCGAGCACAGAGGCTGTAAGTGCTAGATTTGCCTTGTGCAAGCGCCTCAACTAGTTGAACATATTTGTTGGTGATTTAGAGCGCATTCACACAGAGTAGATATCGGAAGATTCCTAAACAAGAAGGTCGTGTGTTCTTCATACTCGATGGGCCCTTCATGTTTTCAATAGGCGAGCATGAAATGGGAATAGGCCTTGCCGGCCTTATTGCTAAAGTGTCTCTTTTCATTATGAGTAAAGCTTGGAAAAATTGCTCTATCAAAAGGAAGAAGATGTGTAAGGGCACAAATGTTCAAAATTGCTGGACACATAGAGCCACGTCCGAAGAAGGTGTTGGTGGATGAATTCAAGAAGGTCGATGTTACGATGAGGAGAGGGGGATATGGTGTGTAATCGTACAAAGATAGCTTGATGCATTCATAGATGTCAGTTTCTCTCTAAGAAACCTCATGCTATGCAGTAATACAGTCAAACCAATCGTGCCATCCTAATAAAGGTTTCGGCCAAGATCGTGAGGTCTTTAGGGCATCGGAAGGATTGGAAATCGATTGGAACTGAATCAGCGTATTTTCACCAGGGCAGATTGGGAAGAAGTGGTCCATATAGCAGATCTTATCAACTTCAATTCTGTTGAAGAAGGCTAGGCCAAGACAAAAATAATCACCAAGCGACGATTTGAAGATTATCTCGTTGGTGAATTTTTAGGGAATACCTTCTAATCATGTATCGGGTTATCTTATTAGAAGGTTGGAGAAACAGAGGATGAGGAAGCAACCATCACTGATACTAGAGAGAGTTAGGGTTTCAAAAGCAAAGAAACAAGGAAGAAAGCTTAAGAAAATGGGGAAACATGTTGAAATAGGGTATAAATCGGCCAAAATTGGGTGTATTAATTAGGGTATAATCATGATCTCATATTGTATGGTGCGACGCTCATACATGTGTCACTACAGGAATAACTCTCTATCCAAAAAGGAAAGCACAACCATCATTCGGAATTGTCTTGGTCGTGCATGGTAAATGAGGCATCATCACGTGTACTACAGAATATCACATTTAGGAGGGGTCACACGTCACTTTCACCTTTTACTAAAGGCAAAATGGCATTTTTTTTTTTTTTTTTTTAGGGGGGGGGGGGGGGGGGGGGGGTAATGTTGTACCCTATTTTTGTTTGTTCCTTCGAGAGCCAATTAAAGAGAGACATGTCTAATTTAACATGAGTTGCATAGTGTATTTAAAATCGGTGGAGATAACCGAAGAGGATTTTGCAAGTATATAGTTAGCGTCTATCGAGCAATGCTATGTCATCTATAAAGTAATAGTGGCCGAACAAAATGTGATCAAGTTAGCAAGGAAGCTTGGAATGGTTATCTGTCAGGTGGTAAGCAAAGAAGCAAAGTCTCTAAGAGGTCAGTAGTGCTAAAGCATTTACAGCAACCATCAGAATGTAAGAAGTATCTAGATGGTAAGGTTAAGGTTATAAATAGTAAATAAATTCAACAGAAGAAGTTGTCTCATACCAACCAAACCTAACCAAAATTATCTTTCAATTACCTTTATTTTTATCTGTCATTTACATAACTTAGTGTAATCTTTTGCTATAGTAGTAATTAAGTAGTTGTTAACTTTAACTGTAATTCTAATTTACACTCACATTGAATTCAGTTCGAGTACCAAGCATAGTTCACTGTACAAAGAGGCATTTTGTGATTATTCTTTGCAACTGGCTATAAGAATTTCTTTTTGTTTTATATGTACTTGAGAGAAAAAGTCTTTTCATAGAAAAGGAAAAGTGTGACCCAAATTCAAAGGATGAACCTCACACTCTAATAATGTCCTGATCATCTTAAATAATGTTATGGAAGTGGCTAAATAGGCAGCGGATTTTATTAGATCTCGATCATATATAGTCAATTTTTGACATCTATTCGATTTGAATTGAGCATCACATTCAAATCTGGCACACCCGCACTAATCATTTGATTGAAATTTAAATAACAGCAACACCACCTACTAAATTTGGAATGAAGAAAAAATGTTTTAAAAAAATCCCTTAACATTAAGAAAGACCCACCGAATAATTGGACTTAGTTGCCTGTGCCTGTGGTCGGAAGATAAATGAGGCCTATTTAGATGCCTGTGAGAAATCCATATTCTCCAGCTGATGTTAACATATATTCTATGGGAAATTGGCCGTACTCGCCTCGAAGTTTGGACAAATTACCTCGATCGCTACGACACTCATATATTCTCTAAAGGGCCTTCTGACAGCTTTTGGAGATGGTTTTGGACGAAAATACCCCCGACCTTCATTCATTAGTTGCACAGTTTTCTAGGGACTAAGAATTTACCCGTATTTAATGCTAATAAAGTAATGTGTACGGAATCCTTTTTACGCGTGGGCAAGGACTAAACTCGTGGGGCCCATATTGATGTATGTGTATAATCCATGCCGTCCATCCTTTTTACCGTGTCATTTTAGGGCTAGGGCCCAAATATCAGCCTGATCCAGAGCTTGTGTGGGTCACATAATAAAAATAATGGTGACAATGGAACCCACTGTTGAAACTTTCCAGGCTCACCATGATGTTTCTTAGAAGTGGACATTGCTCAAGTCAGGACTTTTTGGGCCCATGCCGAGTAGGCCGACAAAGTGGACGGAACAGATCTCCCCATTGTTGGCCTCAGGCGGCATGGATTATTCACATACATCAATGTAGGCCCCACTAGATGGTCCTTGCCAAGGCCTATCAAAATGAAGACTTCGACCTGTATAGGAAGTGAACACGTTGCAAACTACGAACCATGTAACATAACAACCATGACCTATATAACATGGCAACTACGACCCATGAAAACCACGACTCAAATGGGCCCACATTGATGTATGTGAATAATCCATGCCGCCCATCCTTTTTGTTGTACTATTTTAGGGGTAGAGTCAAATATCAACCACGACTTTTTGTGGATGAAAACCACGAACCATGCAACATGACAACCACAAGGTGGATGGATCAGATCACCCCATTATGGTCCTTTAGCTATGGTACCAATGGTTTGGTAGAAAAGGAAGTGAACACGTTGCAAACCACAAACCATGCAACATGACAACAAAACCCATATAACATGGCAACTACAACCCATGCAAACCACGACCCAAATGGGCCCACATTAATGTATGTGAATAATCCATGCCGTCCATCCTTTTTGTTATGTCATTTTAGGGGTAGGGTCAAATATCAACCATGACCCTTTGTGGATGAAAACCACGATCCATCGTACATGTGAACCACGACCCTTCGAATGGATCATGGTTGTCATGTAGCAAGGGTCGTGGTTGTGAAGTTATATGGGTCGTGGTTGTCATGGGTCGTAGTTGCCAAGTTATATGGGTCATAGTTGTCATATTATATGGGTCATGATTGTCATGGGCCATAGCTGTCATGTTATATGGGTCGTGGTTGTGATGTTTTATGGGTCGTGGTTGTCATCCGGGTCGTGGTTGTCACGGGTCGTAGTTATCATGTTATATGGGTCGTGGTTGTCATGTGATGTGGGTCGTGGTTGATATAGGTCATGGTTGTCATGCCCCAAAAGGTTTTCAATGGTAGGTTTTCAATTTCACTACTTTCTATAGTGTGGTCCACATGAGCCTTTGATATGCCTCATTATTTGGCTCATTCCTTAAAATGATCTTTCGAAATGAATAGATGGCATGGATAAAATATATACATCACAATGGGCCCAATAAGACCATTCATCTTTACATATATTGGGATGCGTAAGTCGAGTAACGTGACTTATTAAAATAGCCTTCCCGAGGTCTTGAAAATCTGGACTCTTCGAAGACTCATACAGCTACACGTAAGTCGAGTAACTTCTAATCCGCGTCGAAAGCGGAAACGGATTAGCTAGTGTACCACCGTGAATGTATGTGGTCTATCCACACCGTCCATCCATTTTTCCATCTTAGTTTAGTGGTTGAACCCAAAATTTAATCATATCCAAAGATCAAGTGGACCTTACCATATGAAACAGTTTGAATAATGATTTCCACCGTTGAAACCTTTTTAGGGCCCACAGTTATGTTTATTTCTCATCAATCTTGTTAATATGATCACAAGGACATGGATGAAGGGAAAAAAATAAATATAAGCTTGATCCAACACTTTTGTGGAGAAAAACCACGATCCATGGTGCATGTGAACCACGACCTGTAACGCCCTGAAAATCGGGGGTCGAGCATAGGCCCAACTCCTGAGTTCCAACACATCACTTATGCAACATAGATAATGATGATTAAATGTTGTCTGTATTAGTCCATTAAACATGAATGGGATTATACCAAATCAGCATATCATACTCCAGAGACAATTTAAATTACGCAAGCTGAATATATAAATTGTATAAAAGTAATAACAAGCCCTCAGAGTATAATTGTCACTAGGTTAAATAATTACAAGTTTAATTCCAAAATACAAAATATCAGAGATAGTCTAACTACAAATGATAAGCCCTGTAACCCCCGTCGATCAGGACGGTCTAAGTAAACCCGCCTGATAACTGCATATACGAGAATTCTTCCTCGTCGTCATAAAAGTCCGGCTCAGCTTCATAAGAATCGCTCTCACCTGTAGCTAAGACAGAGTCTAGTTGTCATTTAAAACACCGTCCCAGAACATGGGAGTGAGTGATCAACTTAGTGCAGCTATAAGGCAAAGGTTAACATGTTATCAATTCAATCAAGCAGTAATGATGAAGCAGTACAATAATCAAGCCCTAAATACTCTTGTTAATGCAAAGATGGTATGATATGATGCATGCCCTCACCTGCACTCTCTCTGCAAACTTCATCTCACGGTCGCGGCATGCACCACTCCAGACACATACTACTTCCTCGCCAAAGCATCGTACAACGTAATGTTATGATCGTGTTAACTAAGTTC
>JAJHSJ010000016.1:24127962-24181145 GCA_021015155.1 Magnolia officinalis | reverse complement strand
ACTTTCTCTCTCTTTTCTCACTTCTCACCCTAGGGTTTTTCTCAAATTCGTATGGCTGAATGAGAGAGGGTTTATGTCCTTATATAGCCTAAAATCACAAAAAATAGACCTAAGGTCAAGGTATACTTAGGTTATATCCAAAGTGGGTTAGTTTCAGCTCAACGGAGGACTTATGGCAGCCCCCTCGCCAAAGGTCGGACTTAAGCTCACCACCTTGGATCTAGGTGGAGTTAAGTTTTCGTTCCAGTCGGATTCTCAGATCACGCGTGGCGGACCATTTCAGTTCAACGGTCACTGAAACTTAATCGAGGATTTTAAGTACACTGCCATGTGTATGAAATTCTCCTGATCCGAGGGTGTATTCTAGCTTGATTCTGACGGTCGAAATTCTTATAACTGATCCGCGAGCGACACGTGCCAGATGACTTAAATTTATATTTATTTTTATTTAATTTCACATTTCTCACACTCTTCACTCCGAGCTCAAGCGAATAGCGTTGGGACATTATCTGGATTTGATCTCCTAGGTGGGTATCAAGCCCAGTAAGGCGGTCCTAACTTTATAACCTCGTATTAGTCAGATTTTCGATGTTCTGTCCAGATCTAATACGAAGTTTCTATGTGCCCCCAAGAACAGACGGGTAATGAGATTGATCCTAGATTTTAAGGTAATGTAGCGTCAACGATTCCACAAGTTTTGGGTCTTGCAGATCGTATTTAAAGTGATTAGTGGGGATTTTATGGCTAATCTAGTTTAGCACTTAGTTAACTTTGTCTAATTTTCTAAAGGTTTGATCCTAAGCGATTTCTGCCTGAGGTGGTACTCGGGCCATCGTACGGAATTTTCCGAGTTGTTACATAATACAACTCAAGTCAGCTGGAAAATGCATAGCAATTAAACTAATCGAATCCAGAGGAAGATGTAAGAGGTATGAAAGGATCAATTTGGTGAAATCCTTTGGTAATGCGACAAAAATATTTGCGCATGTATTTCATGGAAGCTTTGTGACTTTCAGCCAAAGTATCTTGAGATACCTCCAACTCAACAACTTTTCTCTTTAAGAGATCTAAGCCGATCATCAACTTGAGAAGGCTGATAATTAGGATGAGCCTCATTGTCCAATTCTAACTCAGCAAAAATGACATCCATGGATGTGTCTTCAGGTAAAGGAGCGTCCTCTTATTCTACTTCATCCTTATCTCGCTGGCCAGGTAGGTAGTCCAGATTCATCTTGTGAATGTTCGTGTTATCAAATGGAAGGGCTGCCTCAGGTGCCTCAGTAGGAGGAATGACAACGTTACAATGAATGACAAGGCTAGTCATGAGATAAGCAAAAGGAACAGACCACGGCTAGGATGGATACGAAATTGAATAATTAAGTAGCAAATTGAGAGGGAAGATAGATAGGAATGCCGGACACAACAACATGAATAACATGGGACAGAAAAGGAGTAAGTTCAGACTTATTCCCGAACCTAGGATAGACATTGGAAGTGAAAATATGATGAAGAACTCTATATTTGGGCAACATCTTGTTGGCATGGAGGGCATTACCCGAATTCCATTCGGCATTAAACCAACACAATTTATGAGTAATTTCCTGATGTTCAGTTTCATTCATCCTTTTAGCAAGGGTAGGTATGAGAATACCTTCGTCATTGACACAAATGTCCATGAACCCTGAAATAAGATGCTTATCAACAGGGAATGTCCCTTCTCTAAAATTAATAGAGAATGTTAGATTATCTAGGGATAGTTCACCTAATGAATTATACATCCCTTGTGTTATAGAGCGGTATGCAGTTCTACCCCAATTAAGAATGTTTTCCAACCGACTGAGGTAAGGATAGGAAGGAGCTGGAATGGAGCAATGTGATCAACATTCACCATCTTCTCTATGATAATTTTCCAATTGCGGAGATCCCTAATATGCTCTGAATCTTCTTTGGGAGATCTTAGGGTTCTAACCCTAATTGGAGTCAACCTGGAGGAAGAGTCGTGAGTTACTTTCCTCTTAGTGCGATGCTCCATTAGAGATTGCAATAGAGAAAATTACAAGTAAAAGATGGGTTTGGCAAGGATTAGATTTTTGTACAAAACCCACTATAGAGAGGGTGTGAAACTCAAAATAAATCACAAAGGAATGATTAACTAAAAAAAATAAACCCAAATCTAGAAGAAAAAGTGAAATGAACCACTTACATGGAGGGAATAGAGATGAGTTTGGCGGGTGTAGCCACGACTAGTCGAGGAAGAAGAGAGAAATTGGGTGAAAAAGGTGTTTTTCCCTCTTTTAAAGAGTAAGCCCGCGATCCACGACTGGTCGAGAGTGGTCCTCGACTGTTGAGGGTCGACTGGTCGAGGGCATACTCGACCTGTCGAGCATAAAAAAATCATTTTATTATTTTTAAATGTTTTGTATTTTTTATTAATATGCAAAAAAAAATAAACAACATGATTTAATTAATAAAAAATACACATACCAATATAATGTTTTAATTTGGAATATCTATTCGATCAAGTGGTTTAGTCATAATGTCAGCAAGCTGTTTTTCAGTTTGGATATATTCTAATGAAATATTTTATCCTCAACCAATTCTCGAATATAATAATATCTAATGTCTATATGTTTCGTACGAGAATGTTGAATTGGATTCTTTGAAATATTGATGTTGTTGGAATTCACAATACAAAATCAATATCTATATCTAGCACAATTCCGTAATTAGCTAACATTCTTTTCATCTAAACCAGCGCGGTACTAGCATTACCGTTGCGATGTATTCAGCTTCAGCTGTAGATAAAGATATAGAACTCTGTTTCTTGTTGTGCTAGGAAACTAAGCAATTTCCTACATAGAAACATCCACCATTGGTAGATTTTCTATCGTCAATGTTTCCTGCCCAGTCAGCATCGGTTATATCGAGCTAGTTGTATAGTTGTATCATGAGGATACCATAGATCGAAATTAGTAGTACTTACGATATATCTGATTATATATTTAACAACAATAAGATGAGATTTTTTGGATCAGACTGATATCTAACACAGAGTCCAACGCTAAAAGCATATCTTGTAACACCTCGTACTTTTACGTACTCGGGTGTTACCGTTTAAATCATAGAAAACATTTAGGCACGTGAGAAATGTAGAATAAGACAATAAAACTATCATCAAATAATTCACTGAGAGACCATTCTTCTAAAAGACTATAAAACCCATGAATCCTTCTTAAAGATCTTATTAGTCTACGACTCCCATTGAGTTTAGTCTAAGGTCATTTTATGAGTCCATCGATATATAAGAAGGGATCACTATATAAAATCGAAAATATAAGACAACCCAATAATCCCATGTGTACATCGTAAGGTACACGTTTATTAGCAAGATCACAATCAAATCATATATTTTGGACCTCTAACCCTTATCTTAGAATTAAAACAATTCTAAACCACCCAAACTAGATCAGTAAGTGAAGGCATCTTGTAAGGATCCAAATTGTGCATTTAGTGGACCACTAGACCTTAAAACATCTTAAAGTTGGGACCAAATCATTATATCCACAGTTCATTAGGCATAGATCCCTTAACCTAACAATCCACAACTTGATCTCTCACTCAAAATGGAGCCTAGGACATTCAGACAATTGACGTTCAGATTCGAAATGATCCAACCGCTACATTGTCAATAGATGTTAACTAGATGTATTCCAATAGTCGTAAGACTATGAACTAGAGATTTGAGCAGATCCCACCATCAGATTGACAGTATCAATGATTGATCATCAAATCTACTAAATATTCCCATATACGTAGGGATAGAAATACTACGAATCACTAATGAACATATTAGGGCATGATCTGAGCGTTGGATTGTTAAGTATCACCAGATGGAATGTAAAACCATCGGATAAGGCCCACTTGGACTATAGATCCATCTCACAGTTAGATTAGTGGCCCATCTTAAGCTATTTGGGCTGATGGATAGGCTAGATATCGTGTAAACAACTTGGTGGACCACTATCAATCGATGTTGAGGTGATCCGTCCATTCAAATTCACGATCGTACATTCAATTTAGATATAGGACCAATGGATCATAACAGTAAATGAAATTTTTCTCTAAAATGAACTACCCATCCGATGTTCTTCAAATTAGATCACCCCATCATTAGAAAAACCTACTCTTGGGATTCCAACTTTATTGATGGCCAAATCTAACTGACTGGCTTAAATTTAGGACCCTTAGAATCCCTTAGATCAGCATTGATTAAGCCTATAAGGATTCGTCCATCCAGGTACAGGTTCAATGGAAAGATTTCCATTTATACAGTCTCTAGGACCTCTCGTCATCTGCTCATGGTTTGATAATTTAGACCAATCAAATTCATAATCACTCGTTTAACTAATAAGTAAGGGTAATCGATCATAGAGATGATGTTGAGTTTTAAATAAAAGACTAGGAACCATTAAGTATGTTGATGATCAGATTTAAAATAAAATAAAATTCGATAGCCAGATCAGCAAGAATCCTCAGTTATAGGCTGAGATTTTAAGGTATGGCCCACTTGAATTCCAGATCAGCCCCATTATTGGACTCAGGGCGTTAAACACATCAAGGAGTCAGATGGACAGTTCTGATCATGGGATTGGATCTAAGATCGTCATCGAATTGACAATAATCCGCACTCAAAGGCCATCTGTCATCTGATATGGCCCACCTGAGCCATGGATCTACCTCAAAGTCAGATGGGTGGCCTATCTTAAGTTGTTGAAGTTGATAGACGGGTTAGATTTCTCGAATGCATCATGGTGGAACCCACACGAGTGTGGACGCGCACTTAAGGCCCATGCACCTGCAGTGCACCAGGTCTCAGACGCAGTCAGACGAACGCTAACCCGCGCTCATCCGAAAAAGGAGGATTTCTCCTTCCTTTCCGCTTGGCAGAAACTGGAACATCACGTCCGTTCTCACCGTTTGTGGCCCACCATCAAAGGACGCCTCGATGATCTGATCTATCCATCTTGTAGGGAGATAGAAGCCTACCAGAAACATGTTTAGACCGCCTGTCGGATCACATATGTGCGTCCACAAACGCAGGTGTAAGAGAGTTGTGCACAACCACATTTCCAAAAACGGAAAGAAATCCATTTTCTCTCCTTCCACGCTGGCAATTCGCTCAACTGTACTTCTTTCCATCTTAGCCGTTCACCACAATGAAATCCAAGCCCTTCGTAATAGGGCTTTTTACTAGCTAAACCTAGTTGCACCCGCCGCCGCTGTTGAACCCGCAATGCTTAGGAGATGTTAATCGTTGTCCGTTCGGTGGGCGCCACATGACCATAGGACCTATCCACAGCATCTGAATGTCCTAGATCACAAGATCATCCATTGGATCCAGATCCACCATTGGAAGAGGAGTCATCTTCTTCGTTAGATCAGGAAACCCACCAATCTGAAATGGGCCCCATTTGCTGATCTATGTCGTTCGAACGACGACCGAGATTACCAGAAGCCAACCCACGTGATTGGGTTATGATCATGCAAGCTTAGGTTGCCGAAATCAGCCGATTCTGGCAATAAGAATTTGAAGCTGAGCTTGGATTAACTCCCGATCCCGTAAGCTAATCTCTTATCAGTTTTATTCAAACCCACCCATAACAAGGGCTATAAATACCTCCTTTTAGGTCAGCCATCCGAAAGAAAAAAAGAAGAGAGAAACAAGACAGCGCGAAAGAAAGAAGGAGACGCTGCGAGCGAGCAACCTTGCAGTTTGTTGCCGCACCAGGCCACTGCCTGGGCCTGCACGGAGTCTAAGGCCATTGTGATTGGTCCTCTTGACAGAAGGAGGATAGGAGTAGGTAGGAGAGAGTCTCGCCGTTACTGTTGCACCGAGGTAAGCAACTCAGTCTGAGTTTTTGCTCGGCAGGGGCTGCTCAAATGTTACCTGCGTCCAAACATTTCTGGAGATTCCAATGAAAAAAAAGAAAGGAGAAGCAGAAGAAAAGAAAGAGGGATAGAGAGAGGAGTAGAAGGAGAGTGTTGGGTCGGTGCCTGTTGCATCTACGACCTGACTCAATGAGTTAGCGTGACTCAGACGTTGGTTGAGTCCAGGTTTTGCTGGACGGGTTGTGTAGAGAAGAAAGAGAGATAGATAAGCAAGAGAAGAGAAGGAAGATAAGAGAGAGGAGAGGAAGGAAGCAAGAAGAAGGGGTAGGCAGGAGGTTCACTTAGTGGGAAACTAAGTTAAAGAGCCGACTTGCTGCCGACTTAGCTTTGACTCACTGGTGAGAGTGTGGGACGGATTTTTGGTCCAGCAAATCTCACTGGACATGCCTAAAGGAAGAAGAGAAAGGGAAGAAGAGAGAGAGAGAGAGAGAGAGAGAGAGAGAGAGAGAGAGAGAGAGAGAGAGAGAGAGCTCAGGGCTGCTGAGTTGGAATCGAGTCGACTCGATTGGAGCCAAGTCTGACTGGGCCGAGTCGGACGTGAGCCTAGTCCAAGCCTAGCTGGATATTCCAGTAAAATGTGGGTGTGAGGGAGTAAAAGAAAGAATAGAAGAAAGGAAGAAGGAAGGAAGGAAGAAATGAGAGTTCTGAGCTGACTCAGTTTAAAACTGAGTCAAGCACGAATCAAGCTTGTAAGACGAGATTTACTCTTGAGAAGGAATTAGAAGCTTTCCAACATCTCAATTGGATTTTGGAAATTGGCTAAGTCGAGTTAAAACTGAATCATTTGGGTATGTGCCTCTCAAAACTTTCATCGTTATTCTAATTGAAATTTAATTATTGTTGTTAATACCCTTATTGAAATATAGGAGTTTGTCCTCTCCAATTCCACTTCTAAAGTCACCAGACTTTATACTAGATCGCGTGCATGTGATTCATTCACAAGGTGAGGACTCACCCTTTGAGCTTCCCACTTAATTTCATCAATCTGGATATAGATGATGGCATGATTCCTCTAACTTAGTTTCTTACCTTACTATTGAATATGCTAAATTCTTGTGCAATTAATTTATGTGTTAGACAATAGACATCTCTCTCTTTAATTCTAACATGCATAAATGATTTGATGATAACATATTATCTTTTGTTGTACCTGTATTAATTAACTATATGCTACCACTTGCACTTAAATGATGAATTGAATGGAACCTATCTTGGATTTATTGTCTTGCGGTCCACATTTTCCTTACACGGCTTAGATTGCACATTTGCCTTACACGGCTTAGATCGCACATTTGACTTACCCGACTTGGATCTCACATTTGCCTTACATGGTTCGGACCGCTTGTGTGCCTTTCATGGCTTGGATCATTTATTTGCCCTTCGTGGCTTTGATGGAACATTGATGCCATTCTTTGGCTTGTTGGTTATATTTGCATATCCTGTTGATTGTCAGGTCAATATGCGAAGTTATATTTGCATATCCTGATGATGGAACATTGATGCCATTCTTTGGCTTATAATAGCTGAAGTTTGCTTATCGATTTTCTAGCCATCTTGCAGAGTTAACGTACAATGTGAGTTCGGGTGCAATAGAAAGTCGTATGATTGATTATTTGATTATCTGGACATATTCTCTTATATTACGATTGCTATTATAAGTTGCTTATGATAAGATTCTATTTAATGGCTTAATTTTTTAGTACATGTGTATGATTATGAATTGCCCTGTTTAATATATCTAATTTCGTGACTTACGATGTATATTGGATTATGAATGATGAGTGCGTAATCTTAGAGGGTGCTCCTCATTATGATAGCCATTGACGCTATCAAATCGTAACACTTGATGCAGGTGTAGAGCGAGCCAATACTGTTCACTGGGTTGCTAGGGTAGATCGGTAGTTGAGGAGCTAGACGGGGTCCCTGTGGCCCACATTGAGCTCCACCGTTAGATGATAGATGTTATATCTTTAATTAATGAACTTTGCTATTGAGGGTTGTATAAGTCCTGTATGGGCGCTACGTTTGGATATTTTTATTATGGTTGGAATGTTTTTATACAATGCGTGGTTTACTCTAGCTTCATTGCTGTTAACTCTTATTAATGATAAGCGGTTCAAATTTACACTGAATTTTATAGGTTAATACTCAGGTTTTTAGAGAACGAGTCATATACTTGGGTTCCAAAAACTGGGGCATTACAAAGTGGTATCAGAGCGAGTCTAGATAAAGCAGGCCTTGAGGAAAATAAGACTTATATGACCTCAAATATTCTAAAGTTATATTGATGAAATTAGAGACTTAAAACTAGGTTTCATCCCCTTAGCTTTAGGGTATCTTGTGAACCTAAAAACCAAAATTTTACGCCCCCAAGAGAACTTCTAGGATAGGCATTGAACTTAGAAACAAATTCTAGGTGTTGTAGAAAGTTGGGTTAAATTTGAGAACTCATAAGTTTAGACCCCCTGTAATCCATCCCACGACACAAATAGAAGCGTAAGATAATCGTAGGACCTTACCTTTAGGTTGGGGATTAGAAGGTGTGGGTATCAGAATGCTTAGATGGTCATCTTAAGATCTTTGGAGTCTTGCTGCACCTAATCGCAAAGGATAGGGAGTTCTCGAGCACCCATCGATTTGAACAATACTCCATTTATACGATTCATATAAATTGTTTTGCGATCTTAGGTTAAGACTTGTTTAAACTTATGAGGTATAACCATGGTAAATCCATTCTTTTAACAGGATTATGGCCCCAAAACCCGTCGTTCAAGATCGCAGACTTTCCATTTACAAACCTCCCCGACAGACGAGGTTGTTATAAGAGAAGAGAGTCCTGAGCGCTCTCCTGTACCTCCAATTGGGCCAACCTTGAAGGAGAGTCAGCATCAGAAGCTATTCCATCTTAACCGCCTACAGGTCTTGTTAGCACACCTCCATCAAATGTGCAGCATGAAGCCCCACCTTGTGATGTTATTAGTCATCTGACTACCATCATACTACAACAGCAGGCTTCGATCGCCACACTATTAAAATCTCTCCAACATAATATGGATGCATCGGCCTTGAAGATTGAAGAAGTTAGTGGGGCGGATCTGTTTGAAAGGTTTCAGAGGCTGAGGCCACCATCCTTCTCAGGAGCACCAGATCCAGTCTTGGCAGAACACTGGCTGAATAGAATGGCCAAGATGATGAAACCGCTAGGCTGTTCGGACACCCAGAAGGTTGTCCTCGCTACTTATGCCGTGGAAGGAGAGGCTGATATATGGGTGGGAAGGCGTGCTAAGAAGAGCCCCGTCTGATTATGAGTGGACCTGGACTGAGTTTAAGAAGACGTTCAATGAAAAATACTTTCCTCCGTGCTATAGTCACAAGAAAGTATCCGAGTTTCTCAAGTTGGAATAAGGGAATACGACAGTGTCGCAATCTGAAGCGTGTTTCGACGAATTGTTATGATATGTATCAAAGGTTGTTGAGGACGAGGAATATAAATTATAAAAGTTTAAGGTCTCCGACCTGAAATTCAGTCAAAATTGTGCACCTTCGACTTTACTGACTTCACTGATATCGTGGACAAAGCCATGCAAATAGAGAAGGACTTCGAGCGTAGGGCCAAAACACGTGCTCTTATTCTAGGTTCAGCAAGCAACGCCAAGACGATGCCATTTGCATCTCCTATTACTAAGAAGAGGATGAAATTAATGTCTCACCCAACTCATTCTTCGGGTCAGGATAAGTTTTGCAACTATTATGGAAGGCCAGGTCACTTCTTAAAGCAGTGTTTTAAGAAACGACGAGATGAGAGGATCTTCCCTCCAGTACAATGACTTCAGACACTAAGGTTGTAACATCCCAGATTTTTTCCAACCTGGAATTAGACGTCCTTAGGCAATGGGTCACTCCTAACACCTTATTAACTTGTCAGAACCTAATCCCATAATCTAAAAATCATTTTTAACCCATTTCCTTCACAAATCTCACTTTTCACTACATTATCCTTCAAAAGTAACTAAGTGCTAAACTAGATTAGCTACGAAATCCGCTGGATCAACTTTAAATACAATCTGCAAGACCTAAAACTTGTAAAATCATTGACGCTAGGTTGCCCTAAAATCTAGGATCAATCTCATTACCCGGTTGCTCTCAGGAGCATTACGAAACTCCATATCAGATCTGGACCGCACATCGAAAGTCCGATTAACGCGAAGTTAAACAGTTAGGATCGCCTTGCTGGGCTTGACAACCATCTCGGAAATCAAATCCAGATAGTGTGTGGGGCTATTCGCTTGAGCACGGAGTGAAGAGTGTGAGAAATGTGAAATTAATTAAAAATAAAATACAAATTTATGAAATCTGAGACGTGTCGCTTGCTGATCAGTTATAAGCAACCAGACCATCGGAATCAGACCAGATTACACCCTCGGATCAGGGATATTTGCGCAAACATATCCATGTACTTGAAATCCCCGATCGAGATTCGCTGACCGTTGAACTGAAACTGGTCCGCCACGGGCGATCTTTAAATCCGATCGGAACGAAAACTTAACTAAACCTAGATCCAGTGTTAGTGAGCTTAAGTCCAACCGCACACAGAAAAGGGACCGCCAAAAGTGCTCCGTTGAATCGAAACGGACCCGCTTTGGACATAACCTAAGTATACCTTGTTCCTTAATCTATTCTGGAGAGTTTCTAGCCTATATAAGGACTTTAAACCCTCTCTCATTCAGCCCACACGAATTTGAGAGAAACCCTAGGAGAGAGAAGAGAGAAAAGAGAGAGAAAGTGTGGGAGAGGTGGGAGATTCTTCCTGCCATTCTATCGTGTCGATCTACAGGCTTAACCATCGCTTTCTAATCGCTTTTTCGGTGATTCCGGCATCATTTCTAGGTAAGAAAACCCTAACTCTAACCTGTTTTAGGGTTTGAATTGATTCAAGTAGCGAAATAACTAACGTATCCCGTGCTATAGGTTGATATACTGCCGTAGACAAAGGGCTAGCAATTCTAGCAAGTTCGTTACGCTTCTACGGCATAAGGTGCGGACTTTAAACGTATAGGTTATGGTTTTCAACGCTTTCAATGTCAGATAATGATAGATTCATGATCTGCATGCAATTGCACATGTACAAAGTGTTGTCCGTTTCATTTTTCAGATATACGTTAAATATGTTGAATATACTGTATTCCTCGTATTTGTAGAAAATACCGTATATGTATGAAATACGGATTTGTGCTTGCCATGATTAATTGTTGTCTATGTATGCTGGATACATGTGTATCAACTTTCGGGAAAACGGATTAGCCTAATACATGTTTTATCAACATACGTTGAGTATGTTATATCGTGTAGCCTAAGTGTTTGTTGAAATGCCTGAACGAATATGGATTCATGATTTGTACCTGCCATGTGTATTGAATGCAAGATCATGATTGAAGTGTACTAGACAACTCCCTTAGCGAAAGGATTTGCCCTAAATCACGCCACGACCAATGCACGTTATGTATGTTAAAGTGTGTAGTCCAAGTGTTTGTGAAAATGACCGAATGAATATGAAATTTGGATTCATGCTTGCTATGACTATCTGTCGTGGGTGTACGCGTGTTATAATTGGGGCAACTCCCTAGTGAAAGGATTTGGCCTAATACCATTGTGATCACCATATGTCATGTATGTTGATGTATGTGTCTAAAGTGGTTGTTGAAATGTCTGAATGAGTAGTAGTTAGTGAATTGTAATGTATAAGGGTGTTGAGATCTGATTCTCAACTCCTTTAACTATGTGTATGATTTCTTTAGATATCTGTTTGATTAGGAATTGAATATGTACAAACTCATGCTTATGTTGTACTTCATAACATGCTCAACTGATTGTACGATTTTATCTATGTAATGCATATGTTTAAATTCATGTTTAAGTTGTATTCCATAAAGGACGTAAAGGGTGATGGGGGAGTGGTGTAACGATTCCGTGCAACAGCCTTGGCAGCCCTAAGCGGACAATATTGGGTATTTGATTGTGTGATTTGAAATCTTGATCCATTACTGCTTTAACTATCTATAATTGAATGTGATTGGGGATATTGGATAGTCCAGACAATCGGTGACAGGAGTGAATTCGTGGTTGAGATTCATTCGTCACGTGAGATGTGTTCGATGAACCCGAGTCATACTTCGGTTGGCGATAGTGGTTGGCCACGCGAAGTGCTTATGCACTTCATGTCGTTCAACTTGTCGTGCGCTCGAGCTAGCCGAGCTTGTCGAGTAACCCGATCTGTCTAATGTATGTTCATCATGTTTGGACGCTACTGCTTGAACCTAAGGTACCGAACTTACCAGTGGAATCCCGTTAACCTTGGTACCTCGATCCGTTAAGACTCATGAGCCGGGCATGGTGGTATGGGACACCGTGGTTGAGCTGTCGACCTACGCTGGGGCCGCGAGCCTTCCCGTAGTGACCATTGAGCAACTAGACTCGTGAGCCGATTATGGTGGTATGGGACACTATATTCGAGCTGTCGGCCTACACTGCTTTGATGGGTGATGGGGGAGTGGTGTAATGATTCCGTGTAACAGCCCTGACAGCCCTGACCGTACCCGGTATAGTGACCTCGAGCATACTCTGAATCTGCGGAGAGGCGACGAGCCTTCTCGCAGTAAATAAAGTATAAACTAGGCCTGTATTGATAAGGTGATGGGGGAGTGGTGCAACGAGTGAGCGTAACAGCCCTGACAGCCCTTTACAGCGACCTAGAACCGCATCATCGTATGAGAGTATCTAGGACTGACGACCCTAGATTGGATCATTGTTTGGGAATGATATAAGGGAGGTACCTTAGTTTCCCAATCCTACTGTTTGAAAAGGACTAATAATAACTCGGTAATCATGCTCATCATCGCACTGCATGTGCCTGGAAGATGTGGAGCACTGAGGGATGAAAACATGCCGCGGACATAAGATGGTGTCGCATGAGGGAGTATGTTGGCGAGGGCATGCATCATGACAACATTTCATACTTGCATTAACAAGAGTACTTAGGATTGTTGATTGTACTGCTTTATCATTACTGCTTGACTGTTTTGATAACATGTTAACCTATGCTTTACTGTTCCACTGAGTTGATCACTCACTCCCACATTACGGGACGATGTTCCGAACACCCACCAGACTTTGTCTGATTGCAGATGGCGACGCTACTTCTGAGGCGGAGCCGGACTTTTGTGATGACGAGAATGCTTTCTCGTATTTGTTGTTTTCTGGCGGCTTCATGTGAGTCGTGCCTTGATCGACGGGGTTACAGGGATGTTGACTAGATGACACTACACCTATGGTATATTTTGAAATTGTACTTGTAATTCATTAACCTGACAACATTATCACACTCTGGAGACTTACCATAGTTTATATATTCTATACATCTATCTCAGTCTTCCGCTTGCAATTTAACTGTCTTTGGAGTACGATATGCTGTTTTGGTATAATCCCATTCATCTTTCAATACTCTCATCATAATCATCATTATCTATGTTGCATAAGTGATGCGTTGGAACTCGGAAGCTGAGCTTTGCTCGACCCCCGATTTTCAGGGCGTTACAAGATGGTATCAGAGCATGATCTGGACTAAACCGGACCTGGGTTATGGTCACACGACGCACTCTGACGCACTCTGACTTAGGAGGGTGCGACGAAACGTAGAAACCGACTTAGGATTTTCCAAATTCGGCGAACGACGAAACCGACCGAAATGACCACTGAGATTGGGCTCGTACACACTCATGATCACGCAAAACGATCCCAAATCACTTCTAGACTGTCAAACGACAGGTTTAGATCACAACTCACCCCATCCCAGCCGTTAGAAATCGATAAATATAGGTATGTATCAAAAACATCCCAAAACTATCCAAAACGACCTAAATCGCCTCTAGGCCGTCAGTCGATGGGTTTGAGTCATTCCCTAGAAATGAATGTCCTTATGTTGTGGGTCAACAACAACACCTTACACTTAATCTCAAAGCCTAAAACCCCTTTTTATCCAATTCCTTCAAAATCTCACCCTCCACCACTGTATTCTTCATTTCTTTTAAGCACATTCATAATACACACCAATCCTAGGGTATAAATGATGAAGCACAATACCAAAACTAAAACTTACCATAAATAGGAAATAAATAGATAAAATGGGTTTTGACCCTTAACCTTTTGGAACCTAACCAAATAAATGGGTTAGTTGGATAGATTAGCGCCTCCTACCCCAAAATCATATGCTATACGTCACATAAACTCATTCCGATTTACAAATTGGCCCTGAAAATGCCTCAAATGGAGTCGGGGCCAAACGGAGCACTTGCAGGGGGACCCAAGGTGGGACCCATACCTTTTTGGGGCCTAGGGGTCACGAGGACCTCTCCCCTTGGGCGAGCCCTCGCCGGTTATTCCAGGGAGTGGCGAGGCCTCTCCGGTCAGTAGGCCCGGTTGGGCGGGCCGCTCGAGTCGATGGCCTTTGGGGTCTAGTAGGACCTCCTGGTATATGGGTCATTCGTTAAAACACTCCCAAACCCCTCTCTCCTTCACAAATCACCCCTCCAAGCTCTCATTTTCCTTCAAAATTGTTGTTTTCTCTCTCAAATCTCCCTTCCAATCATCCAATCTATCATTTTTGGCCACAACCCACCCATATCCATCGTTCACAGCCATCCCTACCTCCCTACCCTCTCCATTCACTCTCATTTAGGCTCTTACATGCCCCATTTGGAGCTCAAAAATGTGTAAGCTCCCTAACCCATCCTACCTTTCCATTTTTCATCTTCAATCACTGCCCTTTGGGCCTCTACAACGTCTGTTGAGTCTCCAATCTGTGGAGAACCAAACCTCCAGCCCTTTCTCTCTCTCTCCATCACCTTTCGTTCACTTTCCATGGCCCTATTCGCGTTTGTTACAGCCGTTTTCTCGATTTCAACCTTTTTTTTTCTCTCATGGGAAAGGGAAAGGGTGCCCTCCTCCGTCGCCAGACTCAGATGCGTAGTTATCCATGCCGTTATCTCGTAGATGTTTGTTGCTACGTTAGGATCTTTGTGTTTTCATGTTGATGGAATGTGTAGAATATTTGACAAGTCGGAGCTGTACTTGACAAGTGTGAACTCCTTCCACCCCTCCACCATTACTCCTCTTGGCCTCATTTCACACCCATGTGGGCACAACAATCCACATTTTTGTGTTCCATAACTTTCACAACCTTCAAATATTAGGACGTTTAGGGCCCGTTCGGCCAACTGCATTCAGTGGGATTATGGTGGATAGAATTGTAAAAGTAACAATAAATGTATGTGTAGGGTATGGTCCCTAAATTGGGTGTATCTCATGTTTTCCAATACCATGTTTGGAATGTATGTAATTAAAAGTAAATTTCAAAATTTCCTTTCAAAATTACACTTAGAAATTCATCATCGTGGGATTTGGAAATCCCATCTCACACCTTCCAACACAAGGCTCATTTTTCAAAGCCTATAAAATTAATTTTTTAATTCCCTCCCACCCTCCTACCAAACATGCCACTCCAAATCCTGAGGTGGGATTAGTAATACCGTCCCATTTAATACAACTTAAGACCACTGACCAAATAGTGTTGAAGTGATAAAGTCTCTTGATATACATTGATGCACCACACTCTGACAGCTTAAGCTTTTAGAGTGAATGGTTGTTTGACAGCTTAAGCTTTTAGAGTAAATGGTTGTTTGACAAATAGGCCCTTAGAGTTTTGGACCTAGAGTGGTGCTCCTAGATTTTGAAAGACCTAACAGTATGGGAAATTCAATAATTTAATAACGTGAACCCTAGGACCTTCGTAGTTGGTATGAGCATATGTGAAATGCTCGAGCATAGTTAAATTCAAGGTCAGGCAACTCAATTCCAACCAGACAACGTTTGGCCTTAAGCGATAAATAACTTCTTGTATTAGAAATGGCATGAAATCATTTAGCGTATGAGCGTGGACTTTGGATTACAACTAGTGGATTACCGCTACTCCCACAATTAAGACTAGGCTATTGATCACACTAGGGAATGTCAGAGACCGATAGACTTAGTTAGTCAGCTTAAGTAGGTTGGAGCGAGACCCCATTACTTCGTTGAATCCCCTTAATACTCATAGGCTTCTTTAATAACTCCTAGGAAGGTTGTTTGATTAGTAACTAGTCACGCTCAGAGAAAACTTATATATCCCTCGATGTAATGTTAGGTCAAATCAATACACCTCTTTGAATTGCCTTCCCAAAGACTTATTACAATCGGGAACACGGAGTAGAGGAACTATATATATAAGCAAGGTATTCGCGGTTTGAGTTGAATTCTCAATCCTGGTAGTTATTGTAACGACCTGGAAATTTCCGTACATTGGGCCGAGTACCACCTCGACCAGAAATCACATAGGATTAAATCCTTTAGAAATTTAACAAAGTTAACTAAGTACTAAACTCGGTTAATCATGAAATCCATTGGGATCGCTTTAAATACGATCTGCAAGACCCAAAACTTGCAGAATTGGTGACGCTAGGTTACCCTAAAGTCTAGAGCCAAACTCATTACCCGTCTGCTCTCGGGACTGAAACGAAACTTCGTATGAGGTCTAGATCGCACATCGGGAGTCCGATTAACACGAAGCTAAGGAACCAGGACCGCCCCACTGGGCTTGACAATCATCTCAAAAATCAGATGATTCCGATGTCCCACGGCCATTGTTTTCACTCCGGAGCGAGGGAGTGTGAAAAACACTATTCCCATCCAAATAAAAATATCTGGAATAGTGATCTGGCACCTTTCGGTTGCGCGTCAGTATTAAGCAACCTGACCGTCGGAATCAGACCAAATTACACCCTCAGATTAAGAAAAATTTCAGGAACATTTACATGTACTCAGAATTTCTGATCGTGGCCCACTGACCGTTGAACTGAAAGTGGTCCGCCACGTGCGGTCTGGGAATCCGATCGAGTCGAAAACGTAATCCCACGTGGATCCATAGACGGTAAGCTTAAGTCTGACGTTTGGCTCAAAGAGGGCTACCAGAACACCCCTTTTGAGCTTGAAAAGTGGCGAACTGCCTATATATGCAGCCACCCTTGAACCTGAGTCTATTTTGGACATGTTCTAGGCTATAAAAGGGGCTTAGAACAGCTCCTCTCACAGCCATACGAATTTGGGTCCAAACCCTTAGAGAGAAAGAGAGAAAAGAGAGAGAAAGTTGTGGAGATCGAGGCCGATCTTCCTCCTGCTGCTTCCACTCCTCCCACGGCCTACACCACCCTATTCCAGGGGATTTTCCGGCGGTTTCCACCCCATTTGAAGGTAAGAAACCCTAACCCTAGGTCTGATTTGAGCTTGATTAGTGATAGGTTATGGAAAGACTAATCGAATGCGCTCTTTAGGCTAGGAAACTCCCGTATACGGAAGCTCCAACGCCCTTGCTGATTCGTTGCAATTCCAAGGGCTGAGGTGAGGACTTTAAGCGTATAAGTTATGGTTTTCAACGCTTTCAATGTCAGATAATGATAGATTCATGATCTGCATGCAAATGCACATGTACAAAGTGCTTTCCGTTTCCTATTTCGATTAGCGATAAAGATTATGGAAATTTACATACTCTTGATATACGTAGAAATACCGTATACGTATTTTTGTTGAGAAAATGTTTGACATGTTTATTTAATGTTTGATTATATCATGTGTGGATAAAATGCTAGTTTGGCGAAAGAGATCGCGAAATTACATGTTCATGTGTAAATGTCATGTATGTTGAAATTGCGTATTCTAGAAATCCCGCATACGTGCGGATTTTAGATATGAAATTGTAATGATTATTTGCTGTATGAATACGATATATACGGGAAAAATACTCCCGGGGCGAAGGGACAGCCCTAACACAAGTTTCGTTAACATACGTCGCGTATGTTGAAATAGTGTATTCTAAGTAATTGTGTAAACACTCGTGTGCGCAAATACTCATGTATTAGTGCCTTAGAGAGGTGCTGATGTGGGGTTTCCGACTCCCTTAGAGACAAGTAGGCTTCCCTCCGTGCGGTGGTTCGCTAGAACCACTCACCTGTAATGTGTATGTAATGATATCCCTATGTGGATAGTGCCTGACTACATGCTTCACAACATGCTGCACAACATGCTTCACAACATGCCTCACAACATGCTTTGTAACATGCTTTACTTCATGTTTTACTTCATGCTTTATAACATGCCTACTAACATGCTTGTATTGCTTGTTTATCATGTTTTCCTTCACATGCTAACGATGAAAACTGTTTGAGTTTGGGACTATGTTTATAGTCCAAACACTCGGTACCAGAATTGTGATTGTGGCTGAGATTCATGTCGCCACAAAGGACGGGTCCGGCGAACCCGAGTCGTACTTCGGTTGGCGATAGTGGTTGGCCACGCGGAGTGCTTTTGCGCTCCATATCGCTCAACTTGTGGTGCGCTCGAGCTAGTCAGGCTCGCCAATTAAACCGAAGTGTAGTTGTGTGTTCATTCTGTTTGGTCGCTACTGCTTGAACCTAGGGTACCAAACTTACCAGTGGTGATTCCCGTTTAACCATGGTACCTAGATCCGCTAAGACGCATGAGCCGGGCATGGTGGTATGGGACACCGTGGTCGAGCTGTCGGCCTATGCTGGGGTCATGTGCCTCCCCGTAGTGACCATTGCGCAACTATCTCATGAGCCGAATACGGTGGTATGGGACACTGTATTCGAGCTGTCGATACTTCGGCGAGAGCCGAGTACGGTGAGATTTGTGCTCGTGCTGACGGGCGACGAGTCTTCCGTGGTATCATCGAGTACACTCCAAGGGTCTGTGATTGGCCACGAGTCTGTCACAGTAACTAGAGTGTGAGTTGAGCCGAGTATGGTGAGACCTGTACTTGAGCTGACGGCTAGTGATTGAGCCGAGTACGGTGAGACCTGTACTCGAGCTGACGGCCAGCAATTGAGCCGCATACGGTGAGATCTGTATCCGCGCTGACGGGTGACGAGCCCTTTGCGATGCCATCACTAAGCTTCTCAAACCATAATATCGTATGAGAATAACTAGGATTGACGACCCTAGAATGGATCATGTTGGGAATGATACAAGGAAGGTACCTTAGTTTCCCAATACTGCTGATTGAAATGGACAAATAAAAACTTGGAAAACATGAGCATCATCGCACCGCATGTGCTTTGTAGATGTGGCGCACTGAGGGAGTAAGCATTCGCGAACGTAAGATGATGTCGCTTGAGGGTGGTTTGGCAAGGGCATACAGTATCATGTCATATCATTTTTGCATTTAACAAGAGTAGTTAGAAATGCTTGATTTGTGCTGCTTTATCATTACTACTTGGTTGATTTGATAACATGTTAACTTATGCATTATTGTTCCACTGAGTTAGCTACTCACTCCCACGTTACGGGACGGTGTTGTACACACCAACCAGACTCTGTCGCAGGTTTAGAGGGCGCCTTGGTTCAGGAGCCAGAGCCCGACGTTGATGAGGACCAGGAGGAGTTCTCCTTCATGCAGTACTCAGACGGCTACGCTTAGGCCGGCTGCATCGCGGGATTCTCGGGACCTCTTTTGAGGATGTATTTTGGGTTTTTTTTTTTTTGACTTACAAACAGTACATGTATATTGGTGCTCAGCTAGTACTCATACTCTGGAGTTCAGAAAATTTTGTTACTTTACATACTTGAATATAAAAATTTCAGTCTTCTGCTGCTTTTAAATGCAATTGAACTGGAGTATGAATTACTGTTTCGGTTTAATCTCATTCATGTTTATTGCGCTAACTCAGACAACATTTAACCGGCATTGTGTATGTTGCATAAGTGATGCGTTGGAACTCGGGAGTTGAGTTCATACTCGACCCCCGAATTTCAGGGCGTTACAGTTATCAATGAACTTTATGCTCTGATCAAGCAGAAAGTCGGGATCAACTAGGATTAAGAACTGATACGACAAATTTTCTGTCCTCGCGAGGCAGAAGGTCCATGTATCCGACTCAGACCCACTACATAATTTTCCTTCCGTGTTGGCCCGACCACTTGCAACTAAAAGTTTATAACTTCGTCTTTGAGAAGTATTAGGAGTATGTAGCCGATAGAGACTTTGTCTTTAGGCCTAAGGAATTGCCCAAATGGGCAACAAATAGTTAGGAATTAGGTCCCAAATCACATGCCATGTCGGCATACATATTGTGCATATGAACGTAGAAAGATAGCCTGCCTGTTAAGCTAGACATGATTAAATAGGGTAAGTCTGGACCGTGGCAAAACTCCTTGGTAGAATTAGGCATCTTGCCACAAACTCACACCTGCCCCTGAAATTAACCACAGTACCCATCATCTTTAGCTCCTTTCTATAATCATAGGTACCGATGCCATAATACGCATCATCGATGAAAAGAAGACCAATGTATTGTTAAATCGCTTCCCATGTCATACCAAAGATAGGACATACAGATCGATGTACAAATTCTTGAACCCTGAGAATAGAAACAATTTTAGGGGGGGGGGTAGACAAGTTATGAACCCAGTTGAGTTAAGTAGGTATACACGTCTACCCGCTCATAGGCGCAGCGGAAGTATGGTTGGCCCTTGCCCCACTGGCCCAGGATCGAATGGAATTGATCCAAACTATACGTACAGAATAGGCCGGGTGCGAATTAAATTACAATAACCAAGGTCAACGTATCTACAACTGTGCTCGTTGAATACGAACATAATAGAAGCCTGTTCTACTATGAGAAATCATTTTAGGATGATCTAGTAAGATTTGACTCACCATTTCCTTGGACGTAGATAATAACGAGGACTCTCTTAGACCGAGACCTAAAGGGCAACCCGAGAAATAGGACATTTGAACCTTTCAGTGATGGGTATTCCCTAAGTTTTTAGAGTGATCGGTCTACGGAGTTACTGAAATATAAACTGCGAAGCATTCGCGGCTTGATCCAATTCTCAATCCTGGGCGACTACTAATGGACTCACTGCTTTGACCGAGCAGAAGACCAGGATCTACCAGGACTAGGAAGGGATACGATGAGCTTTCTACCTGGCCAGGTAGATGATCGATGTATCGGGATCAAGCCCACTATAACCGTCTCTTCGTATTGGTCAAACAATGAAAACAACTATCTTACTCTAACTAGTTAAGAATCGAAGTCAAGACTCCAAATAAGGAAACAAATCCATTGTAGCAAACCATCAGGATAAAAGCAAGCGATAAAGAAATAATTTTTTAAGGGGGGTACTAGACTAGTATGCACAAGATACACCCTACCACGCATAAATCAATAAGTCTAAGGCAAATGAAATAATAGAATTCCTACTTATTGCCTTTAGCCAATTTCGGGGACGAAATTATTTTTAAGGGAGGTAGATTGTAACATCCCGAATTTTTTTCCAACCTGGAATTAGACGTCCTTAGGCAATGGGTCGCTCCTAACACCTTATTAACTTGTCAGAACCCAATCCCATAATCTAAAAATCATTTTTTAACCCATTTCCTTCACAAATCTCACCTTTCACTACATTATCCTTCAAAAGTAACTAAGTGCTAAACTAGATTAGCTATGAAATTCGTTGGATCCACTTTAAATACGATTTACAAGACCCAAAACTTGTAGAATCATTGACGCTAGGTTGCCCTAAAATCTAGGATCAATCTCATTACCCGGCTGCTCTCGGGAGCATCATGAAACTCCGTATCAGATCTGGACTGCACATCGAAAGTCCGATTAACGCGAAGTTAAACAGTTAGGACCGCCTTGCTGGGCTTGGCAACCATCTCGGAAATCAAATCCAGATAGTGTCCTGGGGCTATTCGCTTGAGCCCGAAGTGAAGAGTGTGAGAAATGTTAAATTAATTAAAAATAAAATACAAATTTATGAAATCTGAGACGTGTCACTTGCGGATCAGTTATAAGCAACCAGACCATCGGAATCAGACCAGATTATACCCTCGGATCAGGGATATTTACCCAAACATATCCATGTACTTGAAATCTCCGATCGAGATTCGCTGACCGTTGAACTGAAACTGGTCCGCCACGGGTGATCTGTAAATCCGACCGGAACAAAAACTTAACTAAACCTAGATCCAGTGTTAGTGAGCTTAAGTTCGACCGCACACAGAAAAGGGGCCCCCAGAAGTGCTCCGTTGATCGAAACGGACCCGCTTTGGACATAACCTAAGTATACCTTGTTCCTGAGTCTATTCTGGAGAGTTTCTAGCCTATATAAGGACTTTAAACCCACTCTCATTCAGCCCATATGAATTTGAGAGAAACCCTAGGAGAGAGAAGAGAGAAAAGAGAGCAAGTGTGGGAGAGGTGGGAGATTCTTCCTGCCGTTCTATCCTGTCGATCTACAGGCTTAACCATCGCTTTCTAATCGCTTTTCCGGCGATTCCGGCTTCATTTCTAGGTAAGAAAACCCTAACTTTAACCTGTTTTAGGGTTTGAATTGATTCAAGTAGCGAAATAGCTAACGTATTGTAACGCCCTGAAAATCGGGGGTTGAGCATAAACACAACTCCCTAGTTTCAGCGCATCACGTATGCAGGAAAATGAATGATGATTAAATGTTGTCTGCATTAGTGTATTGAACATGAGTGAGATTAAGCCAAAACAACACATCATACTCCAGAGACAGTTAAATTACAAGCGGAAGACTGTGATAGATATATAAAATATATAAAAACTGTGGTGAGTCTCTAGAGTGTGATAACATTACCAGGTTGATAAATTTCAAGTACATTTCTAAAATATACCAAATGTGTAAGTGTAATGTCTTCTATCCCAAGTACCATAGCCCTGTCAATACAATAACAGGCCTTCATAAACCTGTTAGAGAGCTACAAGTAGGAGAACTCCTCCTCCACATCTTAGTAGTCCGACTCTGCTTCATAAGCATCGCCATCACCTGAAACTCAACAAATCTGGTTGGTGTGTACAACACCATCCCGTAATGTGGGAGTGAGTGATCAACTCAGTGGAACAATAAAGCATAGGTTAACATGTTATCAACTCAATCAAGCAGTAATGACAAAGCAGTACAATCAAATAATTCTAACTACTCTTATTTAATGCAAGTATGAAATGACATGATGTATGCCCTTGCCAAACCACCCTCATGCGACACCATCTTACGTTCGCGAATGCGTTCATCCCTCAGTACTCTACATCTACCAGGCACATGCAATGCATGATGAGCATGATTACCGAGTTATTATTAGTTCATTTCAAACAGCAGTATTGGGAAACTAAGGTACCTCCCTTGTATCATTCCCAAACATGATCCATTCTAGGGTCATCACTCCTAGTTAGTTTCATACGATATTATGGTTTAAGAGGCATAGTGAAGGCATCACAAAGGGCTCGTCACCCGTCAGCATGGATACAGATCTCACCGTATGCGGCTCAATTGCTGGCCGTCAGCTCGAATACAGGTCTCACCGTACTCGGCTCAATTGCTGGCCGTCAGCTCGAATACAGGTCTCACCGTACTCGGCTCAACTCATGCTTTAGTTGCTGCGAAGGACTCATCGCCAATCACAAACCTTAGAGTATACTCGAAGACACTATGGAGGACTCGTCGCCCGTCAGCATGAATACAGGTCTCACCGTATTCGGCTCTCACCGTAGGTGTCGACAGCTCGAATATAGTGTCCCATACCACCATAATCAGCTCACGAGTCTGGTTGCTCACTGGTCACTACGGGGAGGCACGTGGCCCCAACGTGGGCCAACAGCTCGACCATGGTGTCCCATACCACCATGCCCGGCTCATGAGTCTTAGCGGATCGAGGTACCATGGTTAAAAGGGATCTCACTGGTAAGTTTGGTACCCTAGGTTCAAGCAGTAGCGTCCAAACATGGTGAACATACATTAGACAGATCGAGTTACTTGATGAGCTCGGCTAGCTCGAGCACACGACAAGTTGGACGATATGAAGCGCATAAGCACTTTGTGTGGCCAACCACTATCGCCAACCGAAGTACGACTCGGGTTCGTCAACACATCTCACGTGACAAATGAATCTCAACCACGCATTCATTTTCGTTACCGATTGCCTGGACTATAATCATAACTCCAATCACATTCAATTGCAGATAGTTAAAACAGTAATGAATCAAGATTCAAATCATACAACCAAAGACTGATATTATCCGTTTAGGGCTGCCAGGGCTGTTGCACGCACTCGTTGCTCCACTCCCCCATCACCCATGACGGATCATACAACGTAAATATGAATTTAAACATATGCATTACATAGATAAAATCATAAAAGCAGTTGAGCATATTATGAAGCACAACACAAGCATGAGTTTGTACATAGTTAATTCCTAATCACACAACTATCCAAGGAAAACATACACATAGTTAAAAGAAGTTGAGAATCATATCTCAACACCCTTATACATTACAATTTGCTAACTACTACTCATTCAAACACTTCAACAATCACTTTAAAAGACATACATCAACATACATGACATATGTTGATCACATAGGCATTAGGCCAAATCCTTTCACTAGGGAGTTGCCCCAATCATAACATGCGTACACCCACGACGGATAGTCATGGAAAGTATGAATCCAAGTTCCGTATTCATTTGAACATTTTCACAAAAACTCGGGCTACCCATTTCAACATATATAGCATATAGTAGCCGTGGTGTGATTCAGGGCAAATCCTTTCGTCAAAGGGGTATCGCCAATACAACAATCATATATCTATGACAATTAGTCATGGCGAGCACGAATGAGAATCCTATACTCATTCAGTCGTTTTCATAAACACTTAGAATACACTATTTTAACATACATAGTGTATATTAGCAAAAACATGTATTAGGGCGAACCCTTTCGCCAAACAAGTATTTTATCCATATATAATATATTAATACAGCAAATAATCATGACAAACACATTTTCAAAATTTATACGTATATGGTACTTTCTACAAATACCAAGAGTATGTAAAATTCCATATTCTTCATCTTTAATCGAAATAGAAAATAGACAGCAATTTGTACATGTGCAATTGTATGCAGATCATGAATCTATCATTATCTGACAATGAAAGCGTTGAAAACCATAACCTATACACCTAAAGTCCGCACCTTTTATCGTAGAATCGTAACGAATTCAATAGGTTTGCTAGGCTTCCACATACGGCAGTTTGGTAACCTATAGAACGAAATAGGTTAGCTATTTCATAACCTACAACTATCAAAACCCCAAATCAGATTAGGGTTAGGGTTTCTTACCTAGAAACGACGCCGGAATCACCGTGAAAGCGATGAGAAAGGGGTGGTGTAGCTTGTGTAGTGGCAGGGAATAGCAGTAGGGAGATTCTCCCACTTCTCTCACTCTTT
Source organism: Magnolia officinalis (assembly GCA_021015155.1). NCBI lineage: Eukaryota > Viridiplantae > Streptophyta > Magnoliopsida > Magnoliales > Magnoliaceae > Magnolia > Magnolia officinalis. The sequence goes on along the minus strand of JAJHSJ010000016.1, from coordinate 24,155,778 downwards.
CTCTCTCTTTTCTCTCTTCTCTCTCTAGGGTTTCTCTCAAATTCGTATGGCTGTGAGAGAGAGGGTTTTAAGGTCCTTATATAGCCTAAAAACTTACCGAAATAGACTCTAGGTTAAAGTATACTTAGGTTATAACCAAAGCGGACCTGTTTCAGCTCAACGGAGGACTTCTGGCAGGCCTCCTTGAGCCAAAGGTCGGACTTAAGCTCACTAACACTGGATCTATGTTTAGTTAAGTTTTCATTTCAGTCGGGATTCCAGATCGCAAATGGCGGACCAGTATCAGTTCAACGGTCAGCGGATCTCGATCGGAGATTCCGAGTACATGGATATGTGTATGAAATTTTTCCTGATCCGAGGGTGTATTTGGGTCAGATTCTAATGGTCTGGTTGCCTAATACTGATCCGCAGGCGAGAGGTGCCAGATTACTATTTGAGATATTTATTTGTAAGAAAAATAAAGTGTTTTCACACTCCTCGCTCCAGACTCAAGCGAATTACACTGGGACACTATCTGGATTTGATTTCCGAGATGGTTGTCAAGCCCAATAAGGCGGTCCTAATTCCTTAACTTCGTGTTATTTGGACTTCCGACGTGCAATCCAGATCTGATACGGAGTTTCGAGATGCTCCCGAGAGCAGACGAGTAATGAGATTGATCCTAGATTTTAGGGTAACCTAGCGTTAATGATTTTACAAGTTTTGGGTCTTACAGATCGTATTTAAAGTGATTGGTACTAATTTCACGGGTACTCTAGTTTCACACTAACTAATTCTCGCCTAATTTTTAGAGGATTTAGTCCTGGGTGATTTTAGTCTGAGGTGGTACTTAGTTCTTTGTAGCAATGTTTAGTTTGAGTATTGTTCTTCATCACCTAAACTTTAAGATAGTGTCTAATGTAAAAGTACTTAGAAGGATTTAAAGAACAAGGTGGTGAAAGGTGAGATTTGTGAGGGAAATGGGTTAAGGAGTGATTTTAGACTGTGGGATTCAGTTCTGACAAGTTAATAAGGGGTTAGGATTGACCCATTGCCTAAGGACGTCTAATCCCAGGTTGGCAAAAATCCGGGATGTTACACGTATCCCGTGCTATAGGTTGATATACTGCCGTAGATAAAGGCTTAGCGATTCTAGCAAGTTCGTTACGCTTCTACGGCATAAGGTGCGGACTTTAGACGTATAGGTTATGGTTTTCAACGCTTTCAATGTCAGATAATGATAGATTCATGATCTGCATGCAATTGCACATGTACAAAGTGTTGTCCGTTTCATTTTTCAGATATACGTTAAATATGTTGAATATACTATATTCCTCATATTTGTAGAAAATACAGTATACGTATGAAATATGGATTTGTGTTTGCCATGATTAATTGTTGTCTATGTATGCTGGATACATGTGTATCAACTTCTGGGTAAACGGATTAGCCTAATACATGTTTTATCAACATACGTTGAGTATGTTATATTGTGTAGCCTAAGTGTTTGTTGAAATGCCTGAACGAATATGGATTCATGATTTGTGCCTACCATGTGTATTAAATGCAAGATCATGATTGAAATGTACTAGACAACTCCCTTAGCGAAAGGATTTGCCCTAAATCACGCCACGGCCAATGCACGTTATGTATGTTAAAGTGTGTAGTCCAAGAGTTTGTGAAAATGACGGAATGAATATGGAACTTGGATTCATGCTTGCTATGACTATCCGTCATGGGTGTACGCGTGTTATAATTGGGGCAACTCCCTAGTGAAAGGATTTGGCCTAATACCATTGTGATCACCATATGTCATGTATGTTGATGTATGTAGTCTAAAGTGGTTGTTGAAATGTCTGAATGAGTAGTAGTTAGTGAATTGTAATGTATAAGGGTGTTGAGATTTGATTCTCAACTCCTTTAACTATGTGTATGATTTCTTTAGATATCTATGTGATTAGGAATTGAATATGTACAAACTCATGCTTATGTTGTACTTCATAACATGCTCAACTGATTGTACGATTTTATTTATGTAATGCATATGTTTAAATTCATGTTTAAGTTGTATTCCATAAAGGCTGTGAAGGGTGATGGGGGAGTGGTGTAACGATTCCGTGCAACAGCCTTGACAGCCCTAAGTGAACAATATTGGGTATTTGATTGTGTGATTTGAAATCTTGATCCATTACTGCTTTAACTATCTGTAATTGAATGTGATTGGGGCTATTGGATAGTCCAAACAATCGGTAACAGGAGTGAATTCGTGGCTGAGATTCATTCGCCACGTGAGATGTGTTCGACGAACCCAAGTCGTACTTCGGTTGGCGATAGTGGTTGGCCACACGAAGTGCTTATGCACTTCATGTCGTTCAACTTGTCGTGCGCTCGAGCTAGCCGAGCTCGTCGAGTAACCCGATCTGTCTAATGTATGTTCACCATGTTTGGACGCTACTGCTTGAACCTAAGGTACCGAACTTACCAGTGGAATCCCGTTAACCTTGGTACCTCGATCCGCTAAGACTCATGAGCCGGGCATGGTGGTATGGGACACCGTGGTTGAGCTGTCGGCCTACGCTGGGGCCATGAGCCTCCCCGTAGTGACCATTGAGTAACCAGACTCGTGATCCGATTATGGTGGTATGAGACACTATATTCGAGCTGTAGGCCTACATTGCTTTGATGGGTGATGGGGGAGTAGTGTAACGATTCCGTGTAACAGTCCTGACAGCCTTGACTGTACCCGGTGTAGTGACCTCGAGCATACTCCGAATCTGCGGAGAGGCGACGAGCCTTCCGGTAGTAAACAGAGTATAAAGTAGGCCTGTATTGATAAGGTGATGGGGGAGTAGTGCAACGAGTGCGCGTAACAGCCCTGACAGCCCTTTACAGCCACCTAGAACCGCATCATCGTATGAGAGTATCTAGGACTGACAACCCTAGAATGGATCATTGTTTGAGAATGATATAAGGGAGGTACCTTAGTTTTCCAATTCTGCTGTTTGAAAAGGACTAATAACAACTCGGTAATCATGCTCATCATTGCACTGCATGTGCCTGAAAGATGTGGAGCACTGAGGGATGAAAGCATGCCGCAGACGTAAGATGGTGTCGCACGAGGGAGTATGTTGGCTAGGGCATGCATCATGACAGCATTTCATACTTACATTAACAAGAGTACTTAGGATTGTTGATTGTACTGCTTTATCATTATTGCTTGACTGTTTTGATAACATGTTAACCTATGCTTTACTGTTCCACTGAATTGATCACTCACTCCCACGTTACGGGACGGTGTTTCGAACACCCACCAGACTTTGTCTGATTGCAGATTGCGACGCTACTTCTGAGGCGGAGCCGGACTTTTGTGACGACGAGAATGCTTTCTCGTATATTCTGTTTTCTGGCGGCTTCATGTAAGCCGTGCCTTGATCGACGGGGTTACAGGGATGTTGACTAGATGACACTACACCTATGATATATTTTAAAATTGTACTTGTAATTCATTAACATGACAACATTATCACACTCTGGAGACTTACCATAGTTTATATATTCTATACATCTATCTCAGTCTTCCGCTTGCAATTTAATTATCTCTGGAGTACGATATGCTGTTTTGGTATAATCCCATTCATGTTTCAATACTCTCATCATAATCATTATTATCTATGTTGCATAAGTGATGCGTTGGAACTCGGGAGCTGAGCTTTGCTCGACCCCCGATTTTCAGAGCGTTACAAGATGGTATCAGAGCATGATTTGGATTAAACCAGACCTGGGTTATGGTCACACGACGCATTCTGATGCACTCTGACTTAGGAGGGTGCGTCGGAACGTAGAAACCGACTTAGGATATTCCAAATTCGCGGGCGAGATTCTTCTTTAAGGGGGGTAGATTGTAACAACCCCAGGTCCGGTTATTTAGACACGCTTCATGGGGAAGTATTGAACGCTTAGAGACACAAAAAATAGATTATCTTCATCCCATTTAAGGTAGAAGTATTGAATTTTGGAGACAAAATTCTCTTTAAGAGAGGTAGATTGTAACACCCCGTACTTTTACGTACTCAAGTGTTACCGTTTAAATCATAGAAAACATTTAGGCACGTGAGAAACGTAGAATAAGACTATAAAACTATCATCAAATAATTCAGAAAGAGACCATCCTTATAACCCATGAATCCTTCTAAAAGATCTTATTAGTCTATGACTCCCGTTGAGTTAAGTCTAAGGTCATTTTATGAGTCCATCGATATATAAGAAGGGTCCTGCTCACCAATCACTGTATAAAATTGAAAATATAAGATGACCCAGTAATCACTTGTGTACATCGTAAGGTACAAGTCTATTTAGTAAGATCGTAATCAAATCATGTATTTTGGACCTCTAACCCTTATCTTAGAATCAAAACAAATTTAAACCACCCGAACTAGATTGGTAAGTGAAGGCATCTTGTAAGGATCCAAACTGTGCATCTAGTGGACCATTAGACCTTAAAACATCTTAAAGTTGGGACCAAATCATTATATCCACCGTTCATTAGGCATAAATCCCTTAACCTAACAATCCACAACTTGATCTCTCACTCAAAATGGGCCTAGGACATTCAGACAATTGACGTTCAGATTCGAAATGATCCAACCACTAAATTGTCAATAGATGTTAACTAGATGCATTACAATAGTCATAAGACTATGAACTAGAGATTTGATCAGATCCCACCATCAGATTGTCAGTATCGATGATTGATCATCAAATCTACTAAATATTCCCATATAGTCAGGGCTAGAAATACTAAGAATCACTAATGAACATATTAGGACATGATCTGATCATTGAATTGTCAAGTATCACCAGATGGAATGTAAAACCATCAGATAAGGCCCACTTGGACTATGGATCCACCTCACAATCAGATTAGTGGCCCATCTTAAGCTATTTGGGTTGATGGATAGGCTAGATTTCGTGTAAACAACTTGGTGGACCACTATCAATCGGTGTTGAGCCGATCCATCCATTTAAACTCATGATTGTGCGTTCAATTTAGATATAGGACCAATGGATCATAACACTAAATGAAATTTTTCTCTAAAATGAACTACCTATCCGATGTTCTTCAAATTGGATCACCCCATCGTTAGAAAAACCTACTCTTGGGATTCCAACTTCATTGATGGCCAAATCTAACTAATCATCTTAAATTTAGGACCCCTATAATCCCTTAGATCAACATTGATTAAGCCAATAAGGAATCCGTCCATCCAGGTACAGGTTCAATGGCTAGATTCCATTTATTCAGTCTCTAGGACCTCTCATCATCTGCTCATGGTCTGATAATCTAGACCAATCAAATTCATAATCACTCGTTTAACAAATAAGTGAGGGTAATCGATCATAGAGTTGATTATTGTGTTTGTCCAAAATAAGACTAGGAACCATTAAGTATGTTGACGATAAGATTTTAAAATAAAATAAAATTCAACAGCCAGATCAACAAGAATCCTCAGTTATAGGCTGAGATTTTAAGGTATGGCCCACCTGAACTCTAGATCAACCCCATTATTGGACTTAGGGCCCTATACACATCAAGGAGTTAGATGGGTAGTTCTGATCATGGGATTGGATCAGAGATCGTCGTTGAATTGACAATAATCAGCACTCAAAGGACATCTGTCATATGATATGGCCCACCTAAGCCATGGATCTACCTCAAAGTCAGATGGGTGGCCTATCTTAAGTTGTTGAAGCTGATGGACGGGTTAGATTTCTCGAATGCATCATGGTGAACCCCACATGAGTGTGGACGCGCACTTAAGGCGCGTGCACTTGCAGTGCACCTGGTCTCAGACGCAGTCAAACGAGCGCTAACCCATGCTCGTCAGAAAAAGGAGGATTTCTCCTTCCTTTCCGCTTTGCAGAAACTGGAACATCACGTTCGTTCTCACCGTTTGTGGCCCACCATCGAAGGACGCCTCGATGATCTGATCTGTCCATCTTGTAGGGAGATAGAAACCTACTAGAACCATGTTTGGACCACCAGTTAGATCACACACGTGCGTCCACAAACGTAGGCGCAAGATAGCTATGCACAACCACATTTCCAAAAACGGAAAGAAATCCATTTTCTCTCCTTCCACGTTGGTGATCCACGCAGCTGTACTTCTTTCCATCTTAGCCATTCACCACAATGAAATCCAAGCCCTTCGTACTAGGGCTTTATTACTAGCCAAACCTAGTTGCACCTGCCACACCTATTGAACTCGCAATGCTTAATAGATGTTAAAAGTCGTCCGTTCAGTGGGCCCCACAGCGACCATAGGACCCATCCACACCATCCGAATGTCCTGGATCACAAGATCATCTATTGGATCCAGATCCACCATTGGAGGAGTAGTCATCTTCTTCGATAGATCAGGAAACCCACCAATATGAAATAGGCCCCATTTACTAATCTGGGCCGTTCGTTCCAAAAGCCAGCCCATGTGATCGGGTTATGATCATGCAAGCTTAGGTTACCGAAATCAGCAGATTCTGGCAACAGGAATCTCAAGCTGAGCTCGAATTAACTCCTGATCCTGTAAGCTAATCTCTGATTAGTTTTATTCAAACCCACCCATAACAAGGGCTGTAAATACCTCCTTTTAGGGCAACCATCCGAAAGAAAAAATAAAGAGAGAATAAGACAGCGAAAGAGAGAAGGAGACGCTGCCCAAGCAACCTTGCAGTTTGTTGCCGCACTAGGCCACTGCCCGGGCTCGCACATAGTCTAACGCCATTGTGATTGGTCCTCTTAACAGAAGGAGGAAAGGAGTAGTAGAGAGTCTCGCCATTACTGCTGCACCGAGGGAAGCAACTCAGGCTGAATTTCTGCTCGACAGGGCTTGCTCAAATGATACCCACGTCCAGACGTTTCTCGACATTCCAATGAAAACAAAAGAAAGGAGAAGCAGAAGAAAAGAAAGAGGGATAGAGAGAAGAGGAGAAGGAGAGTGTTAGGTCGATGCCTGTTACATCTACGACCCGACTCAGTGAGTCAGCATGACTCAGACGCTGGTTGAGTTTAGGTTTTGCTGGACGATGCAGAGAAGAAAAAGAGAGAGAAAAGGTAAGGAAGAAGAAGGAAGATAAGAGAGAGGAGAGGAAGCAAGAGGAAGGGGTAGGTAGGAGGTTCACTTAGTGGGAAACCAAGTTAAAGAGTCGACTGGTTGTCGACTCGCCTTTGACTTGCTGGTGTGAGTGTGGGACGAATTTTTGGTCTAGCAAATCTTGCTGGACATGCCTAAAGGAAGAAGAGAAAGGGAAGAAGAGAGAGAGAGAGAGAGAGAGAGAGAGAGAGAGAGAGAGAGAGAGAGAGAGAGAGAGAGCTCGGGGCTGCTGAGTTGGAATAGAGTCGACTCGGTTGGAGCCGAGTCTGACTGGGACGAGTCAGACGTGAGCCTGGTCCAAGCTTAGCTGGATATTCCAGCAAAATGTGGGTGTGAGGGAGTAAAAGAAAGAATAGAAGAAAGGAAGAAGGAAGGTAGGAAGAAAGGAGAGTTCTGAGTTGACTCAATTTAAAACTGAGTCAAGCACGAATCAAGCTTGCAAGATGAGATTTACTCTCGAGAAGGAATTAGAAGCTTTACAACATCTCAATTGGATTTTGGAAATTGGGTAAGTCGAGTTAAAACTGAATCATTTGGGTATGTGCCTCTCAAAACTTTCATCGTTATTCTAATTGAAATTTAATTATTGTCGTTAATACCGTTGTTAGAATATAGGAGTTCATACTCTCCAATTCGACTTCTAATCTCACCGCGACTCTACACTAGATCGTGTGCAGGTGATTCATTCACAAGGTGATGACTCACCCTTTGAGCTTCCCACTTAATTTCATCAATCTGGATATAGATGATGGCATGATTCCTCAACTAAGTTACTTACCTTACTATTGAATATGCTAAATTGTTGTGCAATTAATTCATGTGTTAGACGATAGACATCTCTCTTTAATTGTAACATGTATAAATGATTTGATGATAACATGTTATCTTTTGTTGTACCTGTATTAATTAACTATATGCTACCACTTGCACTTAAATGATGAATTGAATGGAACCTATCTTAGGGTTATTGTCATGCGGTCCGCATTTGCCTTACATGGCTTAGATCGCACATCTGACTTACGCGACTTAGATCGCACATTTGCCTTACATGGCTCGGACCGCATGTTTGTCCTACGTGGCTTGGATCGTTTATTTGCCCTTCATGGCTTTAATGGAACATTGATGCCATTCTGTGGCTTGTTGGTTATATTTGCACATCCTGTTGATTGTCGGGTCATTATGCGAAGTTTGTTATGATTTTCGGGTGGAGCCAAAGTTTGATTGTCGATTTTCTAGCCATCTTATCGAGTTGATACGATTTTCGAATGACGCCGAAGTTCCTATGTTGATTATCTCTTCATCTTGCGGTGTTCATTCGTATGGTAATTTTCGGTTGGAGCTAAAGTTCGTTTATCAATTTTCCAGCTATCTTGCAGTGTTCACATTCGATATGATTTCTATGTGAAGTAGAGGTTTAAAGGTTGATTTTCTATTCAACTTACGGACTTCACTTGTACTATGATCTTTGGGTGGAGCTGAAGTTCGCTTATCTATTTTCTAGCCATCTTGCGGAGTTCACATACAATGTGAGTTCGGGTGCAATAGAAAGTCGTATGATTGATTATTTGATTATCTGGACATATTCTCTTATATTGCGATTGCTATTATATTTTGCTTATGATGAGATTCTATTGAATGACTTAATTTTTTTAGTACATGTGTATGATTATGAAATGCCCTGTTTAATATATCTAATTTCGTGACTTGCGATTTATATTGGATTATGAATGATGAGTGCGCAATCTTAGAGGGTGCTCCTCACTGCGATAACCATTGACGCTATCAAACCGTAACAGTTAATACAGGTGTAGAGTGAGCCGATGCTGTTCACTGGGTTGCTAGGGTAGGTCGGGTAGCTGAGGAGCTAGACGGGGGTCTCTGCGACCCACATTGAGCTCCACTGTTAGATGATAGATGTTATGTCTTTAATTAATGAACTTTGGTATTTGAGGGTTGTATAAGTCCTGAATTGGCGCTACATTTGGATATTTTTATTATGGTTGTAATGTTTTTATACAATGCATGGTTTACTCTAGTTTCGTTGCAGTTAACTCTGATTAATGATAAGTTGTTCAAATTTACACTGAATTTTATAGGCTAACACTTGAGTTTTTGAAGAACGAGTCATATACTCGGGTTCTAAAAACCGGGACGTTACATATCTGGTCTACTAACAGTTAAGTATAAGAGGCTATCAAAGAAGAGCTCATACTCCCCCCACCCATGGTCGTGTTAGGACGAGATCCCTCAGTCAGTCAGATTATCCCAATTAATCGAACAACTTTACTATCTTATTGGATCTAGATGGAAATATGAAAACTTGGTAATAATTATGTTACAAGCCTTACACACCAAATGACTTTGTTGTAATGGAGTTTTAAATGAACATCCTCACTTGAAATATGCCTTAATAAACCTGCGATGCAAAAAGAAGTTAGAGATATTATTCATAACCTTAACCTACCTGTGATTTACATAGTGAAAAATCGTACTAGGAAGACCAACCTTTATGTTCTATGTCATTCTTTCCTGCCCCATAATTGGACTCATGATACTAATATTGATTTGTGCTCTAATAATAGAATTCTTCTTGCTTGGAAAAATTCGATCCAATTGTCTGTTATTTGTAAAATAGACCATCTTATTGATTTTCAACTAACCTGTATGGATGCCCAAGCACATTATCAATTTACTAGCCCAAAGAGAACACTTATAGAATGACATTTCCCAAATTTCTTGCAATCTGAGTGATCCTTATATCGTTGCGGGGGACTTCAACTGCATCAAATTCTTTCACGAGAAGAGAGGGGTGTTGATCCTAACCTTATGCATATTGAATATTTCAATAATTACATAGTTATCCTTAGCCTAATAAACCTCACGCTTTCGAATAATACATTTTCTTGGTTTAATAGCAATGCGGCTCTTCAAAGAACGAAATGTAGGTTGGATAAGCTTTTTGCCAACCCAACCTTCATCATGTCCTTTGGTTCCCACAAAGCCTCCTATTTGGCATTGGGCCTCTTTGATCATGCTTATATGCTTTTAGATATTGATTCCATTTCTATTACCTGCAAATCAACGTTTTATTTTTCAACCATTGGTGTAAGATGGAGGGGTCCTTCAGTATTGTGGTAAAAACTTGGGAAGAATGTGTTGTGGGAACTCCCATATTTGTTAGTGCAACTAAGTTCAAAAAGCTAATATTAAAGCTAACTTGCTAGTTAGCCAAAATCAAGTAAATAGCTAACTAAAGCTAAGGAGGACCTTCTTGTTATCCAAACTCTCATTCGAATTGATCCATCTCGGACCAATGTTAAAACGAAGCATATAACCAGAGAAAAACTAAATCACATTCAATCTCTCTATGCTAAGGCAAAAGGTTAGAGAAAGTAAGTTGAATCTCAATGATATAAATTCCAAAATTTTCAATGCCTCTATCAAAAGCAAGCAAGCCTCATTTAATATTTAAAAAATCAAAGCCAAATATGGTACCTTTATGAAAAAACAAGATGCTATAAAGGTAATAATTATTGATCACTTCAAAGACTCCCTTAACTCTATTCAAAGGAATTACCCTCAAGTTGATTTGGGTCTCATTGACAATATATCCAAGCTTTCTCATGAGGAGGATAATTAGCTCATTCAACCTGTTATCATCCCTGAGACTGAAGCAGTCATCAAATATGTTAACCCAAATAAGTCCCCGAGTCCTGATGGTTTCAATATCCACTTTTATAAGATTTTTTAGCCTATTATTTGGAATGATATATCTGTTGTAATTATCAGTTCTATAACTTAGTCAAAATGCTTAAGTAGCTTAACAATACTCTAGTTGCCTTGATTCCTAAATTAGCTAATATTGAAACTCCTTATGACTTTAGGCTAATCTCTTTGACCAATGAGATCTGTAAAATCATATCTCGTATCATGGTCAAAAGAATGAAAAATGTTATGCCTTTTATTATTAAATAAATTCAATTTTATTTCATTTCTGACAGCAATATCTCTAACAACATTTTGCTTAGCCATGACCTTATTCGAGGTATCCACCTTAATGGAGGTCCATCTAGAATGTGTGTTAAGATTGATCTCAAGAAGGCTTTTGATTCAGGTAGATGAGATTTCATCTTAAATGCCCTCCATACTCTCAATTTTCCTATTACTTGGATTAATTAGATCAAAGTCACTATATTTACCCCCTCCTTGATTATCATTAATGAGGAGGCTTATAGTTTTTCAAAAGTAATGAAGGTATAAAGCAAGGAGACCCGCTCTCTCTATTCCTCTTTATGATTGTCATGGAGATATTCCTAGATTTGTTGGGAAAATTGGTTAATTGGTACTCCCTTCAAAGCTTGGTGTTTATCCATTTCTCATATAATGATTTTCTCTATTGTGGACCCACACTCTGCTTATAACCATAGGAACTTCCTTCATAACTTTTCTAAAAACTTAGGCCTTTAAGTAAATCTTTAGTAGAGTGTTTTAATTATCTCTGGTTCCCGAACCTACAAGCATGAAATTAAATGTATCCTTGGCATGGGTGAAGGAAATCTCCCTATAAAATATCAGGGAGTTCCTCTTTTCTCCACCAGACTTCATATTTCAAATTGTCGACCACTGCTTGATAGCCTTAATAGGAAGCTTGGTGGCTGTAAGGCTTCTCTCCCCTCCTTTGTAGGTAAATTTGATCTAATCAATTCCACTCTCTAATCTCTATATCTTTTGGTCACATTTCTTCTTACTCCTTGAAGCTTGCTACAACATTATTATAAGGCACATTAGTAATTTTTTATAGCATTTTTGTTGTACCATATGCTAGGAGCAGATTTACAAACTCGAAAATAAAGGCAGCCTCGGCATAACTCCATTGAATATTATTGTCAAAGCCTGCCTTATAAAATAACTTTGAAATTTTATTCGTAAAAAGGACAACCTTTTAGTCAAATGGGTCCATGAGAAATATATTAGTTCTAAATCTATTTAAAACATTCAAATGCCCTCCAATGCTTCCTGGGCCTGGCACAACATCGTCAATGTTCATGATATTGTTAAGCGTCATACCGGATTTCTGGTGGAAAAATGGCAACTACGGACTTGTGGTTTGACCCTTGGTTAGGAGATATTGGCCTTTTCTGTCACTTGGTGAGTTTCGCTACTCATGACCTTGAGCTCGGAAATAACTTCCTTGTTAGTTTGCTAATCCAAGACCAAGACACTAAGTGGCAGTCTATAACGAGATTGTCTAGACCCTTTCCCTAAATGGTGCCATTATTTTTGCCATAGCTTTGAAGACTTACGGATTTGTTAACCCAACTCCACCTTGGAGCATTTTTATTTGGTTTAGTGGCTTCATTCCTAAACACTCAATTACAACATAAATGACTTTTCTTGGAAAGCTTAAAACAAAATATTTTCTTTCTACTCTCAATATTATTGATGATGCTACCTGTCTTTTGTCAACATGATATTGAATCTATTATTCATTTATTTTACTCTTGTACGTTCATTGGTTGGATGTGGAGGAATCCCATTCAAAACTTTTTATCACATTTGTCCACCAACGTACAATTCTTCAATCATTTGCTTATTTTGTGAAAAATGTTAATGATCCTATTTCTTTTTCCCTTTGAAGGCTCTCTTTCCCTGCTTTTGTATAGCATATTTAGAGAGACAGAAATAATTATATTTTTAATAATAAATATTCCCCAAAGGAATCCATATTTAGGAATATTATCTGGTATCTGAGAGATAGAGTTCTTGTCCTTTTTAGGCCTTCCATTGCAGCTAAGGCTCCTAGTGTCATATCTTCTGCATAAGACCTTCATACTGCCTAAACCATTTTGCGGCCTCCCATTTGCCAAGTAACTCAGTGTTTCAAACATATTTCTTGTTGGACTCTTGCTTGTACTGAGATTTCGGATTTTAAAGTTGAGATCCTTTGTTTCTCCTAATACGACTCCAATTTGGAGAATAGTCTTTGAATATATCATTCAAGGAACATTAGATAAGTGCATCCAAAAATTATTATAGGTATAACTAGTTTTCGTAATAATCAAATTAAAAGGATTTATATCTTAATGCACAATTGGCAGAGTCTCGCATTCATCAAAGATCATTCGTCATCCTACTAAGAGATGTGCATTTTGCCTGGATATTTGGATATTGCATTACTCTACTATTGCTTCCAGTAGCCATGCTGGGATTATTTCTGCGCACCTTCGAACAACTCTCTCTAAACGTGCCATTGTCCCTATGCACTCCTCTTTCATACTCATTACTAAAATAGAGATCGTTGGTTTGCTTTGATGCTTGACGTGTGCTATGAGTTCTCCTCCTCCCCTCGTGCTCTTTAGTCCTCCTCCCCCCCTTCTATTTTTTGGCTTTGTTTATTTTCACCCTTGTGCCTAGGATGTGGGTTGCTTCTTTTTTCTTTTTTTCTCCTTAGGGTTCATCTCGCTTGTTGTATATTTTTAGGCTTTGCATTGGGTAAGTAGTAAAAGAGCATTACTCACTTGCTTTCCTAAAAAAGAAGTGATTCAGAAAGAGTGAGAGTTTTTTAGGAAGTGGTTTTGAGGTTGGAAGGCTGAAGAAACTCCATCGGAGAAAAAAGAAATAACAAGAAAAAATAAAAGAAAACGTAGAAAGAAGTTCACTCGAAATCTACGAGTAAGGTTGGAATCAGATATGCTCGACCATTTTTTACTAAAAGAGTGTTTGATCTTAACTTTTCCTTCTCATATCTCATATAAGCTTGCATTCACGTTTTACATATTCTCTTATTTGTTCTTATTTACTATTTTTTGTTTCCCTTTTTCCTACGACGGTTGGTTAGACTTATATTGAGCTTATGGTCTCTGTACTCTAATCCCAAATGTAAATTTCTAAAACTTTATCAAATCCCCAAAATATCTCAAAATTCTATAAAGTAGATACCACATGATTGTTCAGGAAAAAAGGATACATAGCCCTTTCCTTTTTTTTTTTTTTTTTTTTTTTTTTTTTACATTAAGGCCTTTATAACGAATCTTTGATTATACACCTACTACAAGAGTCACTCAAGTTAGGGAATCTCTGATTCCCCAACATATAAGTGATTCTACAATGTCCAGCCAGCCATAGATTCTAACACCATTTGCTAATAACATCTCCTAGTCAAATACATCATCATACTTGGGTCCATACCACACCTCATTGTATCACTAAAAAGAATGAAGAAGCAGTGAGAGCTAAAAGAAAGTGGCAATCACTCTCGTGGCGTTCAAAAGGATTTGCACATGCACACTCCCATTAAAGGCCTATATAAAGGACTTAGAGGTGGGCATCGAGTCGAGGCAGACCAGATTGGGACCAACTCGACTCGATTTGAATTTTTCAACTAATTGACCCGAACTCAATCTAATCCGGGACCGAGTGCGGGTCAGCTGACTTGATCCGATCTGATGCACTGCTAGCCTGACCAGAACCGAGTCCAACTCAGTTAGGGAAACCGAGTCGGATCGGGTTGGGTATGGTTCGGGTGGGGTTGGGTATGGAAGAGGAATGGGTGGGAATGGGATAGAAGACCTGAAGTAGGTGGAGACGTGGAGTACAAGTCAGAACCGGAAGCGAAATGGCTGGTAGTGTATTGATGTCGACAAGTTTTGTGGGTTAAACTATGAGGTATGTGTTATATCCAAACCGTCCATCCATTTAGAGAGCTCGTCTTAAGGCTTAAGCCGAAAAATAAGACAGATCTAATGATCAGTTGGACCACACAACAAAAAATAGTGGGGGATTGAACGTTTACCATTGAAACCCTTTTGGAGATCACAAAAGTGTCAGATCAATATGAAATTTGTTTTTCCTCTTCATCCATGTATTTTTAACCTTATTAACAGATTAAATGGAAAATAAATGTTATGGTGGGCCCTATGAATTTTTTAACGGTGAAAATCATTATCCTTGCTGCTATTTTTAGTGTGGTCCATTTGAGCTTTTGATATGATTCATTTTTTTTTTTTCAAATGCTCTAAAATGATCTCGAAAAATGGATAAATGATATGGATATAATAAATACATCATTGTGGGGCCCATGTAACTTTGATCTCATTTGAGCCATTTGTACAACTCGGAGCTCGAGGCGCGTCTCCGCTCGTCTTTGCACGACACGTATCTACACTAGCTGTATGGTTGCTGTGTTGACGTGCTTCACATGAAATTGAATTGCGTACTGATCAGTAACTCAGTACGCTCTTATCGTACTAAGTAAACTCTATTGGGGCCCACCGTGAATGCATGTGGTTTATCCACGCCGTCCATTCATTTTTCTAGATCATTTTAGGTGTTGAACCCAAAATTGATGCATATCCAAACCTCAAGTGGACCATACCACAGGAAAAAGTAGACATATTGATTTCCACCGTTGGAAACTTTTTACGGCCCCGGTGATGTTTATTTTGTCATCCAACTCGTTCATAAGATCAGAAAGACAGGGATGAAGGGAAAAAACAAATATCAGCTTGATATAAAACTTCTTTGGCTCCCAATAAATTTTCAACGGTAGATGTTCAATTCACACTGTTTCCGATGGTGTGCTCCACTTGATGATTGGATACACTCCATTTTTGGGATAAAGCCCTAAATTTATCTGTTAAAAGAGATGGATGGAGTGGATAAATTGCACGAATGATAGTTGGGCCCACAGAGTTTACTCAGTACGATTTAACGAGTTACTCCAATCCACTTCCGTGGATGTAGACACCCCACTCAGGCTAACATCTTGAAAAGGCAAGGACAATCCGGACCATGATCAATAACCCAAACCCCAAACCTTAATCAAAACCCTAATCCAAAACCCAAGACCCTAATCCAAACCCAAAACCCTAATCAAAGCCCTAATCTAAAACCCAAGACCCTAATCTAAACCCAAAACCCTAATCCAAACCCAAACCCCAAACCCTAATCAAAACCCTAATCTGAACCCAAAACCCTAACCCAAACCCAAAACCCCACAACATAACTTAAAACTCGTTAGAGCCAGATCAGCATGAAATACACCCAGTTGAGCCAAAAAATCCCGAAAAGAAGACCATCGGACGAACTAGTGCACCAAACGAGGCCACACGATCGAGCCCGCCCGGCGGGGGTACTTCGATTACCTTCGCTCGCAGGGCGCATGTATCCTCCAAGCAACAGCTCTCTTTGCACCCGAAAGTCAACTTTCTTTTGAAATTACCCCTCCAACCAGCATTATTTACCATTTTACCAACCCCAAGAGCCAATGAGAGTATGCCACATGGCGTTCCTCTCTCCTTAACCAATCTCAAGCTGCCATGTCAGCATTTACCCCTCTCAAACCCAACAATTACCACATTGCTATTGGAGAAGGCTTCCTCTTCACATTTTAACAACAACAACTTCCACTTTCCAAGTGAGAGAGAGAGAGAGAGAGAGAGAGTGGGAGAGAAGAAAAGAGTGAGAGTGAGGGTGAGAGAGAGAGAGCTCCCAAGCCTCCAAGATCAAATTTTTTTAAGCCATTTCTTAGCCTCCTCTTAACCTTCTCAATCCCAAGTCTAGCCCGGATTGATCATGGTGCAACCCATGTCTTAGCTTACTCAAGTTCAAGCCAAAGATCTTTTCATTTTATATACAAGTATTCATCATGACATCTATTCCCTTCTCAACCCCCCTGCTTCTCTAGATCTCTAGTGAACGTATGCTCTGTGACTTAACGCACATCGGATCCTATCACATTAGAAATTCTTAGTGATCTAGTCCACTTTTCTTTACCTTTTTGCATGAGCATCATCACATCCTCCTTCTAGACACATTGTTAGATGTATGCTTTATGGCTTGTCGAAATCTCGGATCTTACTGCATCAGAAACCCACGTGTGCCTAGTCCTACCTCGACCACATCTTTCATCCCTTGAGATTTTTGTACCACACCAAGTAGAGACCGTACATTTGTACAGGCAGAGATGGTGCCTAACACCTTCCCTCTTTATAACCGAGGTCCCTTACCCAGAATCCTGGATCGTAAACTAGGAGTCAATCTAAGGTAGGAGTCTTAGGATTTCTCCAACCTTACACATCTCGCGGGTTCTAGCCGACTGCGGGATTCTGAGATTAATTGGCTAGTGGCGACTCCAACATTCACAAATCGACCTACTAACTCCCACCTTCACGCCAAAAACATTTAAATCAGCATGGGTGCCAATATTCAGTGTTCACATAATGGCTACTCCACTTGCTAGCTCCCACTAGCCGAGACCCGACTCGAAAGTGTGTGGCACTTTAATCTCAAGGGACATCATCACTGCATTCATAAAAAAAATTAGTCTTTCGCTTACACTTGTTTTGAGAATCAATCCGAGCTATGACTACTTAATCCCGAGCAGCCTTGGTTACCCATGAAGAAGAGTCGGCAGCTCCGCCAGCTCTTGAAGCATCAACATCAAAACCAACACCCATACGAGCACAGACAGCTCCAAGAAATTCGCCAATCACTGAAGACTTGAATGAGATGTCTCAGAACTTCAAGGCATGACATCAGTTACTACTTCACTTGGTACCAAGCGCCATATCAAACACACAGGCAACACAACCTAGTGTCCAAAATAACATAATCCCACAAACTCCCTTCGCTTTCTCCCTCATTCCTCCAGCTAATCCTGTTCTCCCTCTTTCATAGGAGTCAGCACAGCCACAAAAATAACCAATAAACGGGAGTAATCCTCCCACACATCACTACTCAACACATCACAACAATCAAGTTACAACACAGGTTCCCCCTAACGGGAGTCACAGACAAGAACTGGCGGATGCCCATGAAGCAGGTTAGTTTTGAGTCCAACATACTCCCCCTAACAGGAGTAACATTCGGAATTGACAGATACCCCAAGCGGGAGCCATTTCCGTACATCACACCATCCCCCAAAAGGGAGCGGAGTTCAATTCCAGCTACCTCTCGTCACCAGGAGTCCATCTTCTTTTCAACAACCCCCCATACTTAGAAATCAAAGGGTCGAAGAACTTGACCCTTATGAGGAGGAAGCAGCATAAGCCCTTCAACAAGGCGGAAGATATACGCAATCCCACAAATTTAAAATGGATGAAATGCGGGAAAAGCTGCAAATAGTACAAAATCAGCTGCAGAGGCAGCAAGGAGGGATTTGTGTGCCTTTTCGGATGCTCAGGTGCCTTCAAACTTCGAGGTACCAAAATTCAAAAGATACGACGGTAGCGGGTGCCCCACAGCACACCAAAAAGCCTTTTGTGGGGAACTAAATCCAATAGCCAGGAATGATGGAGCCTTGATACGACTTTTCCAGAAATTCCTCAAGGGCGATGCCCTGGACTGGTATACCTCATTGGACAACCATCAGATTAGGACTTGGGAGAGACTCTCCCAAGCATTCATTGACATATTTTCCTGTAATTTGAACATAGCTCTGAGAAGAGCCGATCTAGCTGCCTTGAGACAAAAAAGCGACGAATCATTATCAGCATATGTGGGACGATGGCAGGCCGTGGCAGCCTGAATGAGAAGCCTCATCGATGATGAGGAACAGATATCCATGATTGTCCATTCGGTAAATCCAAACATCTCAAGATACCTAATCTCATACCCATATATAAACTTCTCCCAGCTCATCTGAGCTGGAGAACAGGTAGAAGCCGGAACCATTTCACCATGGCACATCAGGCCCCCTCAATCAAAAGAAACAAAGTCGAGGGAAAACCCATTGGATATGTGAATGGAAATGACACTGTTTTGGTGCAACGTACCACCGAAGTCAACAATAGCGTCACCAATACTCAAGGCAACTAGTACGCTCCGCCACCGGAGCCACAACAAAACAAGCAATACCAATCAGAGCATACCTAACAGGGATATCAGGCGCAACCGCCTCAACTGCAACCACAACAGCCTAAGGGAAATGCACAAAATTTGTACAGGCAAGCCATGTTGGACAGGAAGTTCACCCCGCTTGCACAAACGTATAGTCAGGTTCTGACAATGTTGATGCAAAAGCAACTCTTGACGCCACTCCAACTGCGACTTCCGCCAAATCCCCTACCACTGGGATATAATGAAAATTAATATTTCGCATATCACCAGGCTCCCGGTCATTTAATAGACCACTGTTTCACCTTGAAATACGCAGTCTAAGATCTGATCGAAAGTCAGAAAATTGTGATCACCCCACAGGCCGACAGCACCATCAGGCTAACATTCTTCAGAATCCTTTGCCATCGCATCAAGCAGGACCCAGCACATCTGGCACCTCTATCGTCAATAGCATTGAGAAAGAGCGTCCCACATACTCCTCCCCACATCACTCCATACAAGCAATCATGCTTGATACAACAAATCAAACATGGGGATACTGACAGGTGCCTTTGCTTGGGCCACAGGTATTCCTTGAGGCAGCACCAACAGCATCACCTCTCATCCTGAAGTAACACCAACACACCACCTCTCATCCTCCAAAGGGCATCAACAACGCCCACCAGGTCACATTCTCAGCCTCTCTCTCTCTCTCTCTCTCTCTCTCTCTCTCTCTCTCTCAAACGGGAACGTCCAGCCCCATCCCCGGCATGTCCAAACAAATCAAATTTTGAACCCCTCATCCTTCTGATAGGCCTTCCTGGTTTAGCTCCGCTAACCTTGCAAGGGGCACTCGGTCCAATCCCAAAGCTTCTTGATGCCTCACCAATTGGCATATGCCCAGAGGATCCTTCCTTCACAAAGTACACATCAAGAGGAGAAGGAAAATCCCACCGACAAATTCTGCAAGGATTCGGTCATACTCCAAGAGAAATCATCAAGTCCACCACAAACAGTTCCGGTAACAACCACTCAGCCTCAAAACCAGATGATATATCTGGAGGGGAAGATGGTTCCCTCCTATAACATAAAGGCAGTCCCATGACACTATCCAGAGTGCGCTGAAGTGGGTAACAATGGTAGGTATTTCAGGAGAGATAATTAGAACCCAAAAGAAACTCGGGGACTTTATCAGGAACAACCCACAAAACTGATGCTGCCTACGACATAGCAGCTCAACTCAAATCCATTCCAGCACAAATTTCTATCTGGAAACTTTGTGTACGTTCAGATCGCATTGAGAAATCTTTACAAAAACTCTGAACTCTTGTTATCCGTTACAGAAATTTCAAAGTACCACTCGTACTCATTGATAATAGATAAGCCTTAACGTTTGCCCTTTGAGGACTGCCGAACGTTTGAAGATCGAACCATCTTCTTTCAGGCCCAGCATCATGAGTGTTAGAGCCTTCGATAACTCTCGAAGGCAAGTAGAGGTGGAAATAGACATTGAGTTACAAATTGGACCAGACATGACTCTTGTCATATTTCAGATCATTGACATTCCTACCTTATTTAACCTTCTGTTGGGACGGCCATGGCTCCATATTGTTGGAGCTATCGCATCCACTCTCCATCAAAGGGTTAAATTCCCTTCAGAAAATCGGATCATCTTAATGCTGGCTGAACCAAAAATCATTCTACCAGTGGCGGTCAATACCCCAGAAACTGACATTCTAGTTATTGACGTCCAGCATGCGGAGGGTGACATATCATATCATAGTTTTGAGTTCGAAATCATGAACTCCATCGCCAATCCCTATCCACTCGCAGTCGAATATGTCATCCCTTCTGCTGAACGGCTAATCCTGAACTACCATACTGAGTTCCATGAGAAAGGTATGGTAGTAAAGCCAGCTCGTGCCAACGTGCAAAGACAAGGATTGGGATATCAACCGACACTGGAAGATCAGGCCGCAAGGTCGAAAAACAGGAAACCGTTCAAGTGCACTCCCATCGAGTTTGTTAAGGCCGGAGAACAGTCTACGGAGATGAGAATGATCTCCCTAGAGGATCACCTCCAGTGGCTCAAACTAACGAAACATTCTAGACAGGAATCCATTTGGCCGCCAATACGATGGGAAAAGATCCTCAAGGCATCAAAAGCACACTCAATGGCAGGGGCAGAACCCCCGGACCTATCACATGAAGCTAGGGCACGGAGGCAGGGCCACTCATAGAGGACCTAGGACAAGGAGTGCCCATTACAAGTCACCCAGACAAAAGCAGGGAGGCACCCATCCCCACCAACAATTAAGGGAAAACACCCCCACCAATAATTCAGTAGCACAGGGGGTAGAAGTAGCCCATCCATTAGATCGAGAAAGGAAAGTGGCATTCCCTTAACTGGATAGACATCAATATCCCACCACAATGTGGGCCTGAGGACCCCGAAGAGCTCCAACTCTAAGCGAAGAGATCGAATCAGACTGACTCTGAGCCCGGTCCTACAGACATCATGGTCATCGGGACGGATGACCCACAGGAAAAAATAGAGCCAGAAAAGCAAGGGAAAAGAACAAGGCTGGACAACCATCCCCCTGACGATCGAATCGGCGGTAAAGCCACCCACGGACGCCAGCCTAAAAAATGCCAATGTAAATAGCAGTTGGTACCCCGAATCAGGACCGGATCAATCATGGTGGTAACACGTCCTGTTCGAGATCTCTTGGTGATACAAAAAAATCAGAAAAAATTCAAATATAAAAACAACAGATATTTCAAAAAACACAAAACATTAATATTTCTCAAGTAAAAAAACATCAGAAAATCTTCAAAAATCAAAAACATCAAAAACTTTCAAAAATCACTATGCCAAACACTCACACGCAGCTCCAGTTCAGGTTGACTCATACGATTCGATCTAGAGTTAGATTTCGAAACTCATGGGTTGGATGAAGCCCCAGGATGAGGGAAATGATGATACAACTCTCGAACTCGAGGATCCCTCGAAAGGTTCGAAACAAAGGCCAAGTTGTGGCAAACAATTGAAGTTGTGATCTTGGGATCACCGGAACTCCCTAGAGAGGTGCCGCATCGGTAGATCACTGTCTCCGGAATACAAGCAGAGGATGATAAATTCTTGAGATGGAGGTTGTCAACTTTGCCTTCTCTTACGAAGATATGCTAGGGCTCGATGAAAATTTGGTGGTACACCACTGGCAACAATGCTAGGGCTCGACAGGCTAGAAAAGTTCAAGCTCCGCCTCAACCCGCACAAAATGTTGTCTTCGGCGCAACCGAAGGCAAGTTGTTAGGCTTCATCGTTAGTGAAGATGGCATCCGACCAGTGGACGAGACCAAAACCAAAGTAATCATCGAGATGCCCGCGCCAGTACTAAAAATGAGATTTGAGGTTCCTCGGAAGGATCAATAAATCAGCCGATTCATCGTATAACTCACTCCCATCTTTAAGCCATATTCAAGCTCTAAGGAAAGAATTCGCTAAAGGAATGGAATGATGATTGTCAAGTGGCTTTCGACAGGATTAAGAAGTACCTGCTAAATCCTCCAGTAATCATGCCACCTACTCTAGGTAGGCCACTACTGCTATACATCTCCTAGCAGTAGAAAGAGAAGAATCAGATGCATCCTCAGCCAACACAATGATCACAACAAGAAAGGAACAAGTGATCTACTATCTAAGCCGACGGTTCACAGCTATGAATCCAAATACTCTAGCTTAGAGAAAATGTTGCCTCGCCCTAGTCTGGGCAACGCAACGGTTACAACAATACATGATCGCTCAACCAATCCTTCTGCTCGCTTGATGGAACATTATTAAAGTACTTATTCGAAAAACTGACACTAACGAGGCAGGATCACAAAATGGCAACTGCTGTTTTTCGAGTTTGACATCACCTATGTCACTCAGAGGTAATCAAGGGGCAAGCACTGGCTGACCATTTAGCAGCACACTCCTGCCAGATTACCAACTGCTGAAGACATTCTTCCCTGACGAGGATATCCTCTTAATCAAGGAAGAAAAAGAAGAAAGGCAGGAGAGTGGACACACTTCTTCGACGGAGTTGCAAATTCAAAAGGGAGTGGGGTAGGAGCAATACTCTACTCTCCCGATGACGTTCCCATTCTCATCTCCAGGCGATTGGCGTTTCAATGCACCAACAATGTGACTGAGTATGAAACATGTATGTTGGTCTAAGAGAAGCCATAATCCTCAACGTGAAGAAGTTACGAGTCTTCGAAGACTCACAACTTATCATCAATCAAACGAATGGCGCTGGAAGACTAATGATGAAAGTTGATCCTGTATCACATCTATCTAGAGAACTGACCAAGGAGTTTAAAGAGATCACATTCTCTTACATGCCCCGAGCTAAGAACCAATTTGCAGATGCTCTGGCTACCCTTGACTCGATGCTAGAAATTCCAAAAGGAGTAGCTGAGTAGTGAATGGAACTCACCCGTCGAACTTCAGGAAGAACCTGCGCTCTGCCTACAGATCGACGAAGCCGAAACCTCTTCGAACGATTAGTTGTGGGTACACAGACATCAAGGAATGTCTCGAGCATTAAAAGTACCCAGAAGGATCGACGTCAACCGATCGTCGCACTATCCAATGGCTAGCAGCCCAGTTCACGATCACCGTGGGCATCCTCTACAAGCGATCCTTCAATCAAGTCCTTTCGGTTGCTTGGATGAAACGGAAGCAACACAGATCATGTCAGAAATCTACAAAAGACTATGCGGCCCACACATGAACGGAATATGATGGTATAAGAAGATCCTACGACTCGATTATTATTGGCTAACGATGGAGATAGATTGCTGCAAACACGTCAGGAAATGCTTCAAGTGTCAAGAACATGCGAACCAGGTCCATGCGCCTGCTTTCGAACTCTACAACCTGACGACACCATGGCCCTCTCTATTTGGGGACTTGACATCATCGGCAAGGTCAACCCCAAAGCTTCAAACGGGCAATAGTACATCCTGGTGGCGGTAGATTAATTCACCAAATGGATAGAGGCGACATCACACCCACCATCGCAGCAGTATGTGATCAAGGTTATGAAGAACAATATCTTCAACCGGTACGAAATCCTCAGGCCATCATCACAGACAATGGGAATCCATTCATCAATAAAAGAATAGGCGATTTCCTCAACAAATTTAAGATTCAACGTCATCAGTCAAGCCCCTACCGTCCTCAAATGAATGGTGGGGTCGAAGCTACAAACAAGACTATCATCCGCATACTAGAGAAAATAGTTAAAACGTATCGCAACTGGTCAGAAATGCTCCTATACGCACTTTGGGCTTATCCGACATCTGTATGGTCTTTACAAGCGCAACTCCATACGAACTCGCATACGGAATGGAAGTAGTGTTACCAATCGAAATCGAATTCCATCACTCTGAGTATTGCTGGAGAGTGAAGTCAAGGAAGGCAAGTGACAACAAGCAAGATACGATCAACTGCATCTTGTAGACAAAAAGTACATTACGTGTGCTAAGTCACTCACAATTCTACAAAATAAGTATCGCCCGGGCCTACAACAAGAGGGTCCAAAAAAGAAGAAGTTTCAAAGTTGGTGAGATGGTCATGAAGCGATCCTACCACCGCACTTGCAGATCCCAAAGGAAAGCTCAAACCCTCATGGGACAGACCGTTGATCATTCGAGAGGTACCAGGAGGCGCTCTTCGGCTCGCTAGTCTGAGAGGAGAAGATCTTCCCAAGCCCATAAACGTCGACAACGTGAAGATCTATCACGGGTAACCATACCTAACCTTGTCAATGATTACAACCGCGAAGTTGTACCCATTACTTCCCCCAACCAAAACAAAAAAAAGAAGAGAAAATTACCCTTCGTCTGTAAAGAAAAAAAATATACCCACCACTTCTCAATATCCATCACTACTCCCACACCAAATATATATTGAAAAGGCTGAGCTATTAAGTCGTAGTGGGGGGGGGGGGGTTTGAATAGGACTGCCAATTAAAAAAATAACAGCGGAATTTAAATAAATTAAATACTGATAGAAATAAACAATCCCAAAATGCTGAAATTAGACAACCTCAAATGATGAGTATTGAGAGGTTGATACAGATGTTGTTCTAGGACAACCTTTGTAACAGCCCGGATTTTTCCCACCTGGAATTAGATGTCCTTAGGCGATGGTCAAACCTAACACAGGTTTAATTCTCAAACACTCAATTAAAGCCTCAAATCTCTTTTCAAACCATTTTCTTCACAAATCTCACCTTTCATTTACCTGGTTCCTTAATCCTTCTAAGTACTTTCACATTAGACACTACCTTAAATTTTAGGTGATGAAGAACA
The DNA here is from genome assembly GCA_021015155.1 of Magnolia officinalis. Classification (NCBI taxonomy): domain Eukaryota; kingdom Viridiplantae; phylum Streptophyta; class Magnoliopsida; order Magnoliales; family Magnoliaceae; genus Magnolia; species Magnolia officinalis. The sequence continues at coordinate 24,130,468 of JAJHSJ010000016.1, read as the reverse complement.
ATACTTAAACTAAACATTGCCTACCAAAGGTCTAAGTACCACCTCAGACCGAAATCACTCAGGACTAAATCCTTTAGAAATTAGGCGAGATTTAGCTAGTGTTAAAATAGAGTGCCTGTGAAATTAGCACCAATCACTTTAAATATGATCTGCAAGACCTAAAACTTGTAGAATCTTGACGCTAGGTTACCTCTAAAATCTAGGATCAATCTCATTACAGGATGCTCTCGGAGAGCATCTCGAAACTCGTATCGGATCTGGACCGACGTCGGAAGTCCGATTAACATGAAGTTAATGAAACTAGGACCGCCTTGCTGGGCTTGACAACCATCTCAGAAATCAAATCCATATAGTGTCCCAGCGCTATTCGCTTGAGCTCGGAGTGAAGAGTGTGAGAAATGTGAAATTAATTCAAAATAAAAATATCTTGAATAGTAATCTGGCACGTGTTGCTTGCGGATCAGTTTTAAGCAACCAGACCGTCAGAATCAGACCAAATTATACCCTCGGCATCAGAAGAAATTTCATACACATTTACATGTACTCGGAATCTTCGATCGAGATCCACTGACCGTTTGAACTGAAACTGGTCCGCCACGCGTGATCGGGAATCCGACCGAAACGAAACTTAATAGTATGTAGATCCTGTGTCGGTGAGCTTAAGTCCAACCTTTGGCTCAAGGAGGCCCGCCAGAAGTCCTCGTTGAGCTGTGAAACCAGCTCACTTTGGTTATAACCTAAGTATACTTGACCTGGAGTCTATTTCGGTTAGTTTTTATGCTATATAAGGACTTAAACACTCTCTCATTGGCAGCCATACAAATTTGAGAGAAAACCCTAGAGAGAGAAGAAGAAAAGAGAAAGAAAGTTGGAGCAGTGGGAGAATCTCCTGCACACCACGAGCTCCACCGCCCCGTTCTCATCACTTCCCGGCGATTCCGACGTCATTTCTAAGTAAGAACCCTAACCCTACTCTGTTTTTGGGTTTTTGATAGTTGTAGGTTATGAATAGCTAAACTATTTCGTTCTATAGGTTACCAAAATGCCGTATTATACGAGGCTTAGCAAACTAGTTGATTCATTACGATTCTACGACAAAAGGTGCGGACTTTAGGTGTATAGGTTATGGTTTTCAACGCTTTCAATGTCAGGTAATGATAGATTCATGATCTACATGCAATTGTACATGTACAAAGTGCTGTCTGTTTTTCGTTTCGATTATTAAGATGAAAAAATATGGAATTCTACATACTCTAGGTATTTGTAGAAAGTACGGTATACGTATAAATTTTGGAAATGTGTTTGACATGATTATTTGTTGTATGAATATAAGATGTATGGATAAAATACTTATTGCGAAAGGATTCGCCCAAATACATGTTTTACTAATATACACTATGTATGTAGAAAGACTGTAGTAGAAAGGTACCGTATACATATATATTTTAGAGATGTGGTTGCCATGATTATTTGTTGTGTAAATATATTATAATGCGTAAACTACTTGTTTGGCGAAAGGATATACCCTAATACATGTTTTGCTAACGTACACCATGTAGTTGTAATAGTGTATTCTAAGTGTTTGTGAAAACGACCGAATGTGTATAGAATTCCATTCGTGCTCGCCATGACTAATTGTCATGGATGTATGATTTGTGTATGGCGATACCCCTTTGACGAAAGGATTTGCCCACTAAATCACGCCACGGCCAAAACCACTATATATGCTAAGATGTTGTGGCCCAAGTGTTTGTGGAAATGACTGAATGAATATAGAACTTGGATTCCTGCTTGACATGACTATCCGTCGGGGTGTGCGTGTTATGATTGGGGTAACTCCTAGTGAAAGGATTTGGCCTTATACCTATGTGATCAAACATATGTCATGTATGTTTGATACATGTATTTTAAAGTGTTTGTTGAAATGTCTGAATGAGTAGTAGTTAGTAAATGTAATGGTTAAGGGTGTTGAGATATGATTCTGAACTCCTTTAACTATGTGTATGATGTTCTTTAGATATCTATGTGATTAGAAATGAATATATACAAACTCATGCTTATGTTGTACTTCATAACATGCTCAATTGATTGTATGATTTTATTATGTATGCATATGTTTAAATCATGTTTACGTTGTATGATCCGTCATGGGTCTGATGGGGGAGTGAAGCAACGAATGCGTTGCAAAACCCTGGCAGCCCTAAACGGATAATACCAGACCTTGATTGTATGAGTTGAATCTTGATCTATTACTGCTTTATCTATCTGCAATTGATTGTGTTTGGGGCTATGATTATAGTCCAGACAATCTGTACCAGGATTGAATTTGTGGCTGTGATTCATTTGCCACGTGAGATGTGTTCGACGAACTCGAGTCGTACTTCGGTTGGCGATAGTGGTTGGCCACGCGAAGTGCTTATGCGCTTCATATCGTTCAACTTGTTGTGCGCTCGAGCTAGCGAGCTTGTCAAGTGACCCGATCTGTCTAATGTATGTTCACCATGTT